>MU968317.1:29787464-30112348 GCA_034641835.2 Pinus albicaulis
ATCACAAGTCTTGCCCCGTTTCAAAAACCCTCCGATTCACCTTCCGCCGTCGATCTGATCTGCAGATCAACGGCCAGCGCTCAATCGCATTGGAAATTTACATCGCATGCACTTGCCTGCCACCCCCAATTGAGATCCTCCGATTAGATCAGGACCGTCCACGTGTCCAGATCGGACGGTCCAAAACCACCCCGCCTTATTTCTTCTCCCCGCTCTCATTTTCCTGTTTTTCGCCGATCTCCACCGTTAGATATTTTTATCCGACGGCTACGCTCCTCCCCCGCCATCTGAAGCAATTTAAACCTATTTTTTCGTAGGATTTCTTAATTGTTTTGTGTTTGATGCAGGTGTTCTAAATGGTTTTCCATTGTATAACGAAGAAATGCCAAGGGTTGGGAATGACGATTCTCATGCCCTCGTTTCATTACATAGAAGCCATCCACGGGGCTCTATTCCATGTTTCGTCAGTACTCTATGAGTATTGATGCCGTAAAGCCCAGTGCAGGTCTGCACATCGACAAGACACTATTTTAATTCAAACACAGTTAAAGAGTATCAGTTTTGAAGACAGAGCACAGCAGATGAAGATTGAAGACAATTTTTATGGGGATTACGGCTAAGACAGTTATCAAAAGCCTAATCCCCAATCTAAAACACAGTTTAAAGGAAAACCTAAAGTGTTTTATCAGACAAAAAGGTTTCCACCGCTTCAACTGAGGCGAATTGATTCCTCAGCTACTACAAAGAGCCACCTGTCACCTCAAACCATTCAAAACAGAGGCCGAAGTTATTGATTCAGAAAATATCTGCCTCCAGCGCTGCCAAGAAGTTAATTCTGCCAAAGGAGTGTAATAGTAAATAGCTGCAGAGTTGCTCCAGACAGAGCATAGAGCCTCAAAGTCAAATAAAGCTCCCACCGAGCTTTGATATTAATTGTAAAACATTAATACAGTGATCCACCTGTACACTTCTCCATCGAACCCCTCAAGAGACCGAGAAGTCATTTAATCTGTATTAATGGTTCACGAGATATTTTTGTTAGTTCTCACCTCCTCATCTTCCTATAAGTACTTCTGCATAAGATGAGAAGGTTGGTTGCTGTTTGATCACAAGTTGTAATATTGAAACTCTCTGAAATAATATACAAGTCTGTTGAAGTTGAAAATAATTTGGAGTCTTGGATGTCTCGATGATGCCGTTGCATGTCTGTTCCTGAGAATGTTCTATCATTGGATCCATGAGCTTGGCTGTTGGTGAAGTGCTCTCAACTGTTAAATGTTTTTTCCCTTGTTTTCATTATGTTCCATAATTTCTTACTACAGTAGGCTGAAATTTTTAGGCTAAGAAATGACTCCTGGAAGCACCTTAGACCTATTCACCCTTCACTGTTTTATGTTTTCTTCTGCTGAAGTATTTTAGAGGCTTTAAAACTTCTCTTTAGTCTTCATGCTCATTTATTTCCTTGATAGCTCAAATAGTTGGTTTCAACATGTTATGGTTCTCCCTGCTTGTCTGCCATCACTTGAAAGCCGTTATTGAAATCTCCCTTCGAAGTACCATTGTCTTAAGTTAACCAAAGAGGTCGGTTTTGATCTTACCCTTTGCCCCTGCTTAAACAGTTGTTTTGCAGGTCTTTATAGTTGCAAACACATATGTTATTTAGGTGTTCCCTCTTCTATGAATGCAACTATCAGTGAATCTTTTATGTTTTCTAAATCCTTTAAAATAAGATCTTTGAGGAAATAGGGTGTTCCCCGAATCTTAGATTTCATTTTAGAAGTTGTCTTGAAATCATTATTTTCTTAAAGAATGTTTGTAGAATTTATGGTTATCCCTGTCTATCAAATATCTCTTTATTGATAAGTTATGTTTCTCAAGTTCCCTTTGTTGAGAATTAAATTTTTTTTTCCAAATCATTAATGTCCATCTCATTCCAAAACAAAGGATCCTGTGGCCAAGTTAGATTTTCCCTTTGATATCCCATATCCCTTGAAGAGTTTGTCATGATATTATTTTGACTCCATTGCCCAATGAACTGGATATTTCCTCTTTCTCTCTGTTAAGTAGTACGCCCCTGCTCTGTGGAGGTTGAATCCCAACCAACCTCTAGGGTGTTAATTCCCCGAAACAGTAGCACCCATAATTTTATTCATTGTACAAGGAATTGAATTGTTTCCTATACCTAGCACCAGAATGTCAAGTGATGGTTGCAAATGGAGGAACTATAAATTTCTCTGGAAAATGCCATAATATCAAGCTAACCATGGGGGAATATGTGTTGAATAGTCCAATGCTTTCCATTCCTATGGGAGGTTTTGATGTTGTACTAGGAGTACAATGGTTACAATCTTTGGGGACGGTAGCTTTTAATTTTCAAGAAATTTTCTTGAATTTTTTTTCAAAAGGAAAGGAAGTCGAATTACGGGGTATTGCAAGGATGTTGGGAAAGATAATAAGCTACAATGTCATGAAAAATCTTCTAAAGAAATAACAACGAGGCGTAATTGCATAATTATGCTCACTAGAAGTTCCAACATCAAAATCATCTATTTTTGCAGATCTCCAACAAGTCTTGGACAATCATTCCAAGGTGTTTGAAACTCCCAAAGGACTCCCACCTATTCATGATCATGATCATGCTATTCATTTGATTCCAGGAAGTGTTCCTCCAAACATTAGGCCTTATATATATCCTTATGTCCAAAAGAGCGAAATTGAACGTATGATTGCAGAAATGTTAGAGGCGGGTATAATTCAACCTAGTCAAAGTTCTTTCTCTGCTCCTGTAGTATTGGTACACAAGAAGGATGGATCATGGCGAATGTGTCCGGATTATAGGGAGCTCGATAAGCTCACCATTAAAGACAAATTTCCCATTCCTGTGATTGATGAATTATTGGATGAATTACATGGAGCAATTTATTTTACCAAGTTGGATCTTCATTCGGGATATCATCAAATTAGAATGAAGACTGAAGATATTCCAAAAACAACATTTCGAACTCATGAGGGTCATTATGAATTTTTGGTCATGCCTTTTGGCCTTACCAATGCACCTTTTACATTTCAAGGGTTGATGAATTCCATTTTCAAACCCTTCCTTAGAAAATTTGTGCTAGTATTTTTTGATGATATACTAATCTACAACAGGTCTTAGAAGGATCATGTTGAACATGTTGACAGGGTGCTCAAACTATTGCAGGAGAAACAATTATATGCAAAAACATCCAAATGTTTCTTTGGAGTACAAGAGGTGGAATATCTGGGTCATATTGTATCTCACGATGGTGTTAAGGTAGACCCTAACAAAATTAAATCCATTAAGGAATGGAAAGTCCCCACAACCATAAAGCAGTTGCGAGGATTTCTCGGGTTACATGGTATTATCGCAAGTTTGTTACTAATTATGGGAGAATAGCAGCACCTCTAACAACATTATTGAAGAAAGATGAATTTTCATGGACTCCTGAAGCAACTAAGGCCTTTGAACATCTTAAAGAGGCAATGTGCCTAGCACCAGTCTTAGCTACACCAGACTTCACAAAAACCTTTATTATGGAATGTGATACCTTAGGAAATGGAATTGGTGCTGTTTCAATGTAGGAAGGAATACCCATTGCTTTTGAAAGTCGTCCAATCAAAGGAAAATATTTACAGAAACCTATTTATAATAAGGAAATGTTAGCAATACTGCATGCACTAAAGAAATGGTGAACTTACCTAATGGGAAGACACTTCAAGGTAAAAACTGATCATGATAGTCTTAAACACTTTTTGGAACAAAGACTATCTTCAGAAGAGCAGCAAAATTGGGTCACAAAGATGCTGGGTTATGACTTTGAAATAATCTACAAAAAAGGGAAGCTTAATGTTGTTGCAGATGCACTATCAAGAAAGAATGAAGAGGTGGAATCATTTCTTTGTGCCATTTTTATTATCCAACCAGATTGGATAACTGAAGCAAGAGATGAATGGAAGAAGGACAAAGAAGTATGGACACTCATTCAAAAGTTGCAACAAGATCCTAGTACATCTGATACATTTAGTTGGAAAAATGATTCTTTATGGTACAAATATCGCTTATATCTTTGTAAGAATTCCCAACTAAAACAAAATATTCTTTTGGAATTGCACACTTCTCCTTTAGGAGGACACTCGGGATTTTTAAAAAAATACCACAGGGTGAAGAAAGATTTTTTTTGGGATGGCCTTAAATCTGATATTCAAAAGTTTGTGGAAGAATTTTTGGTTTTCCAGCAGAATAAAGTTGAGACAATTAAGACCCCGAGACTTCTACAACCTTTATCCATTCCAAGTCAACATTGGGAGGAGATTTCAATGGATTTTATCACAGGTTTACCTAAGTCCGAAGGAAAGAGTGTCACCATGGTGGTAGTTGATATACTTACCAAGTATGCACACTTTTGTGCATCATATTATCCATTTAAAGAAAGTACAGTTGCTACTACATTTATGGACACAATTCAAAAGCTACATGGAAACCCAAGGGTTATTATGAGTGACAGAGATCCCATTTTTACTGGAAATTTTT
Organism: Pinus albicaulis; assembly: GCA_034641835.2. Taxonomy (NCBI): domain Eukaryota; kingdom Viridiplantae; phylum Streptophyta; class Pinopsida; order Pinales; family Pinaceae; genus Pinus; species Pinus albicaulis. The sequence goes on from MU968317.1 coordinate 29,792,017, forward strand.
GGACGGAGTTATTTTCTTGTTTGGGTACTCAATTAGCTCATATCTCATCTTATTATCCTCAATCTGATGGTAAAACTGAGATAGTAAATAAATGTTTGGAAGGATATCTTTGTTGTTTTGTATCTGATAAACAAACACAATGGGTCAAGTGGTTACCTCTCACTGAATGGTGGTATAACACTTCCTTCCATACTATAGCAAAAATGACCCCATTTATGGCACTTTATGGATATCATCCACCATCCATCACATCATCTTTAAGAGAAAATTAGAAGGTTCAAGCATTGGAACATCACATCGAGCATCAACAAGACGTTCTCCAACTCTTAAAGGATAACCTGAATTTGGCACAAAATCGAATGAAACAATAGGCAGATCAACATTGAAGCGAGAGAAGTTTTGATGTAGGAGACTGGGTATTTTTATGGCTACAACCATACAAACAAATGTGCCTCAAGCAAGCTGAGAAGGATAATAAATTATCGCCAAAGTACTATGGTCCTTACAAGGTTTTTCAAAAGATTGGTACTATGGCATACAAATTGGAGCTTCCTGCTTCTTCACGTGTGCATCTGGTTTTCCATGTTTCATGCTTAAAGAAGGTTATAGGTGAAAATCTTCCAGTTCAAACAATATTGCCAAAAATTGATGAGGAATGAAAAATCATATTGGAACCTGAAGCGGTCACGGAAACAAGAACTCGACAGCTACAGAATCGATCAATTTCAGAGTATCTCATCAAGTGGAAGAACTTACCCACTGAAGATTATACATGGGAGGATGAGTATTTTATACAGAAGCACCCAGAGCTACTCAAGCGTTGAGGAAAGCACTTTTTTGAAGGAGAGGGGCATGTTAGGTCCCCATATTATTAGTATAGTCCCTTATTTTTGTTAGTGTAACCCCCTTATTGTTATTATTGTACCCCTATAACCCCCATATTGTTATTATTGTGCCCTTAAATTATTATTGTTAGGTCGCCTAGGATTACATTGTGGCCCCACTAGGATTACATTATGACCCCATGGACTCCTATACGTAGAAATGAGGTTTTGTAATTTGTATCATCCAAGAATTTTTCATTCATGTAATGTATTGGAGGTTTCCCCCTCGAAATGGCTTATTTCTAAGGCATTGATATATCTTTTCTTCTATTTTTGGAGCTGGTTTCACAATAGAAAGCAATTTTACTTAGGGTAAAATTAGTCTTACATGGTGTACTTGGGTCCATCTAATGATAATAGGTTAGATGACCAAAAAATGGTGTAACACTAAACCTTCCAAATTTGTTACTATATGCCTGTCTCTCTCCTTCTCGCCCACTTCTCTCCATCTCTCCTTATTTTTCTCTTTATCTCACCCCCAAACATAAAAACTCTCTCTCCATCTCCCTCTCTCTCTCCACTTCTCATTCTCTATTTCTTTCTTGTCCCCTCCCTCTTTGCCCATCCAACTCCATCTCTCTATCCCTCCCTCTCTCTCTCCACTTCTCACTCTCTATGTATTTCTTGTTCCCTCCCTCTTTCCCCATATAGCTCTATCTCACTATCCCCCCCTCTCCCCCTCCAACTCCATGTCTCTATCCCTCCCTCTCTCCTCCTATCTCTTAATTCCCCTCGCTTTTCCTTCCTATCTCTCCCTTTTTCTCCTATCTCCCTCTCTCTCCCCCCCCCCCCCTCTCTCTCTCTCTCCCTCTCTCTCTCCCTCCTACAATCCTATCTCTTCCCCCATCACTCACTTCCTCTCTCTCAAGGGCCTCTCTCTCGCCCTTCATCTCTCTCCCTTTCTCTCCTATGTCCATCTATCTCCCCCTTGCTCTCTCTCTCTCTCTCTTTCCCTCTCTCTCTTTTCCATTCAATCCTCTCTATCTTTGCCCTCAATTCCTCTCTCTTTCCCCACTGCTCTATCTCTCTCTCCAAATATCTTACTATATTCCTACGTTTATTCTTCTCTCTCCTTCTCTCCTTTCTTGACTCCATCACTCCTTCTATGTCTCTTTATCTCACCCCTAAACATACACACTCTCTATCCATCTCTCCCTTAACACTCCCTCTCTCTCCACTTCTCACACTGTATGTCTTTCTTCCTCTCTCCATCTTTCCCCCTCCAACTCCATCTCTATATCCCTCCCTCTCTCCCCATTCATTGTATCTCTCTCTCTCTCCCTTTCTCTCCTACATCCCTCTCTCTTCCCCCTTATTTGTATCTCTCTCTCTCTACCCTCTAATCCTCTCTCCTTGTCCCTCCCTCTCTCCTTATCTCTCTCCTACCTCCATCTTTATGTCTCCCTCTCCCTCTCTTACCCTTCTCTACCTATCTCTCTCTCTCTCTTCATTCCTCCTCTCCTCTCTCCTTTAGTTTATCTCCATCTCTCCCTTGTCACTCCCCCTTTTTCTCCACCTCTATCATATGTCTTTGTTCTTTCCTCCCATAAATATCTAGAGTTAATATATATATCATAATATATTAATATATATTATAGTGTAACAAATTTTATATTTTATTAATGCAAAGTTATTAAATTTAATAATATTAATATTATAATATATTATTATGAATATTTATTTATTAATAATAACAATATTACTAATATTAATGTTAGGGTTAATAATGTTTTTTTTGCATGGTATTAATAATAATTTGGTCCATGGTATTTGGCCCATGGTATTACTAATAAATTTTCCCCATGGTATTTTCCCATAGGCTTCACCTCAATAAAACCTCTTTTTTGAGTTTTTTTAAATAAAATTATGGAGTAAATTAGCAATTGCACCATCACCAGATGTTGCAAAGGAAACACTGTAAGATTCTTAAAGAGATCTAATAATTGCTAAGAAAAATATATGTAGTGGATGATGGTGAATAAATGAATACACAAAAAAAAAACAGTCACAATAAATGACTGTAAAAGAATAGCTAACTAAGATAACCATTAAACATTACAATGGAGCTATCAGGGAATGTCAAAATATTCATTAGAAAAATATAAAAGATTGATAGCCACCATGTATATATTTGTCAATTAAATTTATACTCATGTACTTAGACGTTAAATTTCACTAGAAATGTATTTATTAATATACTGCTCAAGTTTGAAATAAAATTCAAATTTACTGATGAGTAAGTCAATGTTAGAGATACAAACCAAAATAGATTACATTTTAGTTACTAAGAACACTAGCTATATTTCGGATTTGTTGCTTCTATTATTTGCACACCCAGTCAAAGAAAGAGATATAATTAGGAAGTGAACAAGTTCAACATGACCAAGAACAAGTGGAGAAGAATCAAGTTCAGAGTCCCATGAATGCCCATCATTGCTTTTCCCAATTTTCCTTTGTTTGTCTTAGGCACTCAACCTTTTCAGTCTGATGTCTCTACTCCCAATACTCAGGAAAACTTAGAGACAAAGAATGCATTAATAATTGCTCAGAAACCAAAATTGATATTCTACAATTCCAATATAGATTTAGAAAAGGGAGGTTTTCCTGTAGAAAGAATAAATTATTTACAAGATTTATTATTCTCTGAATAATATATTATCCTTCATACAAGAAAAACCTGAATCATGGGAAACTGTCTTGAAGTACCTTTTGGATAATAAAACACTCAACTCCCCTAAATGCACAGCATTGCCAAAAACCCTTTCCTATAATGGGTGCATATTTTAGAATTGAATGAAATTGAGACATCATATATAAAAATATAAAAGCTAAGTTATGAATGGAAAAGGGAAAAAAATAGTTGAGCATCAGAAATTTCACCTGCTGGCATAAAGGCCATTTGGACTTAGGATCAGCATAGTCTAAGCCATCCACAGTTATAACTGCCCCAGCAGAACAAAAACAACTAAAGCAAAATAAATGGCTTCATTTCAAAGAAACAGGGTCGAAAAATGTTTCTTGACCAAAGACGAAAAAGTGAAAAACTTGAAACGGTGCCATAGATACATTGTTGTACAATGCCTAAATTTACATCATGTACTAATAAAAAAACAATTCTTTCTACCAGCCATATAAATTATATCTCTTGCAACCCTCTCACCCATATAAATTAAATTTCAGCTCCCACCCATATAAATTAAATTTCTTGCAACACTCTCACCCACAGGGCATTATCATTAGGGGAATTTTGAGGTCTAAAATGGGCCTCCTAAGAAAAATGTACAACAAAAATAAAATTTATAACAACCAATAGGATTCAAGATGATGATGTCAACCATGGGGGATGATTCACCATTTTTTAAATAAAAGGGTAAAAATATTAAAAAATAATAAAATAATAAAACTACTTTTTCAACTCGTATTTTCAACTTATCTCCCAAACGTTTTACTCAAATTTCGAGCGGGAGTACTCGTTGGCTGGGAAATTTAATTCCTCATCCAAGGAGTACCCATGTTGCATACTTTCGATGAACTCTACTACACGAAAAATGAGAAATAAATAAAAAACGTGATTATAATCACATTTTTTTATGTATTTCTCATTTTTCGTGTAGTAGGACCCATCAAAAGTATGCAACATGGGTACTCCTTGGACGGGGAATTAAATTTCGCATCCAACGAGTACTCCTGCTCGAAATTTGAGTAAAAACTTTGGGATATAAGTTGAAAATATGAGTTGAAAAAGTAGTTTTTCCATTTTTCCCTCTAAAATTTAATGATGTCATCAAACCTTATTTGATTTTTTCCACTATTATTTTATAATTTCCTTAGGAGGCCCATTTTAGACCTCTAAATTCCCCTAATGGGGAGTACAATTTTTTTTTAATTATAAAAATTAATTCAATTATAGTTTCACCAAAAACATGAATCATGGGAAACTGTCTTGAAGTACCTTTTGGATAATAAAACACTCAACACCCCTAAACACATAGTGTTGCCAAAAAACCTTTCCTATAATGAGTGCATATTTTAGAATTGAATGAAATTGAGACATCATATATAAGAATATAAAAGCTAAACTATGAATGGAAAAGGGAAAAAACAATTGAGCAACAGAAATTTCACCTGCCCGCATAAAGGGCATTTGGACTTAGATCTGTGTATTCTAAGCCATCCACAACTATAACTGCCCCAGCAGAACAAGCACAACTGAAGCAGAAGATATGGCTGCATTTTATAGAAACAAGGTCGAATAATGTTTCCTGACCAAAGATGAAAAAAGGAAAAACTTTAAATAGTGCTAGAGATACATTGTTGTACAATGCCTAAATTTACATCATGTACTAATGAAAACACAATGCTTTGTACCACCCATATAAATTAAATCGCTTGTAACCCTCTCACCCATATAAATTAAATTTCGTGCAACACTCTCACCCACAACGCATTATGGGAGTAAATTTTTTTTTAACTATAAAAATTAATTTAATTACTATTTCGCCACAGTTGACTAGTGGAAAGGCACCATATCGAAAACCCCCAAACTAACCAACTGTAGCAGCAAATGAAGGCAACAACGACCAAGGCATAGGCATCTCGCGCACCAGAATCGACATCGAACCTGGAAGCCGAAAGAAAAGAACAGGGGCTACTAGGGTTCCCCAGTCTCCCCTGCTTTACCATGCAGATCATTATCAATTGAAGCTGAAGCAACATCAAAGCAAAAAACAACAGAAAACCCCGAAGAAACCCCACAACAATAGAGACAATGACTTCAGGTGGACATTTATATCCAGCATTCCATTAGAAAAAGGCAGTGCAAGAATAAGGTAGAAGTCTGCGGAAAAGGTGAACCAACACACAAACCTGAACAAAATAGCAAGTAGGCAGGCCAACAAGGGCCACACCAACAATGTGATGGAAACAAAGGACTAAAACAGACAACCTCGTATAAATCCACAGGATCAGGTCACGAGCAAAAAATGAGGCAGAGACAGAAAGGCACCACCTTGAAAACCCCCAAACGAACAAACCACATCAGCAAACGAAGGCAGCAATGATGAAGGCACAGGAACATCATAGACCAAAATCGACATTGAACCCCATAGCCCAAAATGGAAGCCCAAAGAAAAGAACAAGGGCAGCTAGGGTTCCCCAGAATGTGAGTGGGGATAGGGTGAGTAAGGATTGTTTAAAATCATAACAAACTTTAATAACTAACCTAATTTGTTGCTAGCTGGGGAATGAGTAACGAGTTCAAATCAATGGTCCAGGAGAATTTAATCGTCTACCAAAAGATCGAGCGATGCACACTAAGGACAACAAGGCAACATGGTTGTTGTTTTCAAATAGTGATGCCTTACGGCGTAATTATGTAGTAAATATTTATTTATTTACCATACCTCTAGAGTAAGTATAAAAAGAGGTTGTGTTTGTGAAAATATGTGAAAATACTGATTCTGTTTTCGGCTATTTATATAGTTGTGAAATTATTTTTTTGGAGGGGCTTTGCTGAATTTCCGGACGACGTAATTTGCGAGCAGAACTTTGGCCAAACTTCTCTAAAAAATTTGGCCGACCTTGTCATTATAATGAACAGGACAGAGCGCCAAAAAACAATTCGGTTGAACTATTTTAAAAGTTCGCCTGAACTAACACGCGTGAAAACACACATCAGCTAGGGTTTGAACACATTTATTCAACTTCAGAATGATTAAACTCCATAAAAATTTATGAATTAACTGTCGGAACCAAGACAAGCATTTTCATAATTCAATCTACTTTCAGGAAATATAACTTTTATGGAATTCCATAGATATTTACTAATTTTAATTAATTTTGTAATAAAATGGGTGAAAACAATTTCTAAAGGTCACTATGATTCAATGAAATCAAAATTTTGTATCTTCCAAAATACACTGTAAAAGAATTTGAAAAAATTATGGTGCATTACATTGGTCCATCATCTATAATGGGTAGTTTTTAAATTTTTAGTTTATAGCTAATATGTTGAGAAACTTCACGCGAGCTGAAACACATTCAAAATATGCAGTTTTTTCATATTGGATCGGTTCAAAAAATTCTAGTAATTATGATATGCTTCAGTTGGTTTCGTAAATATAACAATACCGAAGTAGACTCTATCTAGATTGTTGTCACTTAATTTTTTCTCAAAAACACAAAGTTTTCAAAGAATACACCAACGCGTTTCAACATGACTTTTTATGAATCATTTGATTGTTAAAGAACACAGACTGAAAGAAATTTTAAGTTGACATATCAAATGTGAATAAAAAAATTCCAAAAAATAAGTAATAGAAAGATAATAAAATTTCTGGCAAGTTTATTTTTATTGTAAAATGAAATTCTAAACAGAAAAATTGTTTTGGCTTGCAGAAAGTTGAAGAATAGAAAAAAATGATATTTTTTTCTCAAAAAAGGGAAAAAAGTGTAACCCAACTTCACATTTTACTTATTGATATTATATTTAAAATATGATTTTTTACACTATTATAGTGTTCTTAGATTAAATCTAGACCTGTATATTTTATTGTAAATAGTGCATATATGGAAATAAAACTTATACATAAACTAGAGAATGGAAAAATAAAAGCTCACACACACATAAGGCATAATATTCTCTATGGGAAACCCTTTTAGGATAAAACCCCAACTAAATGTTGAGGCCACTTCACACTCTTTCTTTGTCTGGAAATATGGATGCAAGTACAAAGAAGTATGGCTTGTGGCCCGTGGGCTGCTAAAATGCACATATCCTCTTTATATGCTCTACCTTCTATCCCTCTTGGGTATTTTTTTCTCATCTGTGGAAAAAATTCACTCGAATGAATGGAATTCCTCTTCTTCCTAGTGGCTCATTTATAACACAACTCGATAGGCTACTAGTGGTTAAGTTTTTACATCAACTCTTAACCAGAGTTACAATATGGACTCTTCAAAGTTATTTTACATCATAATCACGTGGATATCCCATTTTCCATGAATGATGGGGGATAATACGACATCCTCTCGCATTATGGGTGAGAAAACAAGAATCTCAACTTCTGAGTCGCATAACATTCGCACAAAGACTTCGATTGACGTACTTCTTGCACCATTGGAAGGGTATTTGTGTGTAGAATAGAATGAAAAGGTGAAATTCTAAAGTGACAAAGTTTCACCCCAAAAAAAATTCATTTGATGCCTCAAAACACTCCCGGAAGGTTTCAAACCTTGTTTTTCCAAACTGGGCCCTGCTAGTAAAAATGGTCCTATGACCTGATTCCCCCAATTTTTCCACTTTTAATTCATCAATATGGATTTAAAACAATAAAACAATCCAAAATTAATAAAACCTCCCAATTTTGGGAGGATTTTGGTTCCCAAAATATTCTACTGAATGAGGTGAGAAATATGTTCCTCCACCTTCTCTATGGTGTACCATTTAGATTTTCCTGGAAGTTTTCCTTGCAACCCATTCTATAAAAGGCCATGCTACCCCTTGTATTTTAGTCCTAGACCTATTCTACAAAATTGTATCTTTTTTTAACTCTATTTGAGAAATTGGTGCCAAATACTCCACAAAAGGTAGTACTTGTTCTTCTTCATTATCTAGCATGGAAGTCTCATAGAGTTTCAAATTATTTACATTCAAAACTGAGTACAAGAGCATATATTGTGGTAAGATGATTCAATAGGCATTATTGCCCACATTTTATATTATATCAAAGGGACCATACCTCAGAGCCTTGATTTTCTTACCAGGCCCCTGCAACCTCTCCTTGTTCAACTGTAACCATACTCCATCTCCCACCTTGAATGATTACTCTATTCTATGTTGATCATGCCTTGCCCTATAATTATCCTACAAATTTTGTTGTGTTTTTTGTACCTTTAGATGGATATACTTGATCTTCTCTATAATTTTTTCAGCCCTCAAAGCATCTCCTATAAGATATTCCCTCACTCCTCCTTGTTACCCATATGCAATGTATAAAGGTGCAGGTCACAAATATATAAAATAGATTTCAAATGGGGAATTTCTAAGTGTGTACTACTATGTTGTAAGAGTGTTGTAAATATACCATATTTTCATCCCAGTTCTTCGGATGCATTTGGTTATATCCCCTTAAAAGCTGCACCAAAGTCTTATTGATTACTTTTGTCTGGCCATCTATATGTGGATGGAATGTTGTAGATTTCTTCAACTTTGTGTCAATCTTCTCGCACAATGTAGTCCATAATACACTAAGAAATATTCTATACATATTTGAAATTATTCTCCTTGGTATCTCAAAGTTCACCCAGACTTGTTCAAAGAACAAGTTTGTTTCTTCTCTCATGTTGATGGTCTTTTTATAGGACATGTGAACACACATCTTGTTCAGACCTATCAACTACCACGAACAGGTAGTCAAGTCCCTTCCTGGTTGTTGGTAAACCTCCCACAAATTCCATGGAAATGGTTTCCCAAGGACGAGTGGGTATATGTAATGGATGATATAGCTCGTGTTTCATATTGCTAGGCTTGTTGGTACAGCAAATCATGCATCCCATTATGAACCTAGCTACCCTCTCTTTCATCTTGGGCCAATACACATACCTATGCAAGTTAGCCATGGTCTTCTCGACACCAAATTTCCTTGCAACGTTGGTGGTGTGAGCCTCTCTAATCAATTGCAATCGCTCACCTTTACAACACATAGCTCATCCATACTATAGAATAACCAATCCTAGAGATGGTAGTCAATGCTTATGTCACCATTTTTCACATGAATCTGACTCTACAATTGCTGATACACCTCCTTGAAGTCCACATCCTATAAATAGGAATCTCTATATGCATCTTTTGTGAGTAGTTGCTCCCCTTGGTATTATGTTTTAGCCTTGAATTTGTAATAAATTTATTCTCATGAAATACTAATCACATCATTCTGTTGATTCTTTAGCTCTTTATCAATTAATACCATCTATGGAGGGTTGATTAGAGATAACTCACAACTTAGGAACAATAATTTAAATTTTATCCATAATTCATATTGTGCATCCATTATTAGTTGATCTTGAGCATTCAAATTAAAATGTGCACCTTTGTAGTTCCATTTTACCCTTGGCGTAATTTTTTCAATCAGAACCTCTATCCATCCTGACCATGGCCTCTTTACAACATTTTTGGTGTCTGCAAATATGAATATTTCTCTCTTTTGTCTAACCAATGTTAGTAATAAAGAGAAATGTTGATCACGTGATCAGTATTTAGCTCAAAAATCAAAGTTCTCATAAATTCTCCAAACCACAATGACCAGATAGAGTTCATCACCATAATTCGAATGAAACTCATTTCATCAAAATCCGAGTTCGTATGAGTAAGTTATGGTATGTTGTTCGTTTTCTCAAACAAGTAAAAAATGTGCAGCATAGTGATAGACTGATGACTTGGCAGTCCAGTTAGCACCTCAGGAATATTCATGGAATATTCTCCAGTTTTCAGCCAATGACATGGTGACAAGTGTCACAATCAGATTCACTGATGTTTCTTGGGGAAATTGAAATTGTCCTCCTGATCCTAAGGTTGCAAATTTTATCTATGGTGGATTTGTATTTTTAATGGTGAATTTTTAGGCCAATGGAGAAGGGCCACCTGGCACAGTTGTAGGCTGTCACGTACCCTCCCCCACAGCAAGGTTGGATGACATTATTATTATATGAAGGTCGAAATTCAAGTTCAAAGTGAACACAATTATTTTATATACAAATTTTGAACCAAATGTTACGGCCGCACAAATATTATCAACATATATTTTTAAACCAAAGTCCAAGACAATGGTCTGGTCAATAAAAATTTTATGACCAAAGGGGCAGACGTCAAGGTCGAGTCCACGACCTCCCCCAGACTAATGCCAACACCAACAGTTGCACCATCGCCATGATTCTTGTTAATCATAGGATCCCACTACTATTTGAATTTATATTGTGCCGGAGTTGGGGTTCCGGAGGGGGAAAACCCCCTCCCATGTGCTCGAAGCGCTATGATCTTGGGCCAAGCAACTTTTCTAGTGGATTTTTAAAACAACGTTAATCCATGATTATTAATCTACTAATCCAGGTTTAGTCCATAATTCGAAGTGTTAGCGCTAAACAAGCTTTGCACTTAAACGCGCCCTTAACTGCACGTAAATCTCCACTTATCCTTAATTAAATGAATTTTAATCTTAGGGAATGTTTTGGAGGACCCTCCAGATGTGGGGAAGCTCCACGTTTAGTGGAGTTAACTGGTGGACTACCAGATTTAGTGGAGAAATACTAGGAAAAACTGGTTTTTCCATAACTGAGGCAATTTTCAACCAATTTTGTCTCAGGAAGAGTAATTCTTGGTAGATTTTGATGTTTTGGAGCCATTGGAGCAAGTTGCAGAGGAAAAAAGAGACTATAAACAACACTTTTTGACAATTGAAGATAATACAAAGGCCCAAGCTATGAAGCTGGACCAAGGAGATGTAGCCCAGGAGGGGTGAACTCCTTCATCAAAACTATGTGTATTTGACTCATTTATTTGTGCCTGCTGTGTTTTTATATGTTTCCATTTAGCATTTAGTTTCCATGCTTTTATGTTCATGAAATACACTTAATCTCATCAAATTTATTGAATTGTCAATCACAAGCACATGTATAAACCCTTGTATAAGAAGAAAACCAAAAAAATTTCATATTAAATATAAAACTGATATTAGCACACCATTAACTAACAATCAAATTAAGATCAACTTGGTATTAGAGTAGAATCTTGCTAAAGATTATTTGCTTTCTTTGCTTGGCATTGTGCAAGAAGGGTTTTAATAGTTGAAATTTTGTGATGCTTACAATGTTGAAGTTGTAGAGAGGAGAAAGGAAGCTTTTGGTTGTTATTCTTGAGATTAGGACAAGAAGAGAGAGAGATGATAGAGCATCATCTTCAGCCAAATTTCCACTCAAAGCTGCATTTGAAGCACATCAACTTATATCTCCAGCAGTTGAGGTTGAAGAGGTACAAATTTCACAAGAAGCTGAGGTGATTGAAAAGGTACAAGCATCATAGGTTGAGCTTGAATCCTTAGCCATTATTTCAGGCATTGGAGAGATCCATGGACATTCAGAAGAAGAATATGTCAAGAGAGGCTTCAAGGAAATTCAAAGAATGGTTAAAATCATGTTTGATGCATTCACTGCAGAAAGAGAAGGAGAAGGTTTTAAGCCTCCACATGGAGAAGGATCTTCAGATGGTAAGAAGGATGAAGAGAAGAGTTCGAAAGGCAGTGGAGGAAATCCACCTCCATGTCCACCATCCTCATCATCATCATCTTCATCAACATCTTCATCTTCCACTTCCACCACAAAAACCACCCATACTCATTCAAAAATTCCAAAAGGAAAAACTCCATTACTCAATTTGGACATCAAGTTGGAACTTCCCATGCACAATGGTGAGGTAAATGCAGAGAATTTAGAAAATTGGATCTATCAATTGGAATTATACTGCAGAATTCAGAATCTACAAGAGGATGACATAAAGATCCAGTTGGCTTCATTAAGGCAAGAAGGAGAAGCACTATTTTGGTGGGAGACAAAGACTCAAGAGGAAATTCAAATTCATGGTAAGATAGCCATTTCTTGGGTTGAATTCATTTCTTCCATTAAAATACAGTTTTATCCATTATAATATAAGAAAAAATTAATTATGGGTTGGAAAAAATTTAGGCAACTCAAAGGTCAAACTGTTCAAGAGTACACCTAGGAGTTCAGAAAGAGGGCTTTGTTGTTAGGAGTAAAATTGAATTCACAAGACACACTTTTGAAATACATTGGGGGTTTACATTCTTACTTGAAACACGCTATCCTTACGTTTAACCCAAACAACTTAGATGAAGTATGTGTGAAAGCCACACATATTGAATCAAGGGGAAAGAACATTCAGGAAGAGGGTAGTAAGAAGAATCCATTCAAGGGTAAGGGAAAATATAAGGGAGTAAAATGGAAGGGAGAGAAGAATGCAAGCATAAATAAAGAAGGGGAGAAAAATACATGCAAACATTTCTCCAAAGAGAGGCATGATGAATCCCATTGTTGGAGACTACATCCCAAACTAAGGCCAAAGAAACCAAATAAAAAAGGGAAATAAAAGATGATTTCCACCACATAACAAGATCTTGGATCCGATTCAGGAGATGAGACCAAGATTGTAGCCATGGTTAGCAAAGGAAAGGAAGTCGTAGAAATTACTAGTTCCTAAAATATTCACAACAACACTCCAAATGAAGACACAAAGATAGACTTGTTCCATGTTAGAGTGATTTCAAATCATACAAAGATTGATGCATTTTTTGATAGTGGGTCACAAGAAAACCTGATTTTAGAAGAATTGGTCAACAATCTTAACCTTGAAACCATACCACATCGTAAACCATACCTTTTGGGTTGGGCAGTTAAGAATGGAAATTTACAGGTTGCAAGGAAATGCATATTTTGATTTGGTATGACTGCAAACTTTGTTGATGAAGTTGAGTTAGATGTGGTTCCACTTGACATTTCTGGGATTATCTTGGGAAGTCCATATTTTTATCCAAGGAAAGAGGCGTTTTATCGCCATGAAAACAAATATCATTTTCTTAAGGATGGGGTGGAGTATATTGTGAGAGCTCATCCAAAAAAAATGAATATTTCTTTAGTTAATGCAGGGAAAATGAAGAGGCTAGTTAATGCAAGTAAAACTTTTGTGCTTCTCATGATCAAGAAAAAGGATGATGTTGACTGTGAATATTTTGAAGGATTTGATGAAAAATTAAAATCTAATTTGTTTTATGTTGTAAGTTAGCATGGCGAGATATTTCAAGAACCAAATGGGTTACCTCCCAAGAGGGAAATTTAACATGAGATTCAGTTGTAGTAGGATGTTCCACTTCCAAACATTGGTATGTATCGTATGTCAATTATGGAGAGTTTGGAAATCAAAAAGGAAATTCAATCATTTGTGAATAAAGGTATCATATGCCCATCGACTTCGCCATGTGGCTCACCAATTATTTTGGTACTAAAGAAGGACGAGACTTGGTGCATGTCCATATATTTACATGCACTGAATAAAATCAAAATAAAGAAGCGCTACCCACTCCCACACATTGATGATTTTCTAGATCATCAGTTAAAGTATGCAATATATTTCACTAAGTTATACTTTCACTTCGTAGATAGGTTTAGAAAAATGCGTCTTTTGATGCCATGCAAGAAAAAAATTACAGCTGAAAAATTTTCTCATCTTTTCTTTCAAAATTTATGTGTTCATTTTGGTCTTCCTACTTATATTATAAGTGATCGAGATTCTCGGTTTGTTAAGAATTTTTGGTCAAAATTATGGGACACGATGGACACAAAGTTGAAGAAGAGTACAACATTTCATCCGCAAAAAGATGGTCAGATCGGGGTGGTAAACATGGCAGCCATTAATATTGTTAGAGGCTATTGCATCAAACATCCCAAGTTGTGGGATGAACAGTTGAATTACATTCAACATGCATACAACAGGAAAAAAATTCTTCCACAAACACATCGTCAATTGAGGCATGTCTTGGGTACTTGCCAAGATCACCTTTGGACTTCATCTTTGAGAAATGTGTCACTATAGATGGTCATAGTGACATAGATAAGGAAAGGAAGATCATTGCGAAAATTCAGTTGGTACATCACACAATGCAAGAACAACTTGAAAGGAGTCAAAACAACTACAAGGCAAGGCATGATAAACACCGTGTTGATCACAAATTCCAGGTTGGAGATGAAGTTTGGTTATATATAAACAAAGAAATATTGAAAGGGGGAGGTAAAAATATCAAAGCAATCTGTTATGGTCCATTTAAAATTCTGGAAAAGATTTTTACTAATGCATTTAAGCTATATTTTCCTCCTTATATGCAAATATATTCTGTCGTTAATGTTGATAATTTGAGATTGTTTTAGCCTCCTTTCATTGATGATAATGGAGATAATGTTCAACTACCATCAATATATGATTTCTCGCCAGAATATCTTGATGAAATTCAACAAGATCTCATACTTGATAGAAGAATCAAAACTTCAAGGAGAGGGAATGCCAAATACCTTAAAGTGGGACTCAAGGGACAAAATCCTTCCAAGGCCAAATGGATGGAGAGTGAAAGGGTGAGGGAGCTATACCCTCACCTACTGAACAATTGATAGTGTATTTTTGGGTCCAAAAGGCTTCTAGTGGGTACGAATGATCAGAATCTCAGTATTTAGCTCAAAAATGAAAGTGCTTAGAAATGCTCTAAACCAGAATGACTGGATAGAGATCGTCACCAGGTTTCCAATGCAACTTGTTTCATCCAAATATGAGTTCATATGAGTAAGTTATGGTCTGCTATTTTTTTTATTAAACAAGTAAAAAATGTGCAGAAGAGTGACAGAATAATGACTTGGTAGTCCAGTCAGCACCATGGTCTGCTATTTGTTTTCTTAAAAAAGTAAAAAATGTGCAGAATAGTGACAGAATAATGACTTGGTAGTCCAGTCAGCACCTCAATAATCTTCAGGGAATATTCTCTAGTTTTTAGCCAATTACTCTGTGACAAGTGTCATAGTCATATTTGCCAATGTTGCTTGGGGAAATCGAAATTGTTCTCCTAATCCTAAGGTCACAATTTTTATCTATGGTGGATTATTGTTTTCAATGGTAAATTTTTAGGCCAATGGAGAAGGGCCATGTGGCACAGCCAGAGGCTGCTACGTCTCCTCCCCCATGGAAAGTTTGGATGGCATTTTTATTATATGAAGGTCGAAATTCAAGTTCAAAGTGGGCGCAATTATTTTATATACAAAGTTTGAACCGAATGTTACAGGCGCACATATATTATCAACATATATTTTTAAACCAAAGTCCAAGACAACGGTCCGTTCAATAAAAATGTTATGACTGGAGGGGCAGAGGTCAGGGTCGACCCCACAACTTCCCCCAAACTAACACAAACACTAACCGTTGCACCATCGTCATGATCCTTGTTAATCATAGGATCCCGCCACTATTTGAATTAACATTGCGCTAGAGTTGGAGTTCCAGAGGGGGCCAGCCCCCTCCCATTTGTTCGATGCACTATGACTGTGGGCTAAGAAACTATTCTTGTGGAGTTTTAAAACAATGTTAATCCATGATTATTAATCTGCTAATCCAAGTTTGGTCCATAATCCGAAGTGTTATTGCTAAATGTGCTTAACACTTAATCGAACCCTTAACTACAATTAAATATATGCTTATCATTAATTAAATGTGGTTTGATCTAGCGGATGTTTTGGTGGACCCACCAAATGTGGGGAATCTCCACGTTTAGTGGAGTTAACTAGCGGACTTCTATATCTAATGGAGAAATACTAGGAAAATTTGGTTTTGCCATAGTTGAGCCAATTTTCGACCAATTTGGGCTCAAGAGGAGTCGTTATTGGTAGATTTTGATGTTATGGAGCCATTGGAGTAGGTTAAAGAGGAAACAGGAGGCTCTAAACACCACTTTTGTACAATTGAAGCTAATAAAAAGGCCCAGGATATGAAGCTGGACCAAGGAGATCTATCCCAGGAGGGGTGAACTCCATCATCAAAACCATTTGTATTTGACTCAGTTATTTGCACTTGTTGTGTTTTAATATGATGTTGTTCAAAATTTCATTTCCATGATTTTATGTTCATGAAATACACTTAATATCATCAAGTTTATTGAATTTTCAATCATAAGCACATGTATAAACCCTTGTATAAGAAGAAAACCAAAGAAATTTCATAAGAAATATGAAATTGATATTAGCACAACATTAACTAACAATCAATTTCAGATCAAATGTTCCCATGATACTGGTCCTAAACCAATGTCACAGTAACATAATCCAAAATTATCATAGTCAATATGGATATATCTCACATCTCTATTGATCCTTTCTTCTTCTTTTGTTGAATTGAGTCCTACTTCTATTTGTTGTTCCCAGTTCTCCAATATTTGAATTTGGAGAGGTGTTGTGAGTCACCTAATCTGTTATCTTTGATGTGGGTGGCCTTTGAAGCATGTTGTCTAGACTTTTTTTGTTCCCTTCTTATACTTGATCACCAAATGAAACTAATGTATAAATCCTATCGATTTGTAATGCATGGTTTGATGTAGCTTACTTTGGGCCTACAAGTACTATAGTGGTTGGTGATCTATGTGGATTATTTTCTCCTTTCCAATTAGATAGTGCTTCCACTTCTTCACAACTTGCAACATGGCATAAATCTCCTTGTTGTACGTAGGGTAGTTAAGAAATTCCCCATGAAATTCTTCAAAATGGTAGCATACATACCTTCCTCCCTGCATCAATACAACTCCCATAGCATATCCACTCGCATTTTTCTCCACTTCAAAGGGTTGATGAAAGTTTGGTAATAATAGAACTGGTGCTTGATTGATGTTATTCTTTAGCTCCTTGAAAGCCCTCTGTTAACCTTTTCCCCACTGCAAACTCTTTCCACTTGCTCTTATGGCATGGAGCGGTGCTGCTACCACTAAAAATGAGACTATGAATTTCCTCAAGTATTGTGTTTCCCCAAAGAAAATTTTGACCTTAGAAAAATTAGTAGGTACCAACTAGTTCATCATGGCCTCCATATTGGCAGGATCTATCTTCAGCTCTCCTCCAGCTGGTTCTTTTTTAATGTTTCCAACACCAACGTCAAATGTGAGATATGCTCCTCCCAGGTAGAAATATATACCAGTATATCATCCAAATATATAACAACGAATGAATCTATAAAAGGGAAAAATATATCCATTAATCTCATAAACATATTCGATGCATTACATAAGCCAAATGTTATGACTAACCACTCATACACACCTTTCCTAGTTTTGAAGGTGGTCTTCAATGCATCTTCTTCTTGGACTCGAACCTAGTGATAACTATACTTTATGTCCAACTTGGTGAAGTTTTTCTCTTGCTACAACTGATCTAACAGATCATATATCCTGGGCAGGGGGTATATGTTATTAAGTGTGATTTTTTTCAACTCCTTGTAATATATACACATCTACTAAGCCTCTACTGGCAAATGGATTGTGGAAACTATAAGTATTATTTTTCTTTAACCTTGTTATTTTCCTGTGAATATTAATTATCTTCTGTAGTTCTTTGGTTAGATATTCTCATCAAAAAATATCAAGAACAATATCAACAACGGTAGAGGACACCTATATTATTCCCTCATCCAGGGAAAAATCCATCCAAGGGGAAAAACTCGGAAAATATTATCTTCTTAGAATTTTCTTCAAATGAGATACAAAGACCCAAACCCTAGACCAAGTCCTTCTCATAGTACCAAGTCCACAATTCCTCAAGTCCTTCCTTGATTCTACACCAACCAACTTCAATACTACAAATTCGACCTGTTAGCTTGGATATAGTAACTCATACTGTAACTCATCCTGCAACTTGATTCTGCAACTTCAATTTTGTAGCTTCCTTGGGAACCCTAAGCCAGCCTCCTTCTGATACCTGCGTAGAGAAAAAAAGTTCTTCCAAGGTAAGAGAATTCAATATAGGGTTTCTTCCATTTCAATTACAATATTTTTCACTTTTTCCTCCTGCAACTTCGACCTACTTCTGCAACACCATAAAGTGTCGAACTTCACATGTCTGAGAGAGATAGATCCCAAAAACAATATATTTCATCCTTCTTTCTTCTCTTAGACATTCTCTCTCCTTCTTCCATCTTCCCAACTACATATTGAATGCTTTCTTGATATATCAAACTTCTGGAGTGAGTGTGTCCCATGTGAGATCGAACTACTTCTTTATATAGCCTTTTTAAGGGGTAAAATTCCTTTCTTTAGGCCAACTTGATGTTTTGAGGACTGAATTGTAATTTTGGAGCTTCCACGATTTCTAGACTAAAACTTAATTCTTTTTACAAATATATGTTTCTCGAAAGGGTATTATAAACATGATGTTGACTCCTTCGACTCATGAAAATAAATCCTAAGACCTAAAAAACCCTAGAAGCCCGAAGAACATGTTTTTACCTAGAAGGCTATCAATAATGAGAATGAAACCCATGCTTTAATAATAATAATTTTTTCTTTTCTTTTCTTGTTTATTACACATGATACATATTGAAATGAGTATAACAACTATGAAGACCGAAACTAGTTATATTTTTAAATAGTCTCATATTTCTTTGGCACAATGATGACAGGTCACCCACATGGTGATGTACTTGGTTGAATGACACCCTATTCCAGTAGTTGTTGCAACTGTATATTCATCTCAGTCACTCCTATAATAGAATGCCTATACAACCCAAATGTTTGGCAATGGGGAGTTCGACAGTAGCTATATCTCATGCTCCACTTCCCTCTTAGGTGGGTGGTCACCCTTTAGGCTCTTGGAACACATGTAGGGACTCCTAAACATGAATTTACATACATTAAAGGAAACTAAATCTAGTTCTAATTCATTAATAAAATCAACACTGATATAAAATATAATTTTGCATTGTTTTTTTACCTCTAGCTTTGCATTCATATTTACCCATCCCAATGGATATGAGTTTGGATGATCACGAAATTCCAGACCCAACTTCTTGACTAGATCTATTACAATGCGATTCACATGCGATCCTGGGTCAAACAAATAATACATATTTTCTTATTGACCTATATATTTATGTAAGTGGTTTTCATTTCTTTCTCTTCCAATTATTGAAGAATACTCAGATTCATGTCCTTCTTTATTGATGTACAAACCTATTGTTGAATGCTACTCAGATTCACCTCCTTCTGCACTGATGTACAAATGATCTTCTCATCCAAATCCGAGATTATTTCAACTTGGTTGCTAGAATATGTGGCCATGATATTTTTCCTCTTATTATATTTCTTTTTTTTATTCGGGTTCAACTCTTGATGGAACTTTCAACACTTCTCCTCTATATGACCATCAATGTTGTAGTGGTTGCTAGGATCTTTGCACTGGTGTGTTGTGGTTGCCATTTCTTTTTAATTTCCTCCTTTTTGCTTCTTCTTACCCGCCTTAGAAGCATCTCATTGCTCATTTTTCTTTGATCCACTTGATTTCATTCTCTTCATGCCTATGTTCTCTAGGTATTATGTCTATACATAAGCCCTAGGAGAAAATTCCAGATGGAAGGTGAGACTACTTCTCTCTCTTTCTTTATTTGTAAATATGGTTGCAAGTACAAATAAATATGGCATATTGCCCATGGGATGCTAAAATACACAAATACTCTCAGTGTGCTCTACCTCATATCCCTCTTTTCTATTTTTTTCAGCTATGGAACAAATTCACTCGAAAGAATGGAATGCCTCTTCCTCCTAGTGGCCTGGGCATAAAATAGCTCGATCACCTCCTAGTTGTTAAGTTTGACTACCAAAACTCTTAACCATAGTTACAATATAGATTCTTTTACATCATAATCACATGGATAGTCCCTTTTTCATGAATAATGGGGCTAATATGACAACCTCTCGAATTATGGGTGAGAAAAATACAAGGTTAACTTCTAAGTGGCATAAATTTCTCATATTGACTTCGATCGACACGCTTCTTACATCGTTGGGAATATATTAGTGTGTATAATAACATGAAAAAAGTGTGGAACATCTTTTAATGCCTCAAAATTCTCCCAGAAGGTTTAAGACCTCGTTTTTCCAAATTGGGTCCCGCTGGTAAAAACAATCCCATGAGCTAATTCCTCTATTTTTCCATTCTAAATGCATAATGATCCAATCTAGACACATGTCATATTGAGAATGTAGCATTGACCCATAGTATTATAACAAAACCTATTTTCAAGGTAAACATGTTCATAGAAAGGGGGTGAATTTCCATAATATAGAATATTGTTACATGATTTCAAAAATTAATATAATTTTAACTCATATATTAATATTATTTATAATTAATGATAATAATAATTTAAAATAAAGTTATAATTTTGTTAATTTTTTACGATTTATTTATTTATTTGAGTAATGTGAGATGTATCATTTTTTTACTTATGTGTGGTTCACAGACTAGAGATTGATGGTCATTATGTCCACATAAATTCTTAGGGTAGATCTACCTGAAACAATCACTTTTCGTTGGCTCATTAGTAGAGCCTAACCTTAAGAGCATTAAAGAGAATTGACCCCATGACCTCCCATTAACAAGGTGATTCTACAACAAGAACTCGACCAATTGAGCTAACCCTTGGGGCCAATGTGTGATGTATCATGGGGTAAGTTTATTGATGTTTAATACGGATTGATACTTATTTAGGGTTAACCAACCATTTAATTTATATTGATGTAGTAGTTTTAATGTAATTGATCTTGTTTTTTATTTTTAACTTTTAAATAAAGTAGTAAAACTTACCATAATTCAATTGTTGATGAATAATGAGGAATTTCATAGCCTCAAATGTGGGTTGACACAACACCATTATTTAGGAAAACCATTTCAACTTGAAATAACTCACTAATGGTCCATAAGGGAATGGATTTTCATTCTTAACAAATATTTTTGGGATTTTATTATTAGCATGCTTCCTTTTGTTATCAGGTTTGATCTTCAACATAACATTACTCCAACCAGTTACCCATTCAACATGGCTAAAAAAAACATGTTTCCTTATGTTAGGAAGATGAGCTCTTAGTCAATCATAAACAATTTTTGGTTTGTTTTTACAAGCAAAAGGCATATTCATCCTAAATAGTATGCACAAGAAATAGAGTATCCCTTGTAGTCATCAACATTTAACTTTAATCTTATACATGAAATTGACCTATCCATAACTAGCACAATCATATAGATTAAGTGACTACTAAATACCAATAGGAATCAATATAAAACAAGTGCTACAAGGTAGCATAATACCTTCCATTCACGATATGTATCTATGTATAAGTTAGAGGAATAAACAATTTAACATGTAACATGTTTAGGTAGGTAATTGAATCCTTGAATTATTGTCCTTAACCTAATTTCTACCCATTGACAAATGCCATTGTTTCTTTAGTATGAGAATTCTTCAAGAAAATGATACTCAAAAAGTTTGAGTCTTTCTAGGTTAAAAGATAGGTACATAGAAGAAAATTAATAAGTAACGTGGTTGTTCTATATATAACTGTTTAAGGATTATATTTTCAATTTATGTGAAGAACAAACTGTTACGTAAAAATGTAAAAAACATTACATATTTGTCATTATAATTATAGAACATTTGAATCACAAAAATTAACTTTGAAATGTAAAAAAAGGAAATTTTATTAGTGTTTATTATATGAATGATTTTTCTAAAAATATTAAAAATTTTAATAATTTTACAAAATTTGAATCTTGAGATATTTGATAATAGCATTAATATTAAATTATTATTATTATATAACATTTTAATTATTTTTTAAAATAAAATATAAAACCATCAATAAAATTTAATTTTTATTTATTTTTAAATAAAAAATTAAATTACTTATACAAACATAAATCTTTAAAAAAATTCCAATCTTTTTATATCACACAAAAACATTTTTTAATTTAAAATACAATAAATAAATAAATAAATAAATATATATATATATATATATATATATATATATATATATATATATATGAAATTTCCTATATTCCACATAACATATATAGTATATAGTTGAGAAACTACTTTTTATTTAAAAATAATATTTAAATATTATTTATTTAATACCATTTCTGTTATTGGAAAACTAATTTTCAATTAAAAACTTAAATTTATTTAGCACCATTTACCTAGAAACAGACGTCCCATGTTTACGTTTACGTCAGCGCTAAGTCCAAAGAAAAAAACCTCATTGTAACATCGCATAACAAGCTGCAATACTAAAAACCTCATTATAACATCGCATAACAACCTGCAATACTACACTATTTATGCAACACCGTGAGTGGGTACTTTATGGGTACTTCATTTATTTGTATAATTTATTTTAGGTAAGGAGTTTGAATAAGATTTCTTAATGTGCTCTTTAATTTATATATCATGTGTAATTGTGGAATTGTTTCTCTGCTGGTAAAATAGTTGTAATAGTTGTATTGATTCTGTATTATCAAAAAAACTAGTTTCATGTATTTGTTCGATAGGTCTTTTGTACTTTACTAGAAAATTAGAAGCATTTAAGGACATAGATTATTTATTGGACTATAAGAGATTGAGTGCCATGTTTAGTAAGCTTTGGTATTATTTACCAAACATACTGTCAAGCTCACTAGATAAGCAAATTTGGATTGATAATCAATTTGGAAGAGTGTGTGATTTGGTTGTTGCTAAAAATATCAAATGGATTACAAAACCAAAAAAATCCTAAATCATATATGAAGAAATAGAAAATATGATTTTTTTTTGTGATACAAAGAAAGAAAGATAAATTAAAACAACACAAAAAATCTTATAAAACACTTTGTACATATATTTCATGATGAATGAAAGAATCCAAGATGTTTATAAGACTTTTTAGAAAAATACTAAAAAATTCATATTAATACTTACTATCAAGGAAGAATTAGATGTTTTGGAATGATAATGACATTAACTACAATTTAATTGTTAGAATGAGAAGGACAAAACCAAAAGAAAAATATGCATCCAAACAGTTAGTGCAACTGTTTAGATTTTAAAATTGTAAGGGAATGGTTGTTCGATGTAACTTTCTCAATTAGTCATCTAGTATATGTGTTGAATTTATTTGTTTGGGAAAACTTATTTTGTTTCTCATGTTGTTTTAAACATATGAATAAAGTATTATTATATTTTATATCCTTAAAAAATGATATAAAATAAACAAAATTACTTATATTCAAACTTGAAAAGCCTTCATCCTTTAATCGTCTATTATGACTTGCATAAATTTTTTATGGTTACTAACCACTACTCAATTTGCACATTTACACTTTTACTCCTACATAAATAAATAAATATATAATGATAGTTATATTTATTTCCATCTTGTTCTTATTCATTTTTTATGCAAATACTCGTTTAAATTATGATAAATAAGTTATTTACGTGAGTGTGAGCTATTTTGAAGGATTTTAATTTTAGTTTGTTTTCCTATGAAGCATAACAATGAAAGACCATTGCAAAAATATGTAAAAATCATGAAATAAATACTGCAGCTTTACATCAAGGAATTATGGCAAAAAAATATTAGACATTTATTCACATGGTGCAAAGGCTACAATAAGACCAGACAAATAATTTTTTCAATAATATTGAAAAATAAATATTTGCTTTTCAAAGTTAAACATTATAACTTGTATTCGTCAATACTAAACTAACTAACAGTGGTCAATAAGGAAATGGCTTGGAAGGAACTAATAAGCATCAAAACACTTACTTTATCGTACATGCCAAGTTGCTAAAATTTTAAAAATCATATAAATTAACTAAATTGTAACTTTATTTAAAATAATAATGATTATTATTGATAATAAAAGGAATTAATATATAAGTTAAACATATATATTTAAAAGAAACATATCACAAGATTCTTAACAATGGAGATTCAACCCCACTTTATTATAGATATCTTTTTATGTATAATTAGGCTTTGTTAGTATACTATGGGCCAATACCGCATGCTAAAAAAACACAAATTATTTCATGAAACTTTGTTGTATGACTTTTTTTTTTTTTAATTAATAAATTTAAATAAAAAGACAGAAAAACGAAAAAAAAAAATAAATAAATAAATAAACAAAAAAACAAAAAACATAACTACTTTGAAAATATTCATTTGTGTATATTTTTAAGAATATTTTAAAATATTCCATAGAGATTAAATTCTTACTATCCACTTAATAATAATTAATAATTAAATTAATATTTTAAAATAAACATGTTTATCAACATAATTATAATTTAACTCATTATCTAAAATATACCTATATCTTAAATTTAATATAATTATAATATATATTTTTAAATAATTTAATTTTGAAATCACCCCTTCACCTTATATTAAATTTGATGTATAAAATTTTATTATCTTACTCTAATGATTAGATATCTTTGAACATAAATATAGAGTTGATTTGTTTTTTAAGTCATTCCAATTGAAATTCTAGGTAATTAGTTCTATAATGTTTTGACAATTATAAGGCTGTTATGTTATTGGGGAATGTATTTTTTGCATGGTTGTAATGCATCTTAGTTTCCTCATTTGTTGGACCACGCAGAAATTAATGAAAAGTCAATATCATATCATGTCACTTTGGAAAAAAAATATAATCGAAGGGGATTTTTGAAACTAAAGTACGAGTATATAAGGATGGTTCAGCCAATTTACTAATTAGTGAGGTCTGACCAGGGAGATCGTTATGCGATTTTTCGTGCGTAAGTGAAGCATTTCGTAAAGGAGTAATGTGATATAAAATTTAATGAATTATGATGTTTTCTGAAATAATAATTAAATATTTTTATATATTTTAATTATGGTGAATTGGTAATTTTTTAGACTAATCTAAGAGAGGTTCCAGGATCAATTCTCTTGGCTGCCTTATAACACCAAGAGTAGAAAGAAAGATAAATTAAAACAACACAAAAAATTCTATAAAACACTTTATATATATATTTCATAATGAATGAAAGAATCCAAGATGTTTATAAGACTTTTTAGAAAAAAACTAAAAAATTCATATCAATACTTACTATCAAGGAAGAATTCAATGTTTTGGAATGATAATGACATTAAATACAATTTAATTGTTAGAATGGGAAGGACAAAACCAAAAGAAAAATATGCATCCAAAGAGTTACTGCAACCGTTTAGATTTTAAAATTGGAAGGGAATGGTTGTTCGATGTAACTTTCTCAACTAGTCATCTAGTATATGTGTTGAATTTATTTGTTTGGGAAAACTTCTTTTGTTTCTCATGTTGTTTTAAACATATGAATAAAGTATTATTATATTTTATATCCTTAAAAAATGATATAAAATAAACAAAATTACTTATATTCAAACTTGAAAAGCCTTCATCCTTTAATCGTCTATTATGACTTGCATAAATTTTTTATGGTTAGTAACCACTACTCAATTTGCACATTTACACTTTTACTCCTACATAAATAAATAAATATGTAATGATAGTTATATTTATTTCCATCTTGTTCTTATTCATTTTTTATGCAAATACTCGTTTAAATTATGATAAATAGGTTATTTACGTGAGTGTGAGCTATTTTGAAGGATTTTAATTTTAGTTTGTTTTCCTATGAAACATAACAATGAAAGACCATTGCAAAAATATGTAAAAATCATGACATAAATATTGCAGCTCTACATCAAGGAATTATGGCAAAATAATATTAGACATTTATCCACATGGCGCAAAGGTTACAATAAGACCTCACAAATAATTTTTTCAATAATATTGTAAAACAAATATTTTCTTTTCAAAGTTAAACATTATAACTTGCATTCGTCAATACTAAACTAACTAACAGTGGTCAATAGGTAAATGTCTTGGAAGGAACTAATAAGCATCAAAACACTTACTTCATTGTACATGCCAAGTTGCTAAAATTTAAAAAATCATATAAATTAACTAAATTGTAACTTTATTTAAAATAATAATGATTAATATTGATAATAAAAAGGAATTAATATATAAGTTAAACATATACATATTTAAAAGAAACATGTCACAAGATTCTTAACTATGGAGATTCAACCTCACTTTATTATAGATATCTTTTTATCTATAATTAGGCTTTGTTAGTATACTATGGGCCAATACTGCATGCCAAAAAAAAACACAAATTATTTCATGGAACTTTGTTGTATGAATTTTTTCTTAAATTAATAAATTTAAACAAAAAGACAGGAAAAAAAAAACATAACTACTTTGAAAATATTCATTTGTTTATTTTTTTAAGAATATTTTAAAATATTCCATAGAGATTAAATTCTTACTATCCACCTAATAATAATTGATAATTAAATTAATATTTTAAAATAAACATATTTATCAACATAATTGTAATATTCCCTTTCTTGATCTACTCAAAGTAGATAGAATCAATCCATGGTACTTACCATGGTATTTTCCCATGCTATTGACCCATGGTATTTCTTGTTAGTATTGACCCATGGTATTTCTTGTTGGTATTGACCCATCAAGCCTATAAAAGGGGAGAGAAGCTAGGCATTTAGAGCATTCTCGTATTATCTATCTTATTATGTTTGGGTTGAGAACCTGGCCTGGCCAGTTCTAGCATTGATCCCGGGACGAAAACCTCGCAGTGATGTTTATGTGGTGGATCCATCCAAGATTCACAAGTGGGCTTCAGTTTCTTATATTTTTCATTGTCAAGCAGATGTAAGATTTTATGGTCTCGGCATGTATTTTACTTCCAGTGAATAATAATATAAATAAAATGGCTGCATTTCTTGTGTTCTGGTTCTCGATGAAAGATTATATTAAATGAGAACACTAAGATGTTTTAGATCTATCAAAATTTTTATTTTTTGGAATCTTACAGTGGTATCAGAGTTGTGCATCCTGCCAGCCTGAGATTTTTATGCAAGGAACTTTGGTGAAATTTATTTTTCACCCTAGCCAGCATTTCTCACTTCGGTGATATGTATCACCCTAGTTGGATTTTTATTTTTTTAGTAAATTATTTTTATTGGGGGACATTAGTGAAGGGAAAATCATTTATAATTCTGTGGGTTAAATTTGTGAAAATATTTGAAGGCATGATTGACAAAATATTCCTATGAAAAATTAATATATTCCTGTTTGGGTATGGGAGAAGATGGACTGTCTTGAAGAAATTTTGAAAAACAAGCAGAAAATCCTTGATGTACTAGTGAAGTTATATGGTCCTTTAAGTAGCCATATCTCCATAGACCAAAATGATAATCAAAGTAAGAAAAAAATCAACAACAAGAATGAAATAAGGAGGAGAGGACTATGCTTTATTTGCAAGGGACCTTGGGCCCTTAACCATTCCTGTCCAGGTGATAAGGAGAAGACAGCAAAGTCAGAACAAGAGGAGATTACTTCAAATCATGGGGAATATTTTATAGATGGTTCTATTGATCTTTAGGATGGTAAGCAACATCATGACATTATTCAGGAAGGCTTGCAAGATGACAAGCATTTGGAAGTGCATGAGGAAATTCTACCTAATGCCATTGATGAGGTTGATTACTATACAATGGAGTTTGTAGATCCCCAGGGGAATATTCATGAATAATATGAACAATCAAGTATAGATGAAATTCCACCAATGCATCTATGTTCGACAGTTGAAAGGGATGAACAGATGGTCTCCACAGGTAAAGGAGACTTGGGAGATTTGAGTGAGGATCCAACCATAGTGAGCCAGCATGATGAGTATGATCACAAGGAGCAACATGACAAACATAATGTGAAAAATGGACCATTCCTAAAGAGTTGGTCAAAGGCTCAAGTTGAAGATGTGGTTGTTGGGCATCAGGTGCAAACAGATACAGAGACAGTCAGCACGACACTAGAATTGCCAGTAGAAGACTTTCGAGAAAGGATCAAGAATTTCAAGATAGATCTTATGTTGTTGAAGCAGAAAGTCTGGACAGTCTGAGACACTGCGTTACAGGAGAACAAAAAAATTGAGGAACTCATAGGGGTATGTGCCGAATCAAAGACCAAGT
This sequence comes from Pinus albicaulis, assembly GCA_034641835.2. Taxonomy (NCBI): domain Eukaryota; kingdom Viridiplantae; phylum Streptophyta; class Pinopsida; order Pinales; family Pinaceae; genus Pinus; species Pinus albicaulis. The sequence continues at coordinate 29,820,638 of MU968317.1, forward strand.
TGTCTAGTGTTGAAGAACGACTCAAATCCCTCATAAGGCAGCAAGAGGATTATGATTGGGAGTTCCAGAGCAGCCCTCTACAGGAGTACATAGATAAGTCTTGCAACACTACCAACAACCCACCTTTATACATTGGAAAGAGAAGGGAAGAGTTCTCCAACTGCATCATGTTGGGTAACCAAGTAGAGAAGCATGAATTGAGCATCGAACAACATCAACATAGTAGATTTGCAGATATTCATCCCTCCCAAAGTATGGACTGGCGAGAGATTATGAGTTGGTATTCTATCGATAGGTTGATTCTTTGGAGGATACTCACAACTGAGGGAATATTGCAGCTTGGGCCCTTTGGTGCAGGCAATGATGGAGGGTTGAAATGGTACCATAACCCACAGGTCCCAGGATTTAGGTGGCATTGGGATCCGGGAGAATCCATTGGGGAAAGGATTGTTTGGGATCCAGGTAAATCTATTGAGGGGAGGATTGGTCGTAGGATTGTTTGGGATCTAGGTATTGGAGGATCCATTCAGGACCATTCAACATGGAGGGTACATCGGATTGTATGGGATCCTGGTATCAATGTACAAATGCTTCTGTTGTGGATAAAAGTGGATCGCTTGAGGACAAGCAATCTTTGGGCGGGAGGATTTGTAATATTCCCTTTCTTGATCCAGTCAAAGTAGATAGAATCAATCCATGGTACTTACCGTGGTATTTTCCCATGCTATTGACCCATGGTATTTCTTGTTGGTATTGACCCATCAAGCCTATAAAAGGGGAGAGAAGCTAGGCATTTAGAGCATTCTCGTATTATCTATCTTATTATGTTTGGGTTGAGAACCTGGCCTGGACAGTGCTAGCATTGATCCCAGGAAGAAAACCCCGAGGTGATGTTTATGTGGTGGATCCATCCACGATTCACAAGTGGGCTTCAGTTTCTTATATTTTTCATTGTCAAGCAGTTGTAAGATTTTATGGTCTCGGCATGTATTTTACTTCCAGCGAATAATAATATAAATAAAATGGCTGCATTTCGTGTGTTCTGGTTCTTGATGAAAGATTATATTAAATGAGAACACTAAGATGTTTTAGATCTATCAAAATTTTTATTGTTTGGAATCCTATAGCCAAGTTGCTAAAATTTAAAAAATCATATAAATTAACTAAATTGTAACTTTATTTAAAATAATAATGATTATTATTGATAATGAAAAGGAATTAATATATAAGTTAAACATATACATATTTAAAAGAAACATGTCACAAGATTCTTAACTATGGAGATTCAACCCCACTTTATTATAGATATCTTTTTATCTATAATTAGGCTTTGTTAGTATACTATGGGCCAATACCGCATGCTAAAAGAACACAAATTATTTCATGGAACTTTGTTGTATGACTTTTTTCTTGAATTAATAAATTTAAATAAAAAGATAGAAAAAAAACATAACTACTTTGAAAATATTCATTTGTATATATTTTTAAGAATATTTTAAAATATTCCATAGAGATTAAATTCTTACTATCCACCTAATAATAATTGATAATTAAATTAATATTTTAAAATAAACATATTTATCAACATAATTATAATTTAACTCATTACCTAAAATATACATATATCTTAAATTTAATATAATTATAATATATATTTTTAAATAATTTAATTTTGAAATCACCCTTTCACCTTATATTAAATTTGATGTATACAATTTTATTATCTTACTCTAATGATTAGATATCTTCGAACATAAATATAGAGTTGATTTGTTTTTAAAGTCACCCCAATTGAAATTCTAGGAACATAAATATAGAGTTGATTTGTTTTTAAAGTCACCCCAATTGAAATTCTAGGTAATGAGTTCTATAATGTTTTGACAATCATAAGGCTGTTATGTTATTAGGGAATGTTTTTTTGCATAGTTGTAAATGCATCTTAATTTCCTCATTTGTGATTTGGGTTGGACCACGCAGAAATTAATGAAAAGTCAATATCATATCATGTCACTTTTGAAAAAAAATATAATCGAAGGGGATTTTTAAAACTAAAGTACGAGTATATAAGGGTGGTTCAGCCAATTTACTAAATAGTGGGGTGTGACCAGGGAGATATCGTTTTGCGATTTCTCGTGCGTAAGTGAAGCATTTCATAAAGGAGTAATGTGATATAAAATTTTTGAATGGACCAAGGTATATTCAACACCTGCAAGTCAGACATACTGGACCAAGAGTATATTCAACACTTGCAAGTCAGAGATACTGGAGATACTGGACCAAGAGTATATCCAACACCTGCAAGTCAGAGATACCGGACCAAGAGAGACATACCGGAATCTTGTGTCCTTGAGCCGGATCATAACAGGCCATATACTCAATGAGATTTGAACCTCCATCTCGTGAGTTTCACCCAGCAAAACTTACCGTTAAACCACATATCACTGTATATAATTTAATATCTATTTTATGATACAAACATTTATAAATGAAAAGATCGTTTGATACCAAATAAATAAGTTTGATACATAGGGCATTAAGGTTGAGTGAAAGTTTAAGTAGGGCATTAATATTCTTCGAAGTACATGTATTAAACATAATATTGGGACCAATATCATAAGAATTTGAAATCGTAAGGGGTATTTTAAAAGTATTGAAAAATATATTAAAATATTTGAAAAAAATATAGAGTTTTTTTTTTTTTTAAATCCAGAGATATGTTTGGAATGAAATTATATTTTTAAATATTTTATTTTGATTTAGGGATTTGAATCTTGAATTTTATGGTTCACATAATATTTTATTACATATATATTGTCAATTAAGCTACCCACTATGAACTATATTTTTAAATATATTTACAAATACATGTCTCAACTGAATTTAACTAGAGTGATTGGGAAAATTATTAGTATCCTTTCCACCCATATTTATCTCTAAAATATGACATGTTAAATTCATAATGCATTTATTCTTGTAACTTTAAACTTTGCATATATATTTCTTATATAAAATGTAAATATATTTCTTCAAAGTAGAAAATAAAACTTACAAATACATATAAAATCATATTCACATCCATAATTACTTTATATATCAATAAATAAAAAATAATAAAATTTATTGTATAAAAACAAATACAACATAAATTATACATTCATGAACGTAACAACATCCTTCCAAAATGTGAATGGCCATCTATAAGTAACACATGAGAACAGGGAGAGATTTTAACAATAATATAATTTAAATATGATTTTAGCTCAAAATAATATGTAATTAAAAAAAATATACTTTGTAAGTATAGAAAATATTATTTTAAATTTTAATATAATTTTAATTTATTTATTAAAAATAATTCACTTTTTGAAATTTAAATATTAATTTATATTTATATAGAAAATATTATTTTAAATTTTAATATAATTTTAATTTATTTATTAAAAATAATTCACTTTTTGAAATTTAAATATTAATTTATGTTTATAATTTTTTAAAAATATTAATTTATATTTATAAATTTTAAAAGTTTTTGAATGATTTTTTTTTATTGATATTGACAAAATATGAAATAATATTAAGAATTTTAATCCATTTACTTAATATATATATATATATATATATATATATATATATTATTTTTAAAATTTACATATTTAATTTATATTTATAATTTTAAGAGTGTTTTGATGGGTGAGTTAATGTTTTGATTGATATAAATAAAAATATGAAATGATTATTAAAAGTAATAACAAAAAAAACTTGAGATGGATGAATTAATGTTTTGATTGATATCAATAAAAATATGAAATATATTATCAAAAATAATTAAAAAAATAAAATTTGTTTAGTGTATTGTATTTGTATTATATAAAAAAAATATTAAATTTTATTGGAGTAAGATAATTATTAGATAAATTGATGATAGGAGGAGAAGTGGTATTTAATGGTCTCGAGGAGGACAAAGTGTTCAGGTACTCACGGGGCCTTGGTCATATGACAAATAATCAAGCAGAGATATATAATCTCTACAAGCGACTTTTGTTAGCCAAAAAACATAAGTGGACACACTTACGATTATGGGAGAATCTTTCCTAATCCTATACGAGTGACTTTTATTAGCCGAAGAACATCAAGTGGACACACTTACTATTACAGGAGAATCCAGAACATCAAGTGGACACACTTATGATTACAACATAATCATTCCTAATCCCGCATCAGCTGATGAAAGGCTTCCTCTCAAAATGGAAATCTATGAAAAACATTATGAAAAGAATCAAGAAAATTGTGGAAGATATCATATCCAAAACATATTCCCATGTCCTAAGGTACTTCAAGAGAGAATCATAGAAGTATGCTAAAAGAAGTGTGAATTGAAGATAGGTGAATTAAAGATTGATCCCCAATCAGGCATGTTATAATGACTTTATAATACTCCAATGGAAGATGTAGCATTATGTGTTGTAATTTTTTTATTTTGTTGAGACAATTTTATAGGTATTCATTTATAAAAATCTCTCTTTTTGTTCCTAGTATATATTCTCATAAAAAATCATTTATGTTTATTGTAAAGGAGAAAACAATTGGAAATTTTTAACAAATTAATTCTATAATTCCTGCGAACCAAACACAAAATTATATACTACAAATACTCTTTCCTCTTAGAAAAAAAAGAATGAATAAACTTAAAATCTATTTTATTAAATTATTTTCTAATTTATATTAATTCCAATAGTGTGAAAATTTTAATGTACAAATTTTCCTTTTCAAGAAATTAAAAAAAATCAAATTATTATAATTTAAAATAAATAAATAAATAAAAACATAACTTTACTTTAAAAAAACATATACATTTAGTTCTTAAAAATCTCTTAAACTTCGCTTATATATCTTTCTGTTATTATTTTTATATGCTTTCTTTTCAGAATGGACAAAAAATATCTACCCTAAAAAACACACACATATATATAGCGATAGATTGAGACTTTGACACCAAGCCTATGGTCCAACAATCACAAATACATACGTAAGAATTATAAAACAAAAGCTTCAATGTCCGCGACAAAGAATTTCTCTAATTCTGATAAATCTCGAATCATATTTTTAATATACATATTTATGTATATTTAAATAACTATCTAATTTCAATTTTATTACAGAATATATAATAGGAATATAATATTTAAATATTTGTGATTCAATTTATTTGAAATTTCTTATTTTTTTATATAAAGTTAATTTATTAAACTATTTTTATATAATATAATTTTTTATAATATTTTTTTAAGGAAGTATCTAGGGTTAGTTTAATTGGTTGAGGTCTTGTTGGATTTAATTTTCCTTTCTTCTGTCGCGATTAGGTTTTGATTAGTTTGGTTGGGGTGTGGTCACCCTTCAGGGGAACTTGTCTTGATTTTCTGCCGAATATATATATATATATATATGAAATGATTATCATTTTTCATTAAAGAAGAGTTGGTATCAAGTTCACAACATTTTACATTTTTCATCGAGATGCTTCACTATTCCAATACATCCATAACAAGTTTTTCTTGTCTTCGTGAGTTCTTGACTACAATTCTACATTGAAATATACCATAAACTTTATAAAAGTCCTAAAAATAAGTCATATTTACAAAACATTTATAGAAAATTGGCTTTGTTTCTTTCGTTACTAGATTGATGGCCAAATTAGACATTTTTCCAAATCAAATTATTTTTTATATTACTCATAGGATAGGGGAAAATATTCTTTGGGATTGATTTAATTCCACTATTCCTAGCCTCAATATTTCTCCATTATAGGCCACTTTGTCTACTTCTACATTCAAATGTGTGTATATATTGTAGAATTCCAACTCCTTAAATTTCCTTAGTTTTAAGGTGATCCTTTTCAATATTGTAGTGTTGTCCAATCCTTCTCCAAGCTTTATTTTGGTGACTTTCCTTATTCTAACATTGAATCTCGATGGACCAACACATTTTTCTCTATACGCCTATCTATGGCCAACTCTAATCCTTTCCAAAGAGTTATTTATTAAGTTGGATTGTTTGTTAGGGTGCCTAGCCTCCAAGAAGACTAAATCTCTTTTTGTTCATTAGGGTTGAAGATTACCCCTCCCGTTCCTGCCTAACCCAAACGATTTATTATAATATTAATAGATTCATTATTTATAGATTATTTATCTTTCATTCTTCATAATAATACTCATCTCTCCTCCTATGGATTATTTATTTCATTATCTTTGCAATAATTGCATTCTCTCATGTCAATAAATTGTCAACTATGGGATTATTGGCAATATTCATTCTATTGATTTTAAAACTCAAATTTTCTTCTATGGAGAAGATAATGGAGTTCTATTTTTAATATAAAAATAATTATTTACAATGTTAAGTTCAACTCAAATTTTCTTCTATGGAGAAGATAATGGAGTTATCTTTTTAATATAAAAATGATTCTTTACAATGTTAAGTTCCGTTGCAAGTACTTTTTCTTTTACCTCTCTTTGGATTTTTACTTGCTCTTATATCATGAAGTCATCATTTTCTACCTCTCGTTTTTTTTTTATAGTTGTAGGAGCTCTCACAAAGAATTTTTTCCCCCTTTGAGCCTTAACGCTTTTTTTAATTTCTCCCCACACTACTCAATATCAAAATGATACAATGCGTGTGATCATAGCCTATGAGATTCACTTCATTAAGGATTCCAAATGCGAAGTTTAAGTTATGGAATAGAAGATTTAATAGAAATTACATGTTTTCTTAGAACAAATTATTATGGATTTGAAAGAATGGTTGTGTGGCTTTGGTTCCTCTTTAATCCAGATTGGACCATTATATTATTTTTCATCCATATTGATGCTTTTATTGTGCAAAAAATAAAGGAATTAGCTCATAGGACCATTTTTACCAACAAAACCCAATTTGGAAAATTGGTGTCTAAAACCATTCAGAAGCATTTTTGAAGCATCAAACGAATTATTTTGGTGGTAACAAATTTCGAAGTTAGTGTTGTGTATTTATTACATAACACATAGAAACCGTTTGAACTACGCAAAAAATACCACAATTAGAGTATGTATGCAAAAGTTATGTCATTTGGAAGTCGACCTTCCTGTTTTAACCACCATAATTCAAGTAGATGCCACATTAACCCCCATTATTCATGGAAAAGGGGATAGCCACATGATTATCATGAATAAGACTCCAGAATATTCTATATTATAACTCTATTTAAGAGTTTAGTGAGTCAAACCTAACCAGTAGTAGGCTATCGTGTTATGTTATAACCTGACTGCTAGGAGGAAAATGGGTTCCTTCATCATTCTTTCTTCTCTTAGACATTCTCTCTCCTTCTTCCATCCTACCAACTACATATTGAACGCTTTCTTGATAGATCAATATTTTGGACTAAGTGTGTCCCAACTGAGGTCGAACTACTTCTTTATATAGCCTTTTTAAGTGGTAAAATTCCTTTCTTTAGGCCAACTTGATGTTCTGAGGGTTGAACTGTATTTTTTGAGATTCGAGGCTTTCTAGACTAAAAAATAATTCTATTTACAAATATATGTTGCCCGAAATGGTCATCTAAACATGATCTTCATTCCTTTGACTCATGAAAGTAAATCCTAAGACCTAACAAACCCCAGAAGCACGAAGAACATGCTTTTAACTAGAAGACCATCAGTGATGAGCATTAAACCCATGCTTTAATAATAATAAATTTTTATTTTATTTTCTTCTTTGTTACATAGGATACATGTTGAAATGAGTACAACAATTATGAAGACCAAAACTAGTTACATTATTAAAGAGTCTCATATTTCTTTGGCACAATGATGATGGGTCACCCACATGGTGATGTACTTGGTCGAATGACACCCTGTTCCAGTAGCTCCAACAATTATATATTCACCTCGCTTGCTTCTAAAGTAGACTTCCTCTACAACCCAATGTTTGGAAATGCGAAGTTCGACAATAGCTATATCTCATGCGCCACTTCCCTCTTACGTGGTAACCCTTTAGGCTCTTGGAACACATGTAGGGAATCCTAAACATGAATACAGATGCATCCAAGGAGACCACATCTAGTTCTACTTCATTAATAAAATAAAATATGATAGAAAATATAATTTTGAAATGTTTTGTTACCTCCAAATCTGCATCCTTATTTAGCCATCCAAATGGATATGTGTTTGGATGATCATGAAATGCCAACCCCAACTTCTTGACAAGCTCTATTGCACTGTGATTCACATGCGATCCAGGGTCAAACAAAGCATAAATATTTATCTTCTTGACCTGTATCTTTATGTAAGGGTTTGGTATTTTCTTTCTCTTCCTATTATTCCAGGCTATTCATATTCACCTCCTTCTTTATTGATGTACAAACCTATTTTTGAATGCTACTCAGATTCACCTCCTTCTGAATTAATGTACAAATGATCTTCTCATCCACATCCGAGCTTATTTCAAATTGGTTACTAGAATATGTGGCCACGATATTCTTCCTCATATTATCTTTGCTTTTTTTATTCGGTTTCAACTCTTTATGGAACTTCCAACACTTCTCCTTTGCATGGCTATCGATGTTGTCGTCATTGCTAGGATCTATGCACTGGTGTGTTGTTGTTACCATTTTTTTTATCATTTCCTCCTTTTTGCTTCTTCTTCCCCCCTTCGAAGAATATTGTTTCTAATTTTGATTTGATCCACTTGATTTCACTCTCTTCAGGCCTATGTTCTCTAGGTATTATTTTTGTACACAAGCCCTAGGAGAAAAACCCAGATGAAAGGTGAGACTAATTCACTCTCTTTCTTTCTTTGTAAATATGGCTGCAAGTACAAATAAGTATGGCCTATGGCCCATGGGATGTTACAATGCAAAAATCCTCTATGTTTTCTCACCTCCTATCCCTCTTGTCTGTTTTTTTCTCAGCTATGGAACAAATGCACTTGAAATAATGGAATCCCTCTTCCTCCTAGTGGCCTGGTTATAACATAACCCGATAACCTACTAGCTGTTAAGTTTGACTACATCAACTCTTAACCATAATTACAATATATATTCTTCTAGATTATTTTACATCACAATCACATGACTAGTCCCTTTTCCATGAATAATGGGGGCCGACACGACAACCTCCCGAATTATGGGTGAGATAACAAGAAGCTCAACTTCTGAGTGGCATAAATTTTGCATATTGACTCTGATTAACATGCTTCTTACATTTTTGGGAATATATTTGTGTGTAGAATATCATGAAAAAAAATTGATAATAAAGTGACAATGTTTTACCTTCAAAAAACATCTTTTGATGCGTCAAAACGCTTCCGAAAGGTTTCAGACCTCATTTTGCCAAACTGGGTCCCACTGGTAAAAATGGTCCCATGAGCTAATTCCTCCACTTTTTCCACTCTAAAAATATAATGATCCAATCTACATAACATATCATATTGAGCATGCAGTATTGATAAGTCATTGTATTGGCCCGTAATATTATAACAAAACATATTTTCAAGTTAAAAATATTCGTAGAAAGAGGGTTAATTTGCACAATATATAATATTGTTACATGATTTTAAAAATTTATATGTTTTAAACTCATATATTAATTCTTTTTATAATTAATGATAATAATAATTTAAAATAAAGTTATAATTTTGTTAATTTTTTACAATTTTTTAGTTTATTTGAGTAATAATGTATCATTTTTTTTCTTATGTGTGGTTCACAGACTAGAGATTGGTGGTCATTATGTCCACGTAAATTATTCAGGTAGATCCACCTGAAGCGATGACTTCTCATTGGCTCATTAGCAGAGCCTAACCCTAAGAGCATCAAAGAGAAATGACCCCATGAACTCCCATTAATAAGGTACTTTTACAGTGATAACTCAACCAATTGAGCTAATCCTTGGGGTTAATGTGTGATCTATCATGGGGTGATGACCTACTAGGTCTATGGCTCCACAATCGACAGCTTTAAAACTAAAGACTACCCTACAAATCTCAAGAAAGAGATTTCAGCCCTTCCATCTCTATAAATTTCATTTAAACTACACTCATATTAGTATGCATAAACATGGAAGGATTAGCTTTCAGACTTTTGCGATATCTGCAATACGTGAGCATTATTAAGGAAACACATGAGCATGTCAACTCTCTGATGCTCAAAACCCATGTGCTCGTTCTCCTTAAGTCTTGCTTCAAGTATGAGAATGTTGGAGGTGCTAACAGGAATCCATCTACTTGTTCAGGAACTGAACTTCCAGGACAGGAACTCAACCATTGGTTCAGGAACATAAACTAAACTGTGGAATCAGGAAATTTTGTATCTGGATCAAAAACATAACTCACTCTTTGGCTATGATCGATGGTTACCATTAACCCATCATGTTTACTTCTATCTAAAATCATGCCTTTCAAACCAAGGTCGCATTCAAACTTTGTTGCAACCCTTCCTGAGTTCTGTGGCAATTAAATTATATTCCAATTAAACTCTATGTAAGAGTTTTAGACTTACCTCTACACCATACCCAACAATTTTGAACAAGGCTTCGATCTACCTCGTAATTAGTCCTCGAACAATACTTTGGTCCACATGCAATTCGATCTCATTCCTGGAATGGTCGAACTGCATCCTTTTCTTAGAAAATTTCCCTAAAAACTGAACCTTAACAAACTAGAAATGAAATTGGAATGCAACGAGTTTGGGTTTAACACTTCAGGCTTCTTTCAAGTATTAAATGTAGAAATCCTCTCCTAATTCCACTATGACTAGTCTCGTCCAAACAGATATTTAATTTTTGATTAAACAACTTTCAATTAATGCTGAATTGTTCCAATCTTGGTTAGACTCCTTCTCTGTGTGAAACAGAGTTCCCTTGCTCATTCAGATTCAAATATTTGACTGTTTCAAATTTTGCATGCCAATTCATCCATTATCTATATTCGATTTGGATGGAGAGTAGCACAATGCTTCAGAATTTAAAAACACGGAGACTTATCATTCCCTTAGTTATTTATTGCAAGATATCACACAACTTCTACAGAGAGTTTTCTTTTAACTTCTAAGCAAATATCCAAATTAGGATTTCACAAAATAAAACTCCAAAACATTTAGTAACAAATGAATTCTTCAATATTTCTTAATGCATAGCAATATTCTCACAATAAAATTCACAATTTGATGCATTTTTTACTCTTCCTTTTCCACAAAGAAACACAAATACATTCAATTCACTACCTCCTATATTGAGAGATTCACCAATTTAAAATCATATATCATGCAGAGGCATGCAACACAACTATAACAATTTACAAAGGCAACTTTCAGAGAGATTTAAAAACAAACCAATGGTATCTATTAAATGATTCAAATTTAAATGGCCTGATATAAAAAATATATGGGCATATCGATCCCTTGGCCTTCTACACATCTCATAACTCTCACAAAAACTCACACCCACATATACTTCCCATATGAAGGCTTATATTTATAGGAACAATTACATAGTTATGGATCATTCTAAATCCATGATGTTATCCATAGATCACTCAACTAATTCCTAAAATCTCTTAATTCACTTTTAACTCAAATAATTCCCTATTCTAGGATCTCCTTGTTGGGTGTGGAGCCTAATTTTCATCTTGGTTCAGAGGCCTTTGCTTCAGTGGGATGTATACCCCAGGAATAATGTACAACCCTCCACGCAAGGGGGGGGGGGGGGGTGGTGGGTGGCGATTGACGGGGGTTCGTGGGCCAACGGTCTCCCAACGGGGGTTTCGAGGGAAATGCCCCCGGAGCTAAAAAGAAATATCAAATCTCCTTGTAAAATATTGTAATTTCATAGTCAATCTAGGTCGTTCATTAGATGGATGATCTGGCGATAGAGGTTATGTTTGATGTAGGGTTTTTTTCCCTAGAAGGAAACCCCTCATTTTGTATGAGGGTATTATATTGCAGATGTGTATTGTATGTATATTATGAGCGAGAAACAGAAATGGGGACTATGAGAGACAGTAGAGGATATTACAGCGGATCTGTTGTAGGTTGTGTCTCTTCATCTTGCTGGATAATATGAAGGAAGGACTGGATTTTCGAGGTGGATGTAGCCCAAATTGGGTGAGCCATGTATATTTGTGTATCTCTTGTTTTATATGTTTTCTGTGTTTATGTTTCCACATATTTTATGTGTTCCATTTCTCTGTAATATATAATTTTCTAACACAACAAATCCCTAAGATCTCCATGAGATATTTACAAGTATAATATCTCTCGTATTCTCACATATTTGAGAATATTTACATTAAAAACCTCACACACCTATCTCCAACTTAGATTATTAAAAATATACAAAAATTTCTATTATAAATTAAATTCGTTATCTTAGACCCCCTAAGTCAACCAAATATACAATGAATTTTCGAGCAAGATGCTCTTGCATCATGGGGTAAGTGTATACATTTTTTATGTTTAATATGGATTGATACTTATTTGAGGTTTACCATCCATTTGATTTATATAGCTGCACTAGTTTTAATGTAATTGATATATATTTTTTTTAATTTGTAACTTTTAAAGAAAGTAGTAAAACTTAGCATAATTCAATTGTTGATGAATAATGAGGAAATTCATAGCCTAAAATGTGGTTTGACACAATACCATTATTTAGGAAAACCATTTCAACTTGAAATAATTCACTAATGGTTTATAAGGGGATGGATTTTCATTCTTAACAAATATTTTGTGGTGTTGTTTATTAGCATGCTTCCTTTTGTTATGAGGTTTTATCTTGGGCATAACATTACTCCAATGAGTTACCCATTCACCATAGTTAAAAAAAAAACATGTTTCCTTATGTTAGGAAGATGAGCTCTTATTCAATCTTAAACAATTTTAGGTTTGTTTTTAAAAACAAAAGGCATCTTCATCCTAGATAATATGCACAAGAAATAGAGTATCCCTTGTAGTCATCGACATTTAAATTTAGTCTTATACATGAAATTGATCTATCCATAACTAGCACAATCATATAGATTAAATCACTAGTAAACACCATTATGAATCAATCTAAAACAAGTGCTACAAGGTAGCATAGTACCTTCCATTCAGGATATGTATCTATGTTTAAGTTAGAGGAGTAAACAATTTAACATGTAATCGGTTCAGGTAGGTAATTGAATCCTTAAATTATTGTCTTTAACCTCATTTATACCCATTAACAAATGCAGTTGTTTATTTAGTATGAGAATTATTCAAGAAATTTTAGAAAAAACCTTGGCCCTGAAACCCGTAGCTAACATATATGTACTAATAATATTCATAAAGTTTGAGTTTTTCTGGGTTAAAATATAGATACCGAGAATAAAATTAATAAGTAGAGGAAATTAGATAAATAAAAATTAATAAGTAAAGGAAATTCGATCAGTAACCTGATTGTTCTATATGAAACTATTTAAGAATTATATTTTCAATTTATGTGATGACCAAGAAAAGGGTAGAGAATGGTTGGTTATGCAGGAAATAAGAATAAACTATTAGGTAAAAATGTATAAAACATTACATATTTGTGATTATAATTATAAAACATCTGAATCACAACAATTAACTTTGAAATCTAAAAATTTTGGTAAACTTTATTAGTGTTTAATATATGAATGATTTCTGTAAAAATATTGAAAGGTTTAATAATTTTATAGAATTTAAATCTAGAGATATTTGATGATAGTATTAATATTAAATTATTATTATTATATAAATTTTTGATTAGTTTTTGAGATAAAAAATAAAACAATCTATACATTTTTTATTTTAATTTATTTTTAAATAAAAAATTAAATCATTTATACAAACTTAAATCTTAGAAAATTTCCAATCTTTTTATATCACGCAAAAACAATTTTTAATATATATATATATATATATATATATATATATATATATATATATATAATTTTTTATTTTAAAATGATATTTAATTAATACCCTTTGTATAATTGGAAAATGGTTTTTCATTTAAAAACTCAATTTTATTGAGTACCTTTTACCTAAAAACAGACGTTGCACGTCGGCTTTCAAATTTGATACGTCGGTGCTAAGTCCAAAGAAAAAAACCTCATTATAACATCGCACAACAAGTTACATTACTACACCATTTATGCAACACTGTGAGTGGGTAATTTATTTATTTGAATAATTTATTTTAGGCTAGGAGTTGGGATAATATTTCTTTGACGTTCTCTTTAATTTCCATATCATTTGCAATCTTGAAATTATCTCCTTGCTTGCTTGTAAGATATTTGTATTCATTTTGCATTACCAAAAACTAGTTTCATGCATTTGTTCGACACATCTTTTACACCCTTGAAACCAGCAAGGGAATTTTCCATGAGACTATAAACATGTTTGACAGCTTCTTCCTCATGAGAATTTGGGATGGTCCTTCATGTAACATTGTATGGCAGAAGCCAACACGTCTTCACCTCTCTCTGCCTACATTAATAATAGTTTGCAATAGTACAAGAAAATTAGAAGCATATAAGGACATGGATTATATATTGGATTATAATATATTGAGTACCATGTCTGGTAAGCTTTGATATCATTCACCAAATGTCCTGTGAAGCTCACTAGATATGCAAACTTGGATTGATAATCAATTTGGGAGAGTATATGATTTGGTTGTTGCTAAAAATATCAAGTTAGTGTTAGTTTTTGCATCCTGCCACCAGTGATAAAAAAGAACCTTATCATGTCATGTTAGGGTCCCATTTTGAAATTTTTGTCATTCCATTAGGTCATCATGCAAAAATGTGGTCACTGGATGTAGATCTAGGTTTGATTTCACTCCTTTCAAAATTTTACTACTTGGTGGCTCATTTCACCGCTTTGGTGAGTGTACCATCATTCATGAGTTTTCATCATCATTACATTCACTTTTATCATGATTTAATTCAATACAGAGTCTCCATTAGGTCTTAGGGTTTCCAAGGTAATAAAATCATCATTTCATGCCATAAATTCTAGCAAGTGAAGGAGTTACAATAAAGAAATTTCATTTGTAAATTTGAATTCAAAGCAAAATGTAATTTTGTGTTACTAATTTCTAATAAGTTCTCAAAGCTCCAAGTTGCTGCAACACTCAAAGTTCCATCAGTAAAATATCAAGGTTCCAAAAATCCATCAATGTTCCTAAGCCATCAAAAGATGAGGTTCAAAGATCAAGTTCAAAAGTTAAAGGTAAAAATTAATGTATAATTATTTTGAGAAAAGGAAATGTGGGTCCAAGTCCATTTAATGATATTTCTCAAAGTATTAAAGGCCCTTAAAGACCAAAAAGTGATTCATTTTCATTCTAAATCATTGAGCTCTCAAATTCTCCAAGCAAAAAATCGATTTTTTCCTCGTTCTTGGGTCCTTCGCTATGCTATTTCGACGCGTTGTGCTTTTTGCAGTGGGCCATGCTGCGCCTTTTGTGGAGGCCTCTAAATTATAAAAAATTTGCATGGATGGATAGAGAATGATTTATACATCAATTTTTGACTACTGACACTCCAAAAACTGAGCTTTTGAGAAGTGGAAAAGACCAAAAACCTCCTAAAAAACATCTTTTTATCACCTTTTTCAGCCTCACACTACGCGTTTTGACCAGTGTTGGGAGATTGCATTTTTTGAGGAGCTTCACTCCATAATTTTCAGAGCTTGAGGACATTTTTCACAACTAGAGTGGAAGATCTCTACAATGAGCCATCTTGGGATGAATTTGGACTTTAGGAAGGCACTCAAAAATTGATTTGAAGTCCCACACTGCACTTCTTACCAAGCAGGCTGCACTTTTTTCAAGCACGCTACGCTTTTTACACTCAGCTGATTTCTTCAGAATTTTTACTTTTTCTCAGTTGATTTATGGATTTCAAGGATATTTACTGATGTAAATGTAAAAATTAAATGTAATTATGTTTTTTATAGTTACTAGAGGTAGATACATCAAGTAAATATGTAAGTTTGGGTCAAGTGAATCAGTTTCATGAAAGATAGCGATGAGTTTGTTGACCTCCCTAGTCATTAGGATTCAAGTTGAGCACTTTGGGAATTAGCTCCACAAGTCATGGATTTGAACCTGAGAGTGGGAGAATAATTTTTTGGTCTATATCTTTCATTTCCTTTGTCATTGCAAGGGTTGGATGTTATGTAATTGACGTTTGAACACTAGTGTAATCAGTCATTTTTGGCAGGAACTAATAGACAAAGTTGCAGCTATTTTGGTGGGATTCCCGTGCTAATTTGTTTTATCAGTGTTTCCTCTTATGTTTACATATTTTTGAATGTATTATGATTTCCATATTCATGCCATATTTTAATGTATTTTTTTCCTAAGTTAGATAGAAAAAATTCATTACTTGATGCTCTGTTTTCGAGGAATTATTATAGTTGTGTTTCATTTTCTTCTGATTGAAATGAATTCGTGATTTCCATGCTTTTTTCTGAAACCCTAGAAGTATAATCCACTGATCAAGGTACCCAAATGTGCTAAAGTATTTGCCTACCTTTCTCCATCAGATCTCTGCAATTCTGATCCTTAGTGCCTTGACCTAGTTCTTCCTAGACCTAATTCACCATCGACTACCCAAAATCAATCAATTAAACCCTAGAGCATATTATACCTAGCCTAAAAGCTTCATTATCTACTCAATTCGGCTTTGATCTCATAGAGAGAGCCCTCTCCATCCTAGTAGGGCTAGCTACTTGGCGAAATATTGGTCTTTGGTTACCTATGTTGGTCTCCTTCTCAGGCTTCAGAGATCCAGTGGAGAGATAACATCTTGGCGACCATAGTGGAGAACGAGGTGACAGATATTCCCTGGGAAAGAATGAAAAGGATCATATTTGATTGCTAATGGTGAATAGTGATCAGGCACAAGAAGGTTGTGCATATTTCACCTGATGACTCCAGTTTCGAAGAATCCAAAGGTTCAAAATTTTCATAGCGACTCTACTTTTCAAGAACCGGTAGTTCGAAGAAATTCTTGGTGACCTCATTGTTTTGAATATGGATTCAACTACTTGAAGGTATTATCCTATGAATCAAGCTCATATTCCTGGTTTTCTGAATCGTATTCCTTGTATAGATTGGAAAACAAAACTTCCAAAGTTTAAAGGTGAGGATGGTGAAGATGCTAGTTAGCATTTGGTCAAATTTAATTTTCATATTCCTAGGCTAAAGACTGAGTTTCCTGAAGATTGTGTAATGAATATGTTTATGGCTACCTTGGAGGAAAAAGCATGATCATGGTATGAGAGTCTACCATATACTAGTTTATATTCTCTAAAGGACTTTCATTCAGTTTTATTCAACATTATCAAAGATCTAATTCTTCCTTGTCGATGATTGATATTTGTTGTGAGATCTCTGATAATTTCATTGAGTTTCTTGAAAAATTGTATGGGGATGAAGAGTGTCTAGATGATGATATCATAGAAGCCCTTCATGATTTTTCCTCCCAACAAGAATCAATAGCTTCCTCCTTCGATGAAAAATACTGGGATGAATAAAGAGAAATGCCTATTCCTGATCTTGAAAATTAAAATCATCAAGGCAATGTTAACTATTATAAAACTGAATTTTCTCCTCTGTCTGAAGATGAAATAGATCAGCTCCTGAAAATTCATGTTACAGCCCAATCTAATGTAGGTTTGTAGTGTTAAAATAGTTAAGAATGTGTTTGTGAAACTTCTTCCATCATTGAAAATGAAAATCTGATTTTAAATGACAAAAGTCATGAGACTAATGAAACTATACAAGAATTTGTTGTGAGTAATCCAATTTGTGGTGATGATTTCCTGCAAGGAGATCAACTAACAAAAATCGTTGTCTTTCATGAAGATGATAAGGTTGTCATGTTTAACAATCTTGAAGAATGTTTTATGTTCAAGGATGATTTAGATTATGAATTGGAGGAGTATGAGCCTAAGATAGAAAATGTGCAAGAGATAGATTCAGAGTTACCCATGCTTCAGGAATTTACAACCAACACATAGATAGCAGAAGGTCATACTTCCCTATGCTTTCCTATGGATCAACAACCAATTGTACTTACAGATCAGAGTGAAGGGTGTGCTTGTGTTTTTTTTGAATCTTAAGACAGGGTAACATTTCGGATTTTTGAATATCCTTTTACTGATTTGTTGCAGTCAATAGGAATGATATATTTTCTTGAATTTATGGATCATGAGGACATTTTAAGTGAACAATCGGAGTTGCCTATCTTCTTCTTTTTCTACCTACTCGAGGAAAGTGAGAGAACAATTGAAGTAAGTAGCCATCTGTTGGATTGGTTACACTGGAAGGATCACTTCACATGACTGTACATATGTCTTCAGCAGGCATGTGGTTGTCATCAGGATTTGAAGCCCTCAAGTCTCGGTGATATGCTGCCATCAATAAGTTTAGTAAGTTTTTGTTTTAGTCAAAGTCAGTTCGGTTTTGAGTCAGTTTTTAGTATTAAGTCTCATTTTTTGATTTTGACTACATGCCCAATGGTTAGGCTACATGGTCTACGTTGTTCTTGATACCTCCAAGGAGTTGACATCCCCAGCTGAAGCCAATTTTAGTGTCAGTTTTCGCATCATCCCACCAATGATCAAATAGAACCTTATCATGTCATGTCACGGTCCCATTTTGAAATTTTTGTCATTCCATTATATCATAATAAAAAAATTTGGTCACTGGATGTAGATCTAGGTGTGATTTCACTTAGATCTAGGTGTGATTTCACTACTTTCAAAATGTTACTACTTGCTGGCTCATTTCACCACTTTGTTGAGTGTACTATCATTCATGAGTTGTCATCATCATTACATTCATTTTCATCATGGTTTCATTCAGTCCAAAGTCTCCATTAGGTCTTAGGGTTTCCAAGGTCATCAAATCATCATTTCATGCCATAAATTCCAGCAAGTGAAGGAGTGACAATAAATAAATTTCATTAGTAAGTTTGATTTGTAAATTTGATTTCAAAGAAAAATGTAATTTTGTGTTCCTAATTTGTAATAAGTTCTCAGAGTTCCAAGTAGTTGCAACACTCAAAGTTCCATCAGAAAGATATCAAAGTTCCAAAAAGCCCTCAGTGTTCCTAAGCCATCAAAAGATTAAGTTCAAATATCAAGTTCAAAAGTTAAAGGTAAAAATCAATTTAAATTTTATTTTGAGAAAAGGAAATGTGGGCCCAAGTCCATTTAATGATATTTATCCAAGTATAAAAGGCCCTCACAGACAAAAATGTCATTCATTTGCATTATCAAGCATTGAGCTCTCAGCTTCTCTAAGCAAAAAATCGTCCCCCCCCCAAAAAAAAGTAGAGTTTTTGGGTCCTTCGCTGCACTTTTTTCACAGGCGCTGTGCTTTTTTCCACGTTGTGCTTTTTGTGGAGGGCTCTAAATGCTAAAAAATTTGCATGGATGGATAGAAAGTGGTGTCTACATCAAGTTTTGACTACTAGCACTCCAAAAACTGAGCTTTTGAGAGGTGGGAAAGGCCAAAAACCTCCTAAAAACCACCTTTTTGCCACCTTTTTCAGCCTCACGCTGTGCTCTTTTACAAGTCTTGGGAGATTTCATTTCGAGGAGCTTCACTTCATCATTTTGAGAGCGTGAGGACATTTTTGAAAACTAGACTAGAAGAGATTTCCAATGAGCCATCTTGGGCTCATTTTGGACTTCAGGAAGGCACTCAAAATATTATTTGAAGGCCCACGCTATGCTTTTTACTAGGCATGCTGAGCTTTTTACATTAAGCTAATTTCTTCAAAAAATTTACTTTTTCACAATTGATTGTTGGATTTCAAGGAGATTTACTAATGTAAATGTAAAAAATGAATGTAATTATGTCTTGTATAGTTACTAAAGGTAGATACATCAAGTAAACGTATAATTTTGAGTCAAGTGAATCACTTTCATCAAAGATAGGGATGCATTTGTTATATTTGATATATACTTTTTTATTATTTTACTCTAATAATTATATATCTTCCAACATAAATCTAATAATAATTGATAATTAAATTAATATTCTAAAATAAATATATTTATCAACATAATTATAATTTAACCCATTATCTAAAATATGTATATATCTTAAATTCAAAAAAATTATAATATATTTTTTAAAATAATGTAATTTTAAAATCACCCTTTCACATTATATTAAATTTGATGTATACAATTTTATTATCTTACTCTAATGATTAGATATCTTCGAACATAAATATAGAGTTGATTTGTTTCCAAAGTCACCCAAATTGAAATTCTAGGTAATTAGTTCTATAATGTTTTGCTATTATGCTATTAGGGAATGTTTGTTTTTTAAATACATCATAATTTCTTCATGTGTGATTTGGGGTTGGACCACGCTGAATTTAATGAATAGTCAATATCATATCATGTAACTTTTAAAAAAAATTAATAATCGAAGAAGTGAGGGGATTTTTAAAACTAAAATACGAGTATATAAGGGTGGTTCACCCAATTTACTAATTAGTGAGGTGTGACAAGGGAGATATGGTTTTGCGATTTTTCGTGCGTAAGTTAAGCATTTCATAAAGGAGTAATGCGATATTAAATTTAATGAATTATGATTTTTTCCGAAATAATAATCAAATATCTATTTTATGGTACGAGGATTTATGAATGAAATGGTCTTTTGGTTTTTTATACAAATAAATAAGTTTGATAAGGTTGAGTTAAAGTTTAAGTCGGGCATTAATATTCTTTGAAGTAGATGTATTAAACAAAATATTGGGACCAATACCATAAGAACTTGAAATAATAAGCAGTGTTTTAAAAGTAGTGAAAAATGGTATTTAAAATATTTGGAAAAAGTATAGAGTTTTTTTATGGAGAGAAATGTTTGAAATGCAATTATAATTTTAAATATTTTATTTCTATTTACTAGAGATTTGAATTTTGAATTTATGGTTTACATAATATTTATTTATTTATTTATTTTTATTTATTTATTTTTTTACAGTAACGGTTATGGAGTAATTATATTTAATTTGGCTTGAATGCCAGAAATCTGGTTACATTGAGGGTGTCTATATCCTGTTGCCCCTCACCGCTAAGATTGAGAATGCAGCTAAAGCTTGAGAACTTCCTCCTTGATGAGATAACTATAAATTCAATTTCAGAGATTTTTCCCAACTTGAAAGTGCATACAAATTGATTTAAGAGAAAGCAGTAAAACATGACAGCAACAGCTTATGGGATGGGTTCCCATTTTTCTTCTTCATCTTTCAACTTGACCCCAACAAAGAGGTGGGCAGCTTTGTTGGCTTCAATGTCCGCCTCTTTATTATGAATTCTCAGCACATGGTAGTAATTCAGCTTCTGAAAAGATTTTTCCAAGCCCTTGATTCTGGCTATCAGTCTTGCGAGTTTAAGGTCCAAAGCTGGAGAGTTTGAGACCATAGCATTTATGATGATCTGAGAATCTCCAATAACATTAGCTTCTCTTATATTTAAGTCTTTAAGAAGCTTGAGACCTTGAAAGAGAGCCAAAGCCTCCGCTTGAATGCTAGATGAATGGCCAAGTCCCCAAGCAAAGGAATGAATTTTTTCCCCAATTGGGCTTACAACAACGCCTCCTGCACCAGCTTTGCCTGGATTTCCCTTTGCTGCCCCATCAAAGAAGAGAGAGTGTCTTGAATGAGAAGTAAGCCAGTCTTGAAAGTCAGTTTCAGATTTTCTTATTTGCCAGTCTTTGAGAGGAGGAGCGTTCCTAACTGCTGTTTGGAATTGCAAATCAAGGAATGAACCCCAAGAAATGTCCTGTTGGCTGAGATTAGAATCGTCTTTTAAATCAATCAAACACTCTTTCAGTTGGCATTTAATCTTGATTGCTATTACCTTGTGATTCTGTTCAATATTTCTGAAAATTCTTCTATTTCTTTCAAGCCAGATCTGCCAGCAAATTACCTTTGGGAGGACAGACCATGCAGTTTTGATAATCTGGTTTTTAGGAGAAGGATCAGGATACCTGTACGCCCAATTAGAAAATAGACCAGTAGTGGAGCAAGGAAGCGAAATACTGGGATCCAGATTGTGGATGTAGGAGAACCAAATCTGCTTAGAGAAACTGCAATCAAGCATTAAGTGGGCAACACTCTCTGCATTGTCTTTACACAGTGAACATCTAGATGGGCCGTGGAATCCTTTCCTCTGCAGAATGTCAAACGTGAGAATTTTACCATGGCAAAGAAGCCAAGCAAAGAAATCGATTTTGGGCTACGAAGGAAAATGCCAGATACCATGACAAGGTGCTGGGTCAGGGGGGACGTATGTTCTCTCGCTCAGCTTAGCATATCCCATGGAGACAGTGTAGCCTCTAGCATTCTGCCCCCAGCCTCTCGAATCTCTTTTCCTTATGTGCGAGGGCGCCAAACCATGAAGGAGGTTAAGCAACATGGTCCATTCGATAAGCAAATGATCTGGCACAGCAAGGCATTTCCAACCTGCCCAAACAGAGTCACTCCACAATGAAATATCCCACAACGTTCACAGCCCCTCTCCATCCATCTAGCAGCGCAGTGCTCTAATGGGGGCTCTATCTTCAATAGGATCCATGTTCATGATTCTATCAGTCCAGATGTTAATCTTTTTGCCGTTTCCTGGAATCCAGAAGGAGTGCCCAATGACTAGAGGAGCAGCTTTAGCAAACAATTTAAGGAAAGATGAATTAGGTAGATGAGTCACTTTGCCCAAAAAGCTAGAACGAGGACGTCTGAAGTATTTTTTCCAGAGAGCCAATTGAGCCCAACCTGGCTTGGGTGCAATGATCTTCCAAATAATCTTTGCTGCCATGGCTATATTCTGCTGACATAGATTTTTGAAATTCAACCCACCCTCCCACAATGGCTTGGAGATGGTTTCCCAGCTAATAAGGGGAAGCTTGTTTTCACTCTGTTTGCCTCCCTTCTAAAAGAATCTCCGAATGTACTCCTCCATTTTTTTTAAGATGCTTGCCGGAGCGAGAAGCACAAAAAATTGATACAGAGGAAGACTGGTGAGCACAGATTTTATTAGGACAGATTTACCAACAATGTTTAGCCAGGAGTATCCCCAGGCTTGGATCCTGGTCTTGAATTTTTCAAGTTGAGGAAGCCAGTCTTTACTTACAGGCCTTTTGTGATAAATAGGTAGGCCCAAGTATTTGAAAGAGGTCCAAGAGGAGGATGCTACAAAGCCCAAGCATCTAGAGATAGCAGAGAGCAATCTGGGCGTTGTGTTCCAACTGAAGATGTGGCATTTGTTTTTATTTAAGACCCTACCTGAGGCCTCACAGAAGTCATCCAAAACTGCTTTGAACTTGGTGGCCGAGGAAAGAGTGGCAGCTCCCAATAACAGAGTGTCATCCGCAAATAAGGCATGATTTATGTTTTTGACCCCTCTAGCAATATTTTATCACATGTGGATTGTTAATTGAGCTATTTATTATGAGTTATATTTTTAAATATATAAATATATGTCTCAATTGAATTTAACTAGAGTGGTTGGGAGAATTTTTGGAATCTTTTTCAACCATATTTATCTCTAGAATATGACATGTTAAATTAATAATATATTTATCCTTATAACTTTAAACCTTGGATATATATATTTCTTATATAAAATGTAAAGATATTTCTTCAAAATAAAAAAATAAAACTTACAAATACATATAAAATCATATTCACATTCATAATTAATTTATATACCAATAAATAAAATATAATAAAATTTATTTTATAAAAACAAATACATCATAAATTATACATTTATGGACGTAACAACATCCCATCCTTCCAAAATGTGAATAGCCATCTATAAGTAAAAATGAGAAGAAGGGAGAGATTTTAACACTAACATAATTTTAAAATGATTTTAGTTAGAAAATATATGCAATTAAAAAATTGAAAAAATATACTTTATAAGTATATTTTGGTCTGCGATGAATTTTATGGATTAATACTTGGGTCTGCGCTGAATTTTCTAGATTAATACTTGGGTCTGTGGTGAAATTCTATGGTAAAAATTTTGTGGTGAATTTTCTCGATTACTACTTGGGTCTGCTGTCGGGTTTGCTGATATTTAGGTGCACACATTCCTTACATTTTTCTAATACACATCTGCTCATATATTCTCAAGTATAAATAATTCACCACAGCTACCCCATATAAACCTATGAAATTTTGCGGTGAAAATTTTGGGGTGAATTTTCTCCATTAATACTTGGGTTTCTCGATTAATACTTTGGTCTGGGGTGATACTTGGGTTTCTCAATTAATACTTTGGTCTGCGGTGAATTTTCTGGATTAATACTTGGGTCTGCTGTGAAATTCTCTTGTGAAATTTTTGTGGTGAATTTTCTCCATTAATACTTGGGTTTCTGGATTAATACTTGGGTCTGGGGTGAAATTCTATGGTGAAAATTTTGGGGTGAATTTTCTAGATTAATACTTGGGTCTGCAGTGAAAATTTTGCATTTTCTGGATTAATACTTCGGTCTGTGGTGAAATTCTATGGTGAAAATTTTGCGGTGAATTTTCTGGATTAATACTTGGGTCTGCGGTGAAAATTTTGCAGTGAATTTTCTCCAATAATACTTGGGTTTCTCGATTAATACTTGGGTCTGTGGTGAATTTTCTGGATTAATACTTGGGTCTGCCATGAAATTCTACGGTGAAAATTTTGCGATGAATTTTCTCCATTACTACTTGCGTCTGCTGTGATTTTTTCTCGATAAATTTTGGACCTAGGTATTTGAGGTCTGCTGTCCGATTTGCTAATATTCAGGTGCATACTTTCCTTATCTTTTTCTAATACATATCTACTCATATATTCTCAAGTATGAATAATTCACCACAACTACCAAATATTACCAAAGGTAGACCTAGCACAATTAATTTACAAAGCCTTTATGAGTATATAGAGTCTTTAGAGAAATGTAGAGAAGAAAGAGAAGTCAAACTACAAACCGAGTTATAAGCCATGCTAGAAAACAAATTCACATATCTTGAAGACAAGATCCAAAAAAAATTATAAAATAAAATAGAACTATTGGAGAATAAAATGGAGGCAACAAAAACTAGGTTGCAGGTCATAGAAAAACAAAACCAAGATACGAACCAAACATCCCAGCAAGGAGATGCTGAAAATATAGAGAGTCTTAAAATGAAGGACATGATTAAATAATTAGAAGAAAAATTTAACAACAATATCAACCTAAATAGTGGGGCAGGTAAATTAGATATCAACCCAATTAAAGATTAAATGAAAAAATTGATCAAATTAGACCATGAGCGTAATAAAAGGGCCTTGAACCTTATAATCTTTGGTTTGAAAGAGGAGGTAGATGAGGATACTTTAGCCATAGCCCAAAAAAAATTACATAATAGATTACAAATTGAAACCACGTGTCTCACAGAAGCAACAAGGTTAGGTAAATTAACTGAGAAAAAAGGAAGGCTGATCTGAATAAAGGTGAACTCTACTGACCATAAGTATGACATACTTAGTAAAACCTCATGCCTAAAAGGAACGAGAATATTTATAAATGAAGATCTCTTTCCAGAAGATCAAGCAGAATTCAAAAAGGAGGTTCAAAAGGTAAAAGAAGCTAGGAAGGAAGGAAAATGGGCAATAATAAAAAATGGTGTTGAGATTGCAACAAGATGATGAGCTTAGTGGAAAGAAGTTGCCTTCACTAAGTGGGCCCGCAGGCTATTTTTGGCGCAAAGTCTATTTTTAGACTATGTCTATTTTTAGACATGTCGATCATATTCTATGAGTTGCAGGATGCTATTTGTGGATGGTTGGTCAAGTTGTAAAAATAGATGGACTTCTATTTTTAGACATATTGGGCGGAATCTATTTTTAGATTGCCAGTCTAAAAATAGATATGTCGAATATTATTAGCTCTTAATAATATTTGGACTATAAACATTATCTTATTCTCTTGGAGCACTTCAGTTAAGTGCACAGATGTGGCACAGGAGCTGATAGAAGGAATTACGCTATTCCTAAGGGTTAAGTGGAGCTATTGCATGGATACTTCAGTTAGAACTCATGTGAGAGAGTTTGGTGGAGTTGATTGAGGAGTTAATGGAGTTGTGTTCAATTTAACTAATCTAAACATAGTTGAGCTATTTGTATCTAGTTTAACTGATTGATACAATTAGTGAGAGTGGTGTAAATTAATTATTAATTAATTCACTAATTATAAACTCATTAATCAACTAAATAATACATCAGTTAACTTCAGTGCATGGACAGTTTCAGTGGAGACCAGTGCAAAGATAGGTGAAAGAGCAGGTTAACTATCAGTTGTGACTATACTGTTGCATATTTGCAACAACCAGTGATTGGAGAAGCCAATGAATATTGCACAGTACAAGCCAGGTGGTTCGAAGTTATTTATGAGCCATCCTATAGAATTTATTACACAATAGAGGTTGGCTATCAGGTGGCAGAGATTGGAGCATGTGTTTTGCTAGATCTAGCTTTATTAGTGTGTAGCAATTGGAGGTTGTGCTGAGAGCTTGTGAGGAGCTTTGTACAATGATTGTTACATGATCTCTATGACATATAATATACATATATTTGGGGTTTTTAGCTTTAATCTTTCCCATGAAATACTGTGTTCATATGTGTGATTGTTTATGGTTTTAATGTGCACATGCAATTGATTTTATTTCCGCATGTAATGACCAAGGGTAGAAGAGATTCTATATTGTGCATGAAGATAAAATAGTGTGTGATCAGGAGAATCTCGATGAATAATATATCAGTTATTCAAATTTCTACATGGTATCAGAGCAATATTGATCATTGGAGCAATTGCAAAACATTGAAGCAGTTGAGTTTTGTGCTGGTGGAATTCGAATTTGCAGCAGTGTTTTCTTGGTGTCGAAGTTGAGATGTCTTTCAACGGATTGCGATTGGAGTATTCCCTTGAGGGAAGCTCAAATTATATTGCATTGAAGGACATGATGGAGGCAGTGCTAGATGACAATGGGTTGAAGGAGTTCATAGATGCAGAAATTCCAAACCTACTTCTAGCGATGCTACCGTACTTGACGCATGGAAAAAGAAGACAACAAAGTGTTGAAAGATTCTGTTGGAAGGTGTGAAGGATCACATGGTATCTAGCCTTCATGGTAAAGCTTCTCCATTCTTGATGTGGAAAGCTTTAACAGATTTATTTCAAAGCAAGAGCGACCAGAGGAAGTTGGCGCTCAAGGATAAACTCAGGAACATAAAAATGGAGAAAGGCGATAGTATGCCCAAGTACCTCACGAAGTTCATCCAATGCACGGATGAGATGGGAAGTGTGGGGGTTAGTGTTGATGACGAGGAATTGGTGAGATTGGCTCTCCTTGGGCTTCTGAAGAGTTGGCATTCCTCTCAGGACTCTGTCAATGGTCGAGAGAAATTGCCAGGATGGAAGCGACTTTGGTCGAATCTTGTGCAAGAGGAGATAAGGCAAAGTACGAGGGACGAATCTTCATCAAAGAACTCTGATGAAGAAAATTGCGCTTTGGCTGCCAAAGAAAAGAAGGGGAAGAGCAAGAGATCTTCTCAATTTGGTGCGAAAGGCAAGAAGCAGGACATGTCCAAGGTGAAGTGCTTTCACTATCACCAACACGGACATTACACCACTAATTGTCCACAGAAGAAGAAAAATAAGCAGGCTGCTGGATCTGTAGCTGGAGAGCCCTTAGCCTCGCAGTTTAAGCTAAGATTTTCGCTAATCGCATGCTTGGTCTCAAGTGTGATGGGTTCAGTGTGGTTTCTTGACAGTGGTGCATCTTTTCACATGACAGGAGATCGAGATTTGTTTACTGATCTGGATGAGAAAGATGTTGGAGTGCACATCGAGATGGGTGATGATGGTAGATACAGTGCGACCGGTATCGGTACCATTTCCTTTGAGAGGGAGTCTGGTAAACCCTTCGTATTAAAGGAAGTGATGCATGGTCCAGGATTGAAGAAGAATCTGATCTTTGTGGCGATTTTAGAAGACAAGGGATATGATGTTGTCTTTAGCGAGGGAAAGGCTTTCCTGCGCAGTAAGGAAACTGGTGAGACCCGGAGGATAGGGGTTCGAGTTAAGAACCTTTATCAATTGCAGGTAGATGGCTTCGCAGTAATGGCAGGCAAGGCAGAAGGAGTGGTGAGCCGGGATGATGGCGAGTTGTGGCATTGGATATTGGGCCACCTTCACCATGGAGCTTTGAAGATACTACAGCAGATTTCTACTGGGCTTCCTAAGGGTACTCTTGCACAGTCAGATCAGTGCAAGGGGTGTACCTTAGGAAAATTTGTGAAAGCCACCTTTCACGGAAGGATAGTCACACCACGATGATCCTTGAGAGAATTCACACAGACGTGTGTGGACCTTTCTTAGTAGCTTCGACAGCAAAGCACAGGTATTATGTGACATTTGTTAATGATTTTTCTCGGAAGTACTGGATCTTCTTCATGCAGAAGAAGAGCGAGACATACTCAAAGTTCTGTGAGTTCAAGGCACTGGTTGAGAAATAATCAGGGAAGCAGGTGAAGGCTCTTAGGAGCGACAATGGTGGTGAATTCATCTCTGGCGAATTCAAGGAATTTTGCAGTGTAGAAGGAATTCGAAGAGAGCTCATAGCACCTCATAACCCACAGCAGAATGGGATTGCTAAGCGGAAGAACAAAACAATCGTGGGTGATGCACGGGTGATGTTGCATGATCAGGGCCTTCCCATACACTTTTGGGATGAGGCATGCAATACTGCAGTATATATGCAGAACCATTGTCCTCACAGGAAACTTGGCATGAGTACACCCGAGGATGAGTTTTCTGGTAAGAGGCCTGATATTTCCCATTTGAGGATTTTTGGTTCACCTATTTACATTCATGTGACGAAGGATGCCAGGAAGAATCTGGAGCTGACTGCAGAGGTTGGGATATTTGTGGGGTACACTGATACACCCCACAACTATCGTGTGTATTTTCCAGACAGTTGGAAGACTGTTGTGCGACGAGATATCAAATTTCATTAGGATAAATCCATGAAGTGTTCGCTTGAGATGGAGCCACACTTGCATGGAGATGAGGAGCTATTAGTTCCTAAGGATGAGCCTCAGGATGTGGATGAGCCACAAGAGGAGGTTCATGGAGTGGAAGAGACCACTCATGCAGTGCCAACCATCAGAGGGCGGAAGCGCACTATAGAAGTTAAGCGACTGGCTCAAGATGAAGAGAAGGTTGTAGGAGCACCTACATCACAGCGCAGACAGAAATAGTCACCTGATCGGTATACTTGATACATGGCTCTTATGAGAAAGTGTATCGTGACAGAGCCATCCTCTTTCGAGGAAGCTGTGGAGGATCTTGCATGGGTAGATGCCATGGTGGAAGAGTATGATTTTTTTGTCAGAAACAGTGCATGGGAGATTGTCCCAAGGCTGGAAGGGAAATCAGTGGTGGGTTCAAGATGGATCTACAAAGTGAAGCAAGTAGCTGACGAGAGTGTGGAGAAGTACAAGGCAAGATTTTTTGCCCGAGGCTTCTCACATATTGAGGGGATCGATTATGAGGAAACCTTTGCACCTGTCGCAAGGTATTCTTCCATATGGACGATTCTTGCTCTCTTAGTGCAGATGGGGTGACACATTCATCATATGGATATGAGGACTGTGTTCCTCAATGGATTCATTGAGGAGGAGGTGTACATAGAGCAACCCGAAGGTTTCGAGATCTTCAGCAGCGAGTCACATGTGTGCAGGCTCAAGAGAGCATTGTATGGGTTGAAAGAAGCACCTCGTGCTTGGTACACATGGATAGACAGTTATTTCACCAGACTTGGATTCTCCAAGAGTGAGGCGGATCCGAACCTATACTAGATTGTGGTGGAGGGTAAGGTGTTGATCATTGTACTTTATGTAGATGATTTAATTTTGACAGGTGATGAGCTGTTGATACTCTCATGCAAGGATGATCTTGCAAAAGAGTTTGAGATGAAGGACTTGGGCCTCCTTCATTATTTCCTGGGATTGGAAATTTCGCAACGCAGTGATGGACTGTTTGTTTCTCAAGGCAAGTATTCCAGGGAGATAGTGGAGAAGTTCAACATGCATGGCTGCAAGCCTGTTGATACTCCTCTTCCTAGTGGATGGAGGAAGGAGGATGCTACTTCGGCAGAGGTAGTGGATGCCACTGTTTATTGACAGTTGGTGGGGTCGCTTATGTATCTGGTCAATACACGACCTGACATATGCTATGCTGTTAACCAACTTTCTCAAGCTATGGTTAAGCCTACCAAGCTCTACTGGAAGGCAGGCAAGCATGTATTGAGACATCTCAAGAGGGCACACCCAGATATGGATCATGATACGTACAGGAGGATGAGTTGAGGCGATGGCTTCGTTGATCGGCATCATCATATCAGAGATTGTGTGCAGCGGAGGATCATGTTACTTTCATATATTCCTACGAAGGATCAGGATGCTGATATCTTGACGAAGGCGCTCACCAGTAGCAAATTCGAATATCACAGGGGCAGGATAGGGGTTGCAGATAATCTGTATCTTGTTGAGAGGAAGTGTTGAGAATGCAACAAGATGACAGAGCTTAGTGGAAAGAAGTCGCCTTCACTAAGTGGGCCCGCAGGCTATTTTTGGCGCAAAGTCTATTTTTAGACTATGTCTATTTTTAGACATGTCGATCATATTCTATGAGTTGCAGGATGCTATTTGTGGATGGTTGGTCAAGTTGAAAAAATAGATGGACTTCTATTTTTAGACATATTGGGCGGAATCTATTTTTAGATTTCCAGTCTAAAAATAGATATGTCGAATATTATTAGCTCTTAATAATATTTGGACTATAAACATTATCTTATTCTCTTGGAGCACTTCAGTGAAGTGCACAGATGTGGCACGGGAGCTGATAGAAGGAATTACGCTATTCGTGAGTGTTATGTGGAGCAATTTCATGGATACTTCAGTTAGAACTCATGTGACAGAGTTTGGTGGAGTTGATTGAGGAGTTAATGGAGTTGTGTTCAGTTTAACTAATCTAAACATAGTTGAGCTAATTGTATTTAGTTTAACTAATTAATACACTAGTGAAGAGTGGTGTGAATTAATTATTAATTAATTCACTAATTATAAACTCATTAATCAACTAAATAATACATCAGTTAACTTCAGTGCATGGACAGTTTCAGTGGAGACCAGTGCAGAGATAGGTGAAAGAGCAGGTTAACTATCAGTTGTGACTATACTGTTGCATATTTGCAACAACTAGTGATTGGAGAAGCCAATGAAGATTGCGCAGTACAAGCCCGGTGGTTCGAAGTTATTTATGAGCCATCCTACAACATTGATTACGCAATAGAGGCTGGCTATCAGGTGGCAGAGATTGGAGCATGCATTTTGCTAGATCTAGCTTGATTAGTTTGTAGCAATTGGAGGTTGTGCTGAGAGCTTGTGAGGAGATTTTTACAATGATTGTTACATGATCTCTATGACATATAATATACAGATAGTTGGGGTTTTCAGCTTTAAGCTTTCCCATGAAATAATGTGTTCATATGTGTGATTGTTTATGGTTTTAATGTGCGCATGCAATTGATTTTATTTTCACATGTAATGACAAATGGTAGAAGAGATTTTGTATTTTGCATGAAGATAAAATAGTGTGTGATCAGGAGAATCTCGGTGAATAATATATCAGTTATTCAAATTTCTACAAATAGAAAATTCGTTATTCGAGATAGAAACCAAAAAGATAGTAATAAATAGCAATTCAACATGCTCCAAATTCTTTCTTCGAACTTTCGAGGCTTTCCATGGAACAAAGGCCCCAAGCTAAGTTGGATCTGAAATGATTTTGATATTATATTGCTTGTTGAAACTTGGGAGCACGAAGAATTTAAGGTCCCTAACATAGATGGCTTCGCAGTATGGTCTACTTGGAACAAGCGATCCTCTAGTAAAGGCATTTTGGGCATAACTTGCTACATTAATAAGAACATCTCCCCCCATGCTAGGATTTATAAAAACAACCCTTACAACCAATATAGTTGGATTGAAATTACTGACATTAATGATAGAAAGACCTACATAGAAATTTTTTATTTTTCCCCCATTAATTCTAACTTCTATAAGAAAAATAATCTAGATAAAAATAGTCCTTAGAATGGTTTAGAGAATGATATTTCTAGCATAAGGAATGAAGTTAATATCCTTTTAATGGGTGAATTTAATGCTCGAACTTCAAGCAACCAAGCTATTCTTCTAAGCAATCATTCCAACCCCAATCCTCTTTGGTTAGACGAAGACCTTACTCTGGCTAGCCGGTACAAAAGGAGCTTTGAAGACCTCGGGAATAATTTGTTTGGGTTGGAGCTAATCAAGCTCTGTAGTTCTCAAGATCTCATAATTTGCAACGGTCTAAAGAAGTGGCCCAATTCTAGCAAGATGACCTGCATCCATGGGCTTGGCAGGAGTGTGGTAGACTATGTTATTTCTGATCTCCCTTTATACAACAAAATAATAATTTTTGACATCTTAGATTACCACGAGCCTGACTTTGATCATAGACCTTTACTCATAAATCTCAATTTTATCATGCATAGAGATCCCATAGAAGATAATCCTTATAGTCAAAAGAACTTAATATTTCATATAAATAAAAACAATCTCTTTCTAAATGAATTAAAAACTAGTTTGCTTCCTTTATCTAGGATAGAAAACATAGATGACCTCTATCATAATTTTACTACAAACCTCTCATATTTTATTAGCAAGTTCTCAATTGAAGTCTCAAGTAATAAAATAAATAGAAAAACCAACCCATGGTATGACAAAGATTGTAAAAGTGCGAGGAGAGCAATTAAGGAAGCTGTTGATGAATCTCTCAAAATTAATAAGATACAAATCTACAAAGCCCTAACTAAAATGAAAAAAAGACAATATATTCGTAAAATACAAGAGAATTTCTTACACCTCTCTAAGGTGGCTCCTAAGAAATTCTGGAGGCAGATTCTAACTAGGAAAATTAAAGATAAAAATAAAATTTCTTTACATGGCTGGAATTCCTATCTTAAAAAGCTTTATGAATCTCCAAATTCCAGGGATTTTGAAACCCTGCTCACAACGAAAGAAGTTTTCTCATTATAAGACATTGATTTTGGGGTTAAACGCGAAAGCTAAAGACATTGAAGGTTACTAGGTGGAAATCTTAAAAATTGGAGGTCCTATCCTCATCCCCCACATCCACAAGATTTTCAACCAAGCGGTCAAGCAAGGGTTCCTTAAACCTTGGACTCAGAGCCTCATTATCCCTATTTTTAAAAGTGGGGATATAAATAACCCCTCTAATTATCAAACAATTATGATCAACCCTCTCTTAGCCAATTTATATGGTATTATTTTGGAAAACAATTTGAGCATTTGGCTTGAAAGTGAAGGTAAGAAGGCTAAAGGCCAGCCAGGTTTTAGAAGGCAGCACTCAACAACGGACCACCTCGTTACGCTTAGGATCATTATGGAAGAATGACGCAATGATAAATCTAATCTCTTCTGTTGCTTTATGGACTTCAGAAAGGCTTTCAATACGGTTCCTATAAATAACCTATGGAATAGATTAGAAGAGCTAAATGTTCCTTTCGAGCTAAGAGTGGCCGCTATAAGGTTATACGAGAATGTAATTTCCAAGTTAAAGATAAATGAGGGGTGGTCGAAAGATATTAAGTGTAATATCGAAGTTAAACAAGGTTGCCCCCTCTCCCTTACCTTATTTGGCATTTATATCGACAAGCTAGAAGGTTGTTTAGAGGAAGCAGGATGTGCTGGCATGATCTTATCTGGGATAGTCATCATCCTTCTTATCTATGCTGACGATATTGTTCTTCTCGCAAGGTGCCCATCTGATCTTGATAAGCAACTTAGACTTCTTAAGGATTTCTGCTCTACCATGGGTATGTCTATTAACACTGACAAAACAAAAGTTATGATTATCAAATCCAAGAAGGACACTTACGCTAATTTTATGTATGACAATAGTAACTTGGAGGAAGTGTCTTGTTACAAGTACCTAGGAATTGATATTCATCACAAGCTCAACTGGAACTATAGCATTCAGAAAAGGATTAATGGGGGGTGGAAAGCTTATTTTGGTCTTGAAAATAATTGTAAAACAAAAAACCTCATAATTTGGGATAGTAATAAGTTCCTCTTTGAAACTTTAGTCACTCCTGTTATCTTATATGGATATGAGGTTTAGGGTTGTAGCATCTCTAGAGAATCCTGGAGAAAGATTGAGCAAATCCAGAAGCGTTTTATAACGTATAACCTTAAAATTAAAAGCAATACACCCTATCCTATTCTCCTTATAGAAGTGGGTCTTTCCCCTATTGAGAGCCTAGCTATGACTAGGATTTTGCTGTACAAGCACAAGCTCAATAGCATAGGAGACCATAAACTTCCTAAGTTAGCTTTAAATTCCAGCCAAAATCACCTAAGGCTTAAACGAGGTTGGTATAAAGACACCAGGGCCTGGTTAAACCATTAGGAGATCGACAGGAATGTTGCATTGCAAAACATCAATAACATTAAAAAGATTGTTACTTCTAAGCTCAAAGAAAAAATGTGGTGCGAGAAAGATCTAGCAGCTAAAAGAAAATTAAGGTATTATAAGGAGGTCATCAACACCACCTTAGAAGATCAAAAGTATCTCTCTGTTTTAACTGGCTCAAAGAATAAAATTAATATATCCAAGATTATAACGAACCCTCATGAGCTCCATAGTGAAACAGGTCGTTGGATAGTTCTTAAAACACCATGGATGGAAAGGATCTGCCATTTCTGTGAAAATATGAACATCAAGGATGAAAATCACTTCCTCTTAGGGTGCCACGCGTACAACCACATTAGAGCTCAATTTCATAATCTTTTTTTCAATACTGACCTTCCTAGCCTTTTAAGATGTCAAAATTATAGTGAGCTCGGGAGGCTTCTCTCCAAGCCTTTTGAGCATAGGAATAAAATCTTAAATCAAATTAAATAAGTCTTTTCTTTAGGTCCGATAGACCAAAGATTGGTCTCAGTGGACGTTAACCACCACCACCACCACCACCATCATCATCATCACCATCACCATCACCATCACCATCACCATCATCATCAAGTATAAGAAATATTGTTTTAATTTTCAATATAATTTTCATTCATTTATTAAAAAAAATATTGACTTTTTCAAATTTGAATATTTATTTTATATTTATAAATTTTAAGAATTTTTGAGTTAATTTTCTTTATTGATATACATAAAAATATGAAATATATCATTAAAACTCTATTAATATGGGAAAAAATACATTTAATATTAATAATTTTAATTCATTTACTTAAAAAAAAATATTCATTTTTGAAATTCGGATATTTAATTTATATTTATAACTTTTAAGAGTTTTTTATCCATGTTTTTCAGATGGGCTAGTTAATGTTTCAATTGATATAAATAAAAATATGAAATGTATTATTAAAATTCATAAAAAAAACATGAGATAGGTGAATTATTGTTTGGATTGATATAAATAAAATATGAAATATATTACCAAAAGTAATTAAGAAAAAAAAACTTGTTTACTTTATTATATAAAAAATTCATTAAATTTATTGGAGTAAGATAGTTAGTAGATAAATTTATGATCGGAGGAAAAGTGGTATTCAATGGTTTTGAGGAGGAAAAAGTGTTCAGGTACTCATGGGTTCTTGGTCATATGACAAATAATGAAGTAGAGATATACGAGGCAAATAATTTCTCTTACGGTTGACTGAAAGTTTAAGTAGGGAATTAATATTCTTTGAATTAGATGTATTAAACACAATATTTAGACCAATATTATAAGAAATTTAAATAGTAAAGAGTGTTTTAAAAGTTGTAAAAAATGGTATTTTAAATATTTGGGAAAAATATAGTTTTATTATATTTTTAAATATTTTATTCTGATTTACGAGGGATTTGAATTTCGAATTTTATGATTTACATAATACTTTATCATATGTCTATTGTGAATTGAGTTATTCATCATGAATTATATTTATCCATCAATTCAGTTATCCATCATGAAATATACTTACAAAGACATGTCTCAATTGAATGTAAATAGGATGGTTGAGAGAATTATTGTTATCTTTTCCACCCATGTTTATCTCTAGAATATGACATGTTGATGATGATGATGGTTAACATCCACTGAGACCAAAATTTTGGTCTATCGGACATAAAGAAGTGAATTATTAAGTTTGTTTTAAAATTATATTGTTATGCTCAAAGAGCTTGGAGAGAAGTCTCCCGAGCTCACTATAAATTTAACATGTTAAAAGGCTAGGAAGGTCGATATTGCAACAAATATTATGAAATTGAGATCTAATGTGGGCGTACGCAGGGCACTCTAAGAGGAAGTTATTTTCATCCTCAATGTTCATATTCTCATAGAGATGGAAGATCCTTTCCACCCATGGTGTTTTAGGAACTGCCCAATGACCCATTTCACTATGGAGCTCATGAGAGTTCATTCATATCTTGGCTATATTTTTTTTTTCTTCGAGCTAGTTAAAACAAGGAGATACTTTTGATCTTCTAGAGCAGGGTTGATGACCTCCTTATAATATCTTAATTTTCTTTTAGCCTCTAAATCTTTCTCATACCACATTTTCTCTTTAAACTTAGAAGTAACAATATTTTAATGTTATTAATATTTTGCAATGCAATATTTTCGTTAATCTCCCAATGGTTTAACCAACCCCTGGTATCTTTATACCAACCTCGTTTGAGCCTTAGGAGGTTTTGGCTGGAATTTAAAGCTATCTTAGGAAGTCTATGGTTTCCCATGTTACTGATTTTGTGTTAGTACAACAGGAGCCTAGCCATAGCTAGGCTCTTGATAGGGGAAAGACCCACTTCTATAAGGAGGATAGGATAGGGTGTATTGATTTCAAATTTTAGGTTATACATTATAAAACACTTTTGGATTTTCTCAATATTTCTCTAGGATTCTCTAGAGATGCTGCAACCCCAAACCTCACATCCATACAAGATAACAGGAGTGATTAAAGTTTCAAAGAGGAGATTATTTTTCACCCACATCAGAGGGGTTGCTTCTTTATGTGATGAATATCAATTCCTAGATACTTGTAAAAAGACACTTCCTTCAAATTTCTATTGTCATACACAAAATTAGCGCATGTGTCTTTCTTGAATTTAATAATTATAACTTATTTTTTTTTCAATGTTAATAGTCATAATAAATTTATTCACTTTGAACTTTAGATATATAATTTTAATATAAAATGTAAAGATATTTCTTCAAAATAGAAAATAAAACTTACAAATACATAAAACATCATATTCACATTCATTATTACTTTATATATAAATAAATATATTATAATAAAATTTACTTTAAATCAAAGCAAATACAACATAAACTGTGCTTCCAAAATGTTAATGACCATCTATAAGTAAAAATGAGAAGCATGGAGAGATTTTAACAGTAACATAATTTAAAATTTAAATATGATTTTAGCACGAAAATATATGTAATTAAAAAAATATACTTTATAAGTACGAAAATATTATTTTTAAGTTTTAATAAAAATATTATTTATTTATTAATAAAATTAATAATTTTTTGAAATTTGAATATTTAATTTATATTTAAAAGTTTTAAGAGTTTTTGAGTTAATTTTTCTTATTGATACAGATAAAAATATGAAATATATTATTAAAACTCTATTAGTATTGAAAAAATACATTTCATATTAATAATTTTAATCCATTTATTTAAAAAAGATTTATTTTTGAAATTTGGATATTTAATTTATATTTATAAGTTTTAAGAGTGTTTTATCCATGATTTTTTAGATGGGCTAGTTAATGTTTTGATTAGTATAAATAAAAATACGAAATGTATTATTAAAGGTAATAAAAGAAACTTGACATGGGTGAAATAATGTTTTGATTGATATAAATAAAAATATGAAATATATTATAAAAAATAATTTAGAAAAAAAAAACGTGTTTACCATATTGTATTTGTATAATATAAAACATTTATTGGAGTAAGATAATTAGTAAATAAATTGATAATAGGAGGAAAAGTGGTATTCAATGGTCTCGAGAGGACAAAGTGTTCAGGTACTCATGGGGTCATGGTCATATGACAAATAATCAAGCAGAGATATATAATACTGGTGACTTTTGATAGCCAAAGAAAATCAATTGGACACACTTACTATTACGGGAGAATCTTTCCTAATCCCGTACCAGTGAATTTTGTTAGCCAAGGAAAATCAAGTGGATGCACGTACGATTACGGGAGAAAATTTCCTAATCCTATACTAGTAACTTTTGTTAGCCAAAGAACATCAAGTGCACACACTTACGATTATGAGAGAATATTTCGTAATCCTATATCATCTAATGAAAGGCTTCCTCCCAAAGTGGAAATTTATGGAAAGCATTATGAAAAGAATAAGGAAAATTATGGAAGATATCATATCCAAAACATATTTCCATGTCTTAAAAGACTTCAAGAGAGAAGCATATAAGTATGCTAAAACAGGTGTAAATTGAAGATAGGTGCATTAAAGATTGATCCCTAAGTAGGCATGTAATAATGACTTTATAATACCCTAATGGAAGATGAAGTCTATTAACAAAATTCCCCAGTAGCATTATGTGTTGTAAATTTTGTGTTTTTTTTGGGCAGTTTTGTAAGGTATTCACCTACAAAAATCCCTCTTTTTGTTCCTCATATATATTCTCATTAAAAAAATCATTTATGTTTATTGTAAAGGAGAAAAACAATTGGAAATTTTTGACAAATTAATTCTATGATTCTATATTTATTGTGAACCAAGCACAAAATTATATAATACAAATAATTTCCAGTTTTAAAAACAAAGAAAGATAACTAATGAATAAGCTTAATGTCTATTTTACTAATTATTTTTCTAAATATAATTTATATTAATTCCAATTGTGTGAGAATTTTGGTGTACAAATATTATTTTCAAGAAATTTAAATAAGTAAAATTATTATAATTTATAATAAAAAAATAAATAAAACATAATTTTACTTCAA
Organism: Pinus albicaulis; assembly: GCA_034641835.2. NCBI lineage: Eukaryota > Viridiplantae > Streptophyta > Pinopsida > Pinales > Pinaceae > Pinus > Pinus albicaulis. The sequence goes on from MU968317.1 coordinate 29,859,821, forward strand.
AAAAATATTATTTAAATCTTACAAAAATATATTAAATAACATATTCTTATTTTTCACATATATATCTCCTTTTCACACTCCTATTATCTTGTATGGCTATGAGGTTTGGGGTTGCAACATTGTTACACAACAATTTTTCATTGTCCCTATACTCCCCATTCCTGATCCTAGAGACGCCTAACAGTTACCCCTTTGTCTATTTTCAATCATGAAAATGTACCATCATATCCCTTCCAGCATAATCAGTAAAATCTTTGTTTACCATTCCTGAAGCAGTTCCTTGAAAACATGATTGTCTAGAGTGGCACGCCCTTTGCGTGTCTTGCTCACGATGATGGCTCTTTTCTGGTCTAGGGAAATGTTGATCGATGCTAGAATGAGAATCATACCAGCGCTGATCCTCTTGTGGAAAGTTCTATAAAAATGGAAGTGAAGCTTCAATATCTAGAAGCTTCGTGGTGGAGAGCTGCTAGGTTGTTTGTTCTTGAGGATAGAGCCGAGCTTCTCCCTTTGGGCTCTTTGTTCCTACAAAATTGGAACCACCCAAAGGGATAACCCATTTCCCCACCTTAATTGAATCCATGTTCCTTCTTACCTTGCTATAAAAAGGACATCCTCCCATACCTCTGCTGGTTAGAACAGAGGTAGAAGAACAACAGAGAGATATTTGTTGATATAGGTATAGAGTGAGAGTTGAGAGCTTTTTCCCTTCACATCAAGTTGAAATGAGCGCTTTGGAGGTGTGCCTAGATCCGGACCCGTTGAAGGAGAGCTGCGACATCAAGGCGCATGTTGTAACTCCTCCTCTATATTTTAATATAATACAATTAATTCATGCTTTCCATTCTTGTCTTTAATGCACGGTTGGATTCTTAGTTGTCCGTGATCAACTAGGTAGATTGTATATTCAAGATATATGTTATGCTTTCACGTTTGATGTTGTTTTATCCCTTGTGCAGGTAACCAAGCACCGACAATGACGAGGATCTGACTACAGAGCGTGAAGTATCAAGGGATTTGAATGAGGAACAACATCAGATCGAGGTAGGTGATCTATTCATGATCTGCATACATTTACAATCCAGGAAAGTAGGCTTTTAATTGTTCCATGTTGTTACTAGGCTCATCCTAGGGCTAGAGGTATCGTCTCTGTCTGCAAAGAGGATTTTCCTGCATAAAAAATTGGGAATTACGCTGGGGAGTGCAAGCCTTTAAGTCTCCTCTTTTCGATTTTTGATTTCTTGTTTTGTCATCAATGTTCATCAAGTGTCCATCTCCTTGTCTCTGTAGCTTCTATAATTGCTTACAGACATTTATCTCTCTGTTGAAGTGATAACCCTAGTGTTAGTTTAGAAAACCATTTTATTTTTTAGTCTTCTCCTCGATCGACACTAGTATTTCTCTGACATTCACGCCGATCGGCACTGAATGCATTTCCACAGTTGCAATTTTACTTTTCTAGCATGGGTTGTAGCTTAACAACCACACCGATTTCTCTGTGTAACATTTTAGGGTTTCGTTCATTTGGTCATCCAATGGGTCTTATCCTTCTGAGTGTTCTTTGTTGTTTGAATAGCTCTTGTTCCTCTCTATTTAACGATAAATTCAATTTAATTTTCACATCTTTGGTTGTATGTTTTGCAAAGTTAGTGCATAATTGTCATCCTAGGGTTTATAGTTGTCTTCGGTTCATCCAAATGGTTTCTTCCTTTGTTGATTTCAAGACTTCTCATTGAATCAAGTCTTGTCATATCTTTCAGAATTTTTTTTTATTGAGGTTTGTCTTTGGGTCAGTTCTTGCGAGTAGAATTTTCAAGTGTCAACCCTAAATGCATTTGATTTTCTTTTCGCCATCAACCATAGATCACAATTTCTTGTTTTTCGACTGAATTTTGTCTTGTTTGAGTGATTGATCAGTGTGTGAATGAAGAGTGTCTTGCTTTTAGGAAATAATTTTGGGTCTCTCTTTGATTTTCGAATATTTTCCTCTTGCATGCATTTTTTGAGAGATTTCATTAGTACTCAAAGCATTATAGATTTATTTTCATTGTACATTTTGCATTGCACTTATAAGTAAAATACAAAATATTTTTGTTTCATTTCACTTTAGAAAATGAAAGTTTCATTTCGATTCGCTTCTAAGAGCATTTAATGAAAGGAAAGGAATTGTAAAATTTTGTTTCGCTTTAAGATCCCGTGCTTTAAGAGAAAAGTGAATGTCATTCTATGCATTTGTTTTGTTTTCTGCGTTGATTTCATAAGTTTCCTTCTTCTTCATTAATGTAGTTTTCATTGAAGTGAATGATTTATTTTCTCATTTAACTGCATCTTGGGGATTCTGGTGACATCGGTAGGACTTTAAAACTGAGACATAATTAAAGATCAACCTTAAAATTTATTCAATCAACCTAAGGAGAATTTGGAACCTAATGAGTCACATTTATAGGTCTAGGCTAGAGATGTGTTAAAACGTCGTTAAGCGTAGGAGTTGTTTCTAACAGTCTTTGTTACAGATCGGGGGTCATATCCCGTCCCGCGCATGGAAGTATATTGATGTATGAAAGTATATTTTGGGACGCTCTCATCAAACGGTTATGCATTAAACAACACTACTACATATTTGGACTCCCACGTACCATGGCATATATTTTGGGAGACACCATTAGGCTGCAAACCTACCATAGGTAACTGAGTCGGCCACCTTGTAGATGTGATACACCAAACATAGCATTTGGGGAGATTGGTTTCCGTATGTAAGTCCTTGGTAATTTCTCTTTCATTTGATCACCAAGGTGTATATTGCAGTTGATGGCTGCCTAATAATCCTTTTTCCTAGTTCACCCCTTTTGATTTGTTTTTTCTTAATTTCTAAAATTTATCGCCCACGATAACATTTTACCCGTGCTCATCTTAGATTCAGATTAATGACAACGTTTACCGAGTTCATCAACCCAAGGGTCACCTCAGATGGGAATCTTGGTTCGTTTCCTTCTTTCAGAAATGTTGGTGCCCCGTATATGGCAACGTTGTCCCTCATAGGATTAACCATTGGTCTTATAGTTTGGTTATTTTCAACCCATGTGGTTTCGAATGTACCATTTGTTTCTCGACCAAGTTATCCTCCTCCTGAACCGGGTCAACCTCATGTTGATATTAAGGTTGACCCCTCGCCTTCTTCGCCTATTTATTCACCTCATTATTTGTCTTCCCCTGGTGAAAGTATATATTCTAGAACCCAAGTGGCTAAGAAGAAGAAGAAGAAAAAAAATAAGCAGGGAGGAAAACCAGCAACTATTTCTACCCATGCAACTAATGTTCAAAAACCTCTCATTACGTCCCGTAAAGTCAAAATTCCTTGCAAGTTGTGTGAGGGTGACCATCTTCTTAGAGATTTCCCTGTTATTCCCAAGGTGTTGGAAGTATGGTTCGTTGGCCCAATTCACCCTTCTTCATCAACCACTGGACATCATGTTGATGATGAAACTTCAGCCAGAGATACTAAGACTCATAAGAAACAGGGTAAGATCAAAATTCCCTGTAGGTTATGTGAAGGGAACCATCCCATTCACCTTTGTCCCTATCTGAATGAAGCCTATAAAGTGTTGGATACCCTTTCGGCTTCTGAATCATGTCTTGTCATAGGTTACCAGAATTTTTCTTCGAGTCCTCTACTATTTTATCAAGTAATTGATTGGGATTCATCTCAGGTCAATTCTGTTGTCTCTGAAAGTCAGTCTCTTTAGTCCTTTTCTGACAAATAATTGGTCGAGAAAAAGGTTGACCTGATTCCACCCATAGTTCATTAGGTATTTTCCGTAGAGAGTGGATGTCCTTCCAGTCAAGTTCTCTTTGTCTCCTTTGCTTCCTTGGAAACAGAGGGCGATCCTCCTATTTCCATGATCCAGGAGGGTGATCCTCCGACTCCTCTCACCACAGTTCTATAAAGTGATCCTCCTCCTCTCATTCCTAAAGTTTAGGAATATGGTCTTTTTGCTCTCATAACATAATGGGATATTCCTCTTATTCCTATGGCACCCTCTCCATGTAGTCTAGTCGTTTCCTTTGATTGGAGTAGATTCATAGGATATCGTCTTCCTTCTTACGTGCCCTTTCTGATCACTGTATAGGCCTACAATATGGTCGTACCAAGCACGATCATTGATTATAGATGAAGGTGCATCGGTTAGTATTTTGTCCTCAATTACATGGAAATATTTCGATTCTCTGCCGCTTGTGCCTGTTACTCAAAATATGTTGGCTTGTAACAGAGGAACCAATCAACTGTTAGGGATCCTTCTGAAGCTGCCTATTGCTTTAGGAGGAAATATTGTCTATATATACGTGATGGTTGTCCAAGGCCCCTTGGATTTTAACTTACTCCTGGGTGGGACTACACTTATGTCATGGGAGCGCTTGTTTCTTCCCTCTTTCGTGTGATCGGTTTTCCACATGAAGGTCGGATTGTGACCATTGATCAAATTTAATTCATTTTTCTTGATGTGACATCTGGTTTACTATTGTCCTTTTCTGGTCCTTTCATTCTAGTAGTATCTTCCCTTCCACAAGATAATTATGTGGCCACTTTTTCATTGCCTTCATCTAGTGATAGTGTCGTCGCATACCGTCTACTAGGGGCATTCGATCGTGATTTCCGAGATGTTGTTCTCCCATCAGATGAGAAACTCTTGGAAGCCATGAATTCTTATATGTCTTGATCTGGTCTCTGGAGCATAGTTCATTTTTTTGTGTCAAGCTCCTTAAAAAATGAAACAAGCTCGTTAGAGCAAAGTTGTTTTCTTGTGTCAAGCTCTTTAAAAAATAAAACAAGGTATCATGAAGATAGTTTGTTTACTATGTCAACCTCGTTAAAAAATGAATTAGGTCTTATGAGGATACTTGTTTCACTATGTCAACCTCATTTAAAAATTGATATTTTTCCCTCTCGTGATTTCCATTTTATCAGCCTGTTTTCTAGATGCACCTTGGTTTTCTCATTCCATCGTCACCACCTTCTTCGCTGATCATATGCCTCCACTTGGTTGTTTTATGAATTCCTGAGGAACCACTACAATGAGTGGTCTTGGTATCCAACCTATTCAATTTTATCATGTCTTAAGCAGTTCCACCATAACTAGAACCAATTGCTATCCTTTATACCACTCATTCCTCCAGGAGGAGTCAACTTTCAGCGCTTTTCTGACTCTTGAAAAATGAAAAGATTGCCAAGTTCTTGTCGTTTTGAGCTCGTTAAAGTTCATGAAAAGTCATTTCCCCAGTATATGTTTACCCCTTTTTGGGTTGGGATAAATCATTTACTAAAAATGAATACCTTAGTCAATCGTGACTAAGAAGTTCTCTCCCACTTCGTTTTTTACCTTTTTGGGTATGAGGGACTATTTATGAAAAGGGTCATCTGGAGTTTTCTTTTTGCCTCTTTTAAAACCCTCTAAACATGAAAATATGTCGAGTTCCACCTTGGTCGGACTTGTTAAAATTTAACAGCATTCGATCTGTCATCATGAAGACACCGAGTTCCTCCTTCCTAGGGCTCGTAAAAGGTACTAGGATGAATTTGTCCGAAGGAAAAACTTATATAACAATCATATGATATCCCCTTCAAGATTGTATAAAAAAATAATTGGTGTACTTGCCAGAAATGGTGGGGGGAAATGGAAAGTATTAATTAGTTGTGTTGGCAGTATGTCTCTCTTGAACATAACACATCCTCTGTTTAATGTTGGGTTGGGGATATCCTACATTCGCCACATTGCCTCTATGGGTTTGGGAAATTTGTTTTTCCTCTCATGCCATTACCATTTTCTTCAAACATGACCTCTGATTCCATTTGAGTCAAATACTACCAAACTCTGGATTCATGTCTTTGATATGTTCAAGAGAAGTTCGCTCTGCGTCTCATTGATTTCCTGATTCTCTGATCACTTTAATTATTATCTTATTGCCTTCTCCTCATGTAGATGATATAGGATACATTATGGTACTCCTTCGACGAATCACTTCATGTTGAATTCAACTCATTATCCAAGAAGTTGGTCTAGAGATCCCTTTTTCAGTACCTTAGAGCCTGCAGGCCCTAATGGCAAGTTGTTCGCATCTCTCATCATTGGCCATTGATCGGATGATTTCACAGATGTTTGACATCAACTCCTTATTCGCATCTCATGGATTGTAGTATTATTACCTTGAGATCCATTGTCATTATTGGTGGTTTCTCTCACGCCTGTTAATGGTTTACATCATTGACTGGCAATAAGGTGGTTTTCTTGCATGTTCAACTTCAACTCATTTATTCACATGCTTGGATTTGTACTTGATTGGGTCATGATGGAGCGCAAGACCCTAGGTTTTGTTGAGATTGCAACAACATGATGAGCTTAGTGGAAAGAAGTTGCCTTCACTAAGTGGGCCCACAGGCTATTTTTGGCGCAAAGTCTATTTTTAGACATGTCGATCATGATTTTATGAGTTGCAGGATGCTATTCGTGGAGGGTTGGTCAAGTTGGAAAAAGATATGGACTTCTATTTTTAGACATATTGGGCGGAATATATTTTTAGATTGCCAGTCTAAAAATACATATGTCGAATATTATTAGCTCTTAATAATATTTGGACTATAAACATTATCTTATTCTCTTGGAGCACTTCAGTTAAGTGCACAGATGTGGCACAGGAGCTGACAGAAGGAATTACGCTATTCCTAAGGGTTAAGTGGAGCTATTGCATGGATACTTCAGTTAGAACTCATGTGACAGAGTTTGGCGGAGTTATTGAGCTAGTTGATGGAGTTGTGTTCAGTTTAACTGAGTTAAACATAGTTGAGCTAGTTGTATCTAGTCTAACTGATTGATACACTAGTGAGAGTGGTGTGAATTAATTATTAATTAATTCAATAATTATAAACTCATTAATAAAATAAAGAATACATCATTTAACTTCAGTGCATGGACATTTTCAGTGTAGACCGGTGCAGAGATAGGTGAAAGAGTAGGTTAACTATCAGTTGTGACTATATTGTTGCATATTTGCAACAACCAGTGATTGGAGAAGCCAATGAGGATTGTGCAGTAAAATCCAGGTGGTTCAAAGTTATTTATGAGCCATTCTTCAGCATTTATTATGCAATAGAGGCTGGCTATCAGGTGGCAGAGATTAGAGCATGTGTTTTGCTAGATCTAGCTTGATTAATGTGTAGCAATTCAAGGTTGTTCTGAGAGCTTGTGAGGAGCTTTGTACAATGATTGTTACATGATATCTATGACATATAATATAGATATAGTTGGGGTTTTCAGCTTTAAGCTTTCCCATGAAATACTGTGTTCATATGTGTGAATGTTTATGGTTTTAATGTGCGCATGCAATTGATTTTATTTCCGCATGTAATGATCAATGGTAGAAGAGATTCTGTATTGTGCATGAAGATAAAATAGTGTGTGATCAGGAGAATATTGGTGGATAACATATCAGTTATTCAAATTTATACATGGTATCAGAGGGATATTTATCATTGGAGCAATTGAAAAACATTGAAGCGATTGAGTTTTGTGTTGGTGGAATTCGAATTTGCAGCAGTGTTTTCTTGGTGTCGAAGTTGAGATGTATTTCAATGGATTGCGATTGGAGTATGCCCTTGAGGGCAGCTCAAATTATATTGCATGGAAGGACAGGATGGAGGTGGTGCTGGATGACAATGGGCTGAAGGAGTTCATAGATGTAGAAATTCCAAAACCTACTTCTAGTGATGTTGCCGTACTTGACGCATGGCAAAAGAAGACAACAAAGTGTTGAAGGATTCTGTTGGAAGGTGTGAAGGATCACATAGTGTCCAACCTTCATGGTAAGGCTTCTCCATTCTTGATGTGGAAAGCTTTGACAGATTTATTTCAAAGCAAGAGCGACTAGAGGAAGTTGGCGCTCAAGGATAAACTCAGAAACATAAAAATGGAGAAAGGCAACAATATGCCCAAGTACCTCACGAAGTTCATCCAATGCAGGGATGAGCTGGGAAGTGTGGGGGTTACTGTTGATGACGAGGAATTGGTGAGCTTGGCTCTCCTTAGGCTTCCGAAGAGTTGGCATTCCTATCAGGACTCTGTCAATGGTCGGGAGAAACTTCCAGGATGGAAGCAACTTTGGTCGGATCTTGTGCAAGAGGAGATAAGGAAAAGTACCAGGGATGGATCTTCATCAAAGAACTCTGATGAAGAAAATTGAACTTTGGCTGCCAAAGCAAAGAAGGGGAAGAGCAAGAAGCATGCTTCTCAATCCGGTGCAAAAGGCAAGAAGCAGGACATGTCCAAGGTGAAGTGCTTTCACTGTCACCAACACGGACATTACGCCACTAATTGTCCACAGAAGAAGAAAAGTAAGCAGGCTTCTAGATCTGCAGCTGGAGAGGCCTTAGCCTCGTAGTTTGAGCTGGACTTTTCACTGATCGCATGCTTGTTCTCAAGTGTGATGGGTCTAGTGTGGTTTCTTGATAGTGGTGCATCTTTTCACATGACAGGAGATTGAGATTTGTTTACTGATCTGGATGAGAAATATCTTGAAGTGCACATCGAGATGGGTGATGATGGTAGATACAGTGCGACCGGTATCAGTACCATTTCCTTTGAGAGGGATTCTGGTAAACCCTTCGTATTGAAGGAAGTGATGCATGTTCCAGGATTGAAGAAGAATCTGATCTCTGTGGCAATGTTAGAAGACAAGGGATATGATGTTGTCTTTAGCGAGGGAAAGGCTTTCCTGCGCAGTAAGGAAACTGGTGAGACCCGGAGGATAGGGGTTCGAGTTAAGAACCTTTATCAATTGCAGGTAGATGGCTGTGCAGCAATGGCAGGCAAGGTAGAATGAGTGGTGAGCTCGGATGATGGCGAGTTGTGGCACTGGAGATTGGGCCACCTTCACCATGGAGCTTTGAAGATACTGCAACAGATTTCTACTGGGCTTCCTAAGGGTACTCTTGCACAGTCAGATCAGTGCAAGGGGTGTACCTTGGGAAAATTTGTGAAAGCTACCTTTCACGAGAAGGATAGTCGCGCCACGACGATCCTTGAGAGAATTCACACAGATGTCTGTGGACCTTTCTCAGTATCTTCGATAGTAAAGCACAGGTATTATGTGACATTTGTTGATGATTTTTCTCAGAAGTGCTGGATCTTCTTCATGCAGAAGAAGAGCGAGACATACTCATAGTTCTGTGAGTTCAAGGCATTGGTTGAGAATGAATTGGGGAAGCAGGTGAAGGCTCTTAGGAGCGACAATCGTGGTGAATTCATCTCTGGCGAATTCAAGGACTTTTGCAGTGCAGAAGGAATTCGAAGAGAGCTCATAGCACCTCATAACCCACATCAGAATGGGGTTGTTGAGCGGAAGAACAAAGCGATCGTGGGTGTTGCACGGGTGATGTTGCATGATCAGGGCCTTCCCATACACTTGTGGGCTGAGGCATGCAATACTGCAGTATATATGTAGAACCGTTGTCCTCACAGGATACTTTGCATGAGTACACCCGAGGAGGCGTTTTCTGGTAAGAGGCCTGACATTTCCCATTTGAGGATTTTTTGTTCACCTGTTTACATTCATGTGACAAAGGATGCCAAGAAGAAGCTGAAGCCAACTGCAAAGGTTGGGATATTTGTGGGGTACACTGATACACCCCACAACTATCGTTTGTATTTTCCAGACAGTCGCAAGACTGTTGTACGATGGGATATCAAATTTCATGAGGAGAAAGCCATGAAGTGTTCACTTGAGAGGGAGCCACACTTGCATGCAGATGAGGAGCTATTAGTTCCTAAGGATGAGTCTCTAGATGTGGATCAGCCACAAGAGGAGGTTCATGGAGTGGAAGAGACCACTCATGCAGCGCCAATCATCAGAGGGCGGAAGCACACTATAGAAGATGAGCGACTAGCTCAAGATGCAGATAAGGTTGTAGGAGCACCTACATCATAGCGCAGACAGAAATAGTCACCTGACTGGTATACTGGATACATGGCTCTTATGAGAAAGTGTATCGTGACGGAGCCATCCTCTTTCGAGGAAGCTACGGAGGACCCCGTATGGGTAGATGCCATGGTGGAAGAGTATGATTTGATTGTCAGAAACAGTGCATGGGAGATTGTCCCAATGTTGGAAGGGAAATCAGTTGTGGGTTCAAGATGGATCTACAAAGTGAAGCAGGTAGCTGACGGGAGTGTAGAGAAGTACAAGGCAAGATTTGTTACCCGAGGGTTCTCACAGATTGAGGGGATCGATTATGAGGAAACCTTTGCACCTGTCACAAGGTATTCTTCCATACGGACGATTCTTTCTCTCTCAGCGCAGATGGGGTGGCACATTCATCAGATGGATGTGAAGACTACGTTCCTGAACGGGGTGATTGAGGAGGAGGTGTACATAGATCAGCCCAAAGGTTTCGAGATCTTCAGTAGTGAGTCGCATGTGTGCAGGCTCAAGAGAGCGTTGTATGGGTTGAAACAAGAACCTCGTGCTTGGTACACACAGATAGACAGTTATTTCACCAGACTTTGATTCTCCAAGAGTGAGGTGGATCCGAACCTATACCAGATTGTGGTGGAGGGTAAGTTGCTGATCATTGTGCTTTATGTAGATGATTTGATTTTGATAGGTGATGAACTGTTGATACTCTCATGCAAGGATAATCTTGCAAAAGAGTTTGAGATGAAGGACTTGGGGCTCCTTCATTATTTCCTAGGATTGGAAATTTGGCAGCGCAATGATGGACTGTTTGTGTCTCAAGGCAAGTATGCCCGAGAGATACTGGAGAAGTTCAACATGCATGGCTGCAAGCCTATCGACACTCCTCTTCCTGGTAGATGGAGGAAAGAGGATGCTACATCGGCAGAGGTAGTGGATGCCACTGTTTATCGACAGTTGGTGGGGTCGCTTATGTATCTGGTCAATACATGACCCGACATATGCTATGCTGTTAACCAACTTTCACAAGATATGGTTAAGCCTACCAAGCTCTACTAGAAGGCAAGCAAGCATGTATTGATATATCTCAGAGGCACATTGGGATATGGATTATGGTACAGACAGTCGGATGAAGTGAAGTTGTGTGGCTTCACGGATGCAAATTGGGCAGGGAGCCCAACAGATAGAAAGAGCACATATGGAGGGATTTTTAGTATCGGGTCGACAACAGTTTCTTGGTACAGTAGGAAGCAGAGATCCATGGCACTCAGTTCAGTAGAGGCCGAGTATATGGCAACAAGTTTGGCTGCATGTGAGGCTATATGGATGTGGTAGATCCTGGTCGGGTTGTTCGGTTCACACTTAGAGCCTACTGTGATTTATTGTGATAATTAGAGTTGCATCAAACTCTCGGTTAATCCAGTATTTCATGACAGATCTAAACACATTGACATCCGGTATCATCATATCAGAGATTGTGTGCAGCGGAAGATCATGTTACTTTCATACATTCCCACGGAGGATCAGGATGCTGATATCTTGACGAAGGCGCTCACCAGAAGAAAATTCGAATACCACAGAGGCAGGATAGGGGTGGCAGATAATCCTTATCTTGTTGAGAGGGAGTGTTGAGATTGCAACAAGATGATGAGCTTAGTGGAAAGGAGTCGCCTTCACTAAGTGGGCCCGCAGGCTATTTTTGGCGCAAAGTTTATTTTTAGACTATGTCTATTTTTAGACATATGGATCATGTTCTATGAGTTGCAGGATGCTATTTGTGGATGGTTGGTCAAGTCGGAAAAAATAGATGGACTTCTATTTTTAGACATATTGGGCGGAATCTATTTTAGATTTCCAGTCTAAAAATAGATATGTCGAATATTATTAGCTCTTAATAATATTTGGACTATAAACATTATCTTATTCTCTTGGAGCACTTCAATTAAGTGCACAGATGTGGCACAGGAGCTGACAGAAGGAATTATGCTATTCCTAAGGGTTAAGTGGAGATATTGCATGGATAATTCAGTTAGAACTCATGTGACAAAGTTTGGTGGAGTTGATTGAGGAATTTAATGGAGTTGTGTTCAGTTTAACTAATCTAAACATAGTTGAGCTAGTTGTATATAGTATAACTGATTGATACACTAGTGAGAGTCGTGTGAATTAATTATTAATTAATTCACTAATTATAAACTCATTAATCAACTAAATAATACATCATTTAACTTCAGTGCATGGACAGTTTCAGCGGAGACCAGTGCAGAGATAGGTGAAAGAGCAGGTTAACTATCAGTTGTGACTATACTGTTGCATATTTGCAACAACTAGTGATTGGAGAAGCCAATGAGGATTGCGAAGTACAAGCCAGGTGGTTTGAAGTTATTTATGAGCCATTATTCAGCATTGATTATGCAATAGAGGCTGGCTATCAGGTGGCAGAGATTGGAGCATGCGTTTTGCTAGATCTAGCTTGATTAGTGTGTAGAAATTCAAGGTTGTGCTGAGAGCTTGTGAGGAGCTTTGTACAATGATTGTTACATGATCTCTATGACATATAATATATAGATGGTTGGGGTTTTCAACTTTAAGCTTTCCCATGAAATACTGTGTTCATATGTGTGAATGTTTATGGTTTTAATGTGTGCATGCAATTGATTTTATTTCCGCATGTAATAATCAATGGTAGAAGAGATTCGGTATTGTGCATGAGGATAAAATAGTGTGTGATCAGGAGAATCTCAGTGGATAACATATCAGTTATTCAAATTTCTACAGGTTTCTTTTGGTAAAGCCTAGGTTGTGAGCTAATATATATTATTCATGATTGTGCACATGACTATTTTATTTGGATGACAACAACCATACCTTGAGTCTATATTTGTGATCATCTTTATTTGGGTGGCTGTGACCATACCTCAGATCTTGTTTCATGATATATTTTATGGATGGATGCATCCATACCTCATGTCATGTAATTATTTTAGAGATTTCAGTTATGTATACATGTGCTTGTTTGCGCAGGTTTTAGATGATGACATCTTAGTCCTCGCATATACTCATAGATAATTTCACCTATCACTCCCATTTAGCCTTCATGATTTAGGGGACATTTTTTACACAACAATTTTTCATTGTCCCTTTACTCCTCGTTCCTAATCCTAGAGACACCTAACAATGACCCCTGTGTCTATTTTATATCATGAAAATGTGCGATCATATCCCTTATAGCATCATGACTAAACTCTCTGTTGACCATTCCTGAAGAATCTCCTTGAAAATATGATTATTTGGAGTAGTGTGCCCTCTGTGTGTCTTGCTCATGCTCATCGCTCTTTTTTGTTCTAGGAAAAATCTATTGGACACTAGAATGAGGATCATACTCACGCCGATCCTCTTCTGGAAATTTTTTTAAAAATGGAAGTGAAGCTTCAAGTTCTGGAAGCTTCGTGGTGGAGAGATAGTTGTTTTTTCTTGAGGATAGAGCCAAGATTCTCCCTTTGGGCTCTTTGTTCCTACAAAAGTGGAACAACCCAAAGGGATAACCCATGTTCACTCTTCCCTTGCTATAAAATGGACATTCTCCCATAGCTCTGCTGGTTAGAACAGAGATAGAAGAACAACAAAGAGATATTTGTTGCTATAGGTATCGATCGAGAGTTGAGACCTTTTTCCCTTCACATCAAGTTTAAACGAGCTCTTTGGAGACGTGCCTGGATCTAGACCCATCGAAGGAGAGATGCGAAATCAAGGTGTAGGTTGTAACTCCCCCTCTCTATTTTAATATAATACAATTGATTTGTGCTTTCCATTCTATTCTTTAATGTACGATTGGATTCTTAGTTCTCCTTTATCAACTAGGTATATTTTATATGAAAGATATATGTTATGCTTTCACGTTTGTTGTTGTTTGATCCCTTGTGTAGGTAACCAAGCACCAATGACAGTGAGGATATGACTACATAGCGCGAATGATAAAAGGATTCGAGCGAGGAATAGAATCAAATAAAGGTAGGTGATCGATTCATGATATGAATACATTTACAATATAATAAAGTAGGCTTTTAATTTTTCCATGTTGTTACTAGACCCATCCTAGGGCTAGACGGATCGTCTCTATCTATAGAGAGGATTTTCCTGCATAACAAGCATCTCTAGAGAATCCTGGAGAAAGATTGAGCAAATCCAAAAGTGTTTTATAACGTATAACCTCAAAATTAAAAGCAATACATGGTATCCTATTCTCCTTATAGAAGTGGGTCTTTCCCCTATTGAGAGCCTAGCTATGACTAGGCTCCTATTGTACAAGAACAAAAACAATAACATGGAATACCATAGTTACAATGTATATTATTCTAGAGTATTTTACATTAGTCATTCACTAATTACTTGATTCCCTAACGGAAACTCAGCCATTCACTAATTACTTGATTCCCTTCAAGTACCTCTTCTCTATGCCGTATTATAGTTTCAACATAACTCTCTTCCTCTTCCTTGACAACATTCCATTGTTGTCCTTTTACTTCTTGACTAGTCCTAATATTCAATTCAATCTTTTCCACCTCTAGGACTGACTTTCCTTTAGCTTGAGACATAATTGCTTCACTTTCATCTTTATGGCTTGCTTCTTCCATGTTACTAAGAAACCCTCGTTGTGACACTTCTTCTTCATCTTTAATCAGAATAAAATTATGATTCTCTAATTTTGTGATAGTCCTAAATGTCCATCCAAAAATCTTCCTTTGGCTATTTAAGCAAGCCAATTCCTCTTTGTCGTGTTACACATTAATTTGTCACCATGAAATTTAACTTTATATATAGGTTCATCACTACCTGTATTGTGCTCCCCTAGAAGTAAAAAACCCTAATGTTCCTAAACCAAGTCTTGGAAATGGAGAAAAGCTCATTAAAACCCTTAAAAGTCTAACTCCGCACTTTTACTAGCTCTTTCATGCAGATCCATAGATATTTTCTCTATAGCCTGTGACACATCTCGCACGTTTTTCTTATAAAACCTACGGACCCCCATAAACAGTCAAATAAAGGAAAAAGTAAGTTCTAAAATCCCAGATAGACGAATATTCTCCCAACTGGAAGCTCCTAGAGGCGCGATCAGTTCGAGCTTTATCTTTCCACTCATGGAGCTCTATCCCTTCACTCATGGAGTTTATCCCTTGGTATATGGAGCTCAAATACCTTCATGAGAGGAATCCATCCCCCTCTTCATGGAACTGAAACTACCTCCATTTCCCTATAAATTGAGCATATATTTCAGTCTCAAGGTTAGACACACATGTGGTAATTGCTGAAGAAATTCTCAAGAGAGAATACTCTCTATACTGGTCATTTTTGGTATGAGAATGATTACACACTCATGTCCATAACTTCATGCTAGTTCAGAGAGAGGAAGACTTGTCAATCTAAAGGAGGAACGATTTTTCAGGACCCCGGGAGGAACTTGTACAACATCAAGGCGACGGGTTGTAAAGTTACTCTTTTCATACAAGATAATACATATGGATCTCCTTTTCTCATTGAGTTGTTCTTGTGTCTATTTGAATAATTCGATACTTGGATTCCTTGATCATTGAGTTATATTATCTGTTCTCAATTATTACATGTTGTAGGTGCTTTTAATTCTTTTTTCTGTCTTTGATTTCTCATTACTGAAGAAGCCTCTTTGGAGCGACTAGATAAAAGGCTGCACCAAACATCGAGTTTCAAGGTAGGAGCATGTCCTCTTTATTTTTTTATAAAAATTTTGAATTTCAAATTATCTAGAGAAAAGGATTTACAAATGGATGTTTGTTTCTAGCTATCTGTAGTATACTAGGGAGATCGCTCTTGTCTGCAGGAGGGATTTATCCAAATAACACAATGGCGACTCCACGGGGAAATAGAACTTAGTTTTCCTTTTTATTTTTTCAATTTGAATTTTAAGAGTCTTCTGATTTTGATTGGTCTAAACACTGGGTTGGGTCGATAACTTATCGTAATCCCTGAAAAGAAAATTTGATTTTTTATTTTTTCTATACTTTTCCTGGCCTCCACGATTTTTATTTAAAGACAGTGCAGTAACCTCCGTAGTTTTTAGTTCAGAACAATGTGGTACTGCACTGTTCTCCATTGAAACCTGCGGACTTGTGGAAATTTTTTGAAAAATTAAGAATTATCTTTTTAGGAGCCAGATTACCAGATTCTCTGTGTTTTCCCCAACATGTCTTGACTTTCAATGTCTTATGTGTGAGTTTCTTTCAGCAAATTTTTTTTTTGAGTGATTTTTCATCTGATTTGCATTTTATGAGTGAGTGTTTGCCCTACTTTCTTGCTGCTCCATATCATAAACCTTCATATACCTTAGCTTACTGGTATGTTGTTGTTTTCTTGCTGAGCCATTGAACTTGTTGCAAACCTTGCTTTTATGAAAATTGAGTTTCATTTTCATTTGCAAATTTAGAAGAGTCTTAAGCTTACCAAGGCCTGAATTTAACATTAAACCATTTTTTGGATGTTTTCGTTTTTGCTTGGTAGAAATTCTTCTTGGTTCAATCACAAATTAAGAGAAAACATCCTCAAACTTTCTAGATAGAGTTCAAAATTAGATTTTCTTCTTTTGGTTTTGAATTTTACGTTTTTAGGAGTTTTAGATATGGTTTTATTTTTGGAAATGGTTTGTTAAATGATTTGTAGTTTCTGATATGTTTGATAAAGGATTTTATTTCGAATGAGTAATTGATCATTTTTTGAAATTGAGTTCTCATAGAAATCATCTTCTTTTCAAATATTTCTTGTTTATCAAATAAATAATTGGTGCTTTAGAAAAGTGTTAAATCTCTAAAATATTTCCCTTAAATAAGTTTCATTGAAAAGAAAAGAGTTTCACTTTCATATAGATGCATTTAGTGTATTTTTGAGTTGGATCATAAAACATCATTGAAGTTTCACTTCCATACCTTCTGTCTTAAGAAACAACCAAATTAAAAACAATTCTTTAATAAAATTAATCTAGATATTTTTTACATTTTCTAGGGCTCTTTTCCACCAACATAGCTTAGGATATTGTCTTGGAATAGGTTGTAATTAACATTCCCATATAGTTCAAGCAAACAAGTAGAAATCTTACAGTAGGAAAATCCAATTGTAGCATTTTTGTGCTGGGAAGCTCTTCTGAAAAGATTCAAGCACAAGATCATGTTCGAACCACTGACGTAATCATATCTATCTCATTAGGAAAGATAACATATGTGTACATATTGAAAATGGTAAACCTCGGATAGACCATTATCGAGAAGTTTGGGGTCACTTGTTGGTAAGCCTTGGATTATATCAAGGAGCCTTCATGGGGATTGAGATAGTTACTCTACCCTTGCATTTGTATTGGATCATAGATTGTTACCCTAGGTACATTTGTTCTCATTGGTGACTTAGTGGCTATAAAATTTAGGATTATTTCCCAAGGTGACTGTGGAGGGAAGGTCCCACTGTTCCTGGAGCATATGTCAACTAAAATCACTTGGACTTTCTGGAGGGTTATCTTCACTTCAAGATGGTTTAAGTGGAGAAACTTGCACCAGACTTTTTCATTAAGAAGGTTTTCGGGGTAACTGTTCCAACCGCCATTTCTACATTAAAATTACACAATGTTGGATTTAATCACAAACTAGTGTTTTTAGTCTGGGAATCTATTGTTTGTGTGTGGATTTCTTTCTTAGGTTTTGTAGGCATGTGATCAATTTCATTTTTTCCTTAGAGACTTTAGGACATTTTGTTGAAATTTTCTTTGATTTCGTGTGTTAAAACTTTTAATCGTAGCTGAATTACCTAGACAATCGCGTAGAATATATGGGAAACCCCCTGAGGACACACCAAGCCAGCCAGAAAAAACGTAAATCTGAGAAAGGATAAACATCATGGACTGGATCAACTAAACACAAAGAAACATCAATAATTATTCATCCTGAATACGAAGTAGATCAACCTCAAAAAGCAGAGAGTTCTCAAAGAAAAATTTCAATTTCTGAACTGGTTGAACTTGCTTCCACAACTAGTGAATTATCAACTACTGAACCTGAAATTTCTGAACCAGAAACTGAACCCGCTACGTCTGAGCCTACTTTTGAGTTCATCACTCCAACCCCTCGTCATCCTGATTCACCCAGAGTGAAGTATCGTATCACTGAAAATATTCCTCCTGGTCTCATTATTATTGAATAAGTTACTAACGCAGAGGAAGAAGTTTTTCTTCCTTCACATCAGGAATCTTTAGATCTTCGACCACGTGAATCGATTTACTATAGCCCTTTAAAAAAAGATCCTTGGTATTCTCAGTTGATAGAATTTCTACACAATACTGGTCTAAACTATTTGCCACCCCGAATTCCTTTTTACGCCATACCAAGAGGTTACATACCTCCATTAAACATGTCTGGTGAGTCATCCATGTTTTCTGCATCACCAGAATCATATTTGTATGGTGGTCCGTTTGTTCTGGCAGGATACCAGTCACTTTCTGGTACTTTCTCAGGAGCAACTGTTACACGTTATTTTGTCACCATGAAATTTGATTGTCTATATAGGTTCATCACTACCTATATTATTCTCCCTTAGAGGTCAAAAAGCCTAATTTTCCTAAACCAAGTCTTGGAATTGGAGAAAATCTCATTAAAACCCAAAAATTCTAACTCTGCACTTTTCCTAGCTATTTCCTGTGGATCCGTAGATATTTGCTATATAGCCTATGGCACATCCTGCACATTTTGCTTATAAAACTTGTAGACCCCCGTAAGTAGTCAAATAAAACAAAAAGTAAGTTCTAGAAGCCCAGCTGGTCAAATATTCTCCCAACTGGAAGCTTCTAGAAGCGCGTTCAGTTCGAGCTTTATCTCTCCACTCATGGAGCTCTATCCCTTCACTCATGGAGTTTATCCCTTGGTATATGGAGCTCAAATCCCTTCATGAGAGGAATCCACCGCCCTCTTCATGGAACTGAAACTATCTCCATTTTCCTATAAATTGAGCTCATGTTTCAGTCTCAAGGGTAGATTGTAGCTTGTAAATAGTAGAGACACACATGTGGTAATTTCTAAAGAAATTCTTAAGAGAGCATACTCTCTATGCTAGCCATTTTTTATATGAGAATGATCACGCACTCATGTCCATAACTTCATTCTAGTTCAGAAGGCTTTTCAATCTGAGAGAGGACGGTTGTTCAGGACCTCGGAAGAACCTGTATAACATCAAGGCGAAAGGTTGTAAGGTTACTTCTTATTATACAGGTTAATACAAATGGATTTCATTTTCTCATTGAATTGTTCATGTATCTATTTGAGTAT
Organism: Pinus albicaulis; assembly: GCA_034641835.2. Lineage (NCBI taxonomy): Eukaryota > Viridiplantae > Streptophyta > Pinopsida > Pinales > Pinaceae > Pinus > Pinus albicaulis. Next base: position 29,879,110 of record MU968317.1, read on the forward strand.
TTAAATTCTTATATTCCTTGATCATTGAGATAGATTAGTGTTTTCTCAATTATTATATCTTGCAAATAATTTTAATCATTTAATCTGTCTTTGATTACAGGTTTCACATGCTGAAGTGACCTCTTTTGGAGCGACTGGATAGAAGATTTTGGAAAGCATTGGACTTCAAGTAGGGTCATGTCCTCGTACTTTGTTATTAATAATTCTAAATCACAAATGATCTAGAGAAAATGGTTTTCATTTTGTTGTTTGTTTCTAGATATCCTTAGGATACTAGGGAGATTGTTCTTGTCCGCAAGAAGGATTTATCTGCATTAGCAAATTATGGCGACTCCACTGGGGAATAGAACTTAGTTTTCCTTTTATTTTTCAATTTCATTTTTAGATTTTGATTAGTCTTAAACTGGGTTGGGTAGATAACTTATCAGAATCCCTGAAAAGTAAATCTAAATTTTTATTTTTTTCTATGTTTTTCCTGGTGTTCGCAGTTTTTGTTTAAAAACAATGCGGTAGCTTCCACAGTTTTCAGTTCAGAATAGTGCAGTACCACACTGTTCTCCATTAAAACCTACAGAATTGTGGAAATTTTTTGAAAAATTAAGAATTCTCTTTTCAGGAGCCAGATTACCAGATTCTGTATGTTTGCCCCAATTTGTCTTGACTGTCAAAGTCTTATGTGTAAATTTCTTTTAATGATTTTTGTCTCTGAGTGGTTTTGCATCTGATTTTCTTATAAGTGAGTGTTTGCCCTACTTTCTTGCTGCTCTATATTAGAAACCATCATATAGCTTAGCTTACGGGTATGTTGTTGTTTTCTTGCTGAGCCATTGAACTTGTTGTAACCCTTGCTTTTATGAAATTGAGTTTCATTTTCAATTGCAAATTTAGAAGAGTATTAAGCTTGATAAGACTTGAATGTCACATTAAACCATTGCTGGATGTTTTTATTTTTTCCAAAATAAGCATAAATTATTCCTGGTTCGATCACAAACTAAGAAAAAAATCCCCAAAAATTTCTAGATAGAATTCAACATTAGAGTTTTCTTTTTGTTTTGAATTTTATGTTTTTAAGAGTTTTCGATAAGGTCTTATTTTTGGAAATAGTTTGTTAAATGATTTGTAGTTTTTGATCTGATTGATAAAGGATTTCACTTGGAATGATTAATTGATCATCATATGAAATTAAGTTCTCAAATAAATCGTCTTCTTTTCAAATATTTTTGTTTATAAGAGAAAGAATTGGTGCTTTGAAAGTTATCTAAGTCTCTCAAATATTTCCTTTAGATATATTTCATTGAAAAGAAAAGAGTTGCACTTTCAATATAGATGCATTTAGTGTATTTTGAGTCGGGTAATTAAAACATCATTGAAGTTTCACTTCCATACCTTCTGTCTTAAGAAACAGCAAAATTAAAAAAACAACACTTTAATTAAAATCAATCTAGATATTTTACATTTTATAGGGATCTTTTCCACCAACATTGCTTAGGCTAGTGTCTTGGAATAGGTTGTAATTAACATTACAAGAAATTTAAAACAAACAAGTAGCAATATTGTGGTAGGAAAAATCCAATTGTAGCATTTATGCTCTGGGAAGCTCTTCTTAAAAGAGTCAAGCATGAGATCATGTATGAATTAGTGAGGTAATCCTACCTATCTCACTGGGAAAGATAGGAGATGTTCACGTATTAAAAATGGTAAACATCGGATAGACCATTGTTGAGGAGCCTGGGGTCAGTTGTCGGTAAACCTTAGATTATATCAAGGAGAATTCAAGGGGATTGAGCTAGTTACTCTGCCCTTGCGTGTATATCAAATCGTATATTGTTCCCCTAGGTATATTTGTTCTTGTTGGTGACCTTAGTGGCTATAAAATTTAGGATTATTTCGCAAGGTGACGATGGAGGGAAGGTCCCACTGTACCTGGAGCAGACATCGACTAGACTCGCTTGGACTTTCCGGAGGGTTCTCTTCATTTCGAGATGGTTTAAGTGGAGAAAATTGCACCAGACTGTTTCATTAAGCACGTTGTCGGGGTAACTGTTCCAACTGCCATTTCTGAATTTAAATTCTACAACGTTGGATTTCATCACCAAAGAGTGTTTTTAGTGTGGGATTGTAATGTTTGTGTGTGGATTGCTCTCTTAAATTTGTAGGCATGTGATCAATTTGATTGTTTCCTTAGATACTTTAGGACATTTTTTTGAAATTTTCTTTGATTTATTGTGTTAAAACTTTTAATCGTGGCTAAATTACCTAGACAATCACGTAGAATGCAGGGGAAACCCCCTAAGTACACACCAAGCTAGTTATAAAAACTTAAATCTGAGAAAAGACAGACATCAGGGACTAGATAAACTGAACAAAGAGACATCAATAATTATTCATCTTGAATACGAAGTAGATCAACCTAAAACAGCAGAGTACTCCAAGAAGAGTTTCTATTTCTGAACTAGCTAAACTTGTTTCTACAACTAGTGAATTATCAGCTACTGATCCTGAAATTTCTGAACCAAAAATTGAACCTACCATATATGAATCTACTTTCGAGTTCATTACTCCAACCCCTCATCTTCCTGATTCACCTAGAGTGAAGTATCGTATCACTAAAAATCTTCCTCTTGGTCTCATTAGTATTGAAGAAGTTATTGACACTAAAGAAGAAGTTGTTCTTTCTTCACATCAAGGCTCTTTAGATCTTAGGCCAACTGAATCGATTTACTATAGCCCTTTCAAAAAAGATCCTTGGTATTCTTAGTTGAAAAAATTTCTACACAATACTGGTCTAAACTATTCGCCACCTCGAATTCCTTTTTACGCCATACTAAGAGGTTACAGACCTCCATTAAGCATGTCTGGTGAGTCATCCATGTTTTCTGCATCACTAGAATCATATTTGTATGGTGGTACATTTGTTCCGAGAGGATACTAGTTTCTTTCTGGTACTTTCTCAGGAGCAACTCCTTCTCTCGACAAACATATACCATCCTCTGGTCCAAATGAATCACATACCAAAAATTTGAGTGTGGAACACATTTACGTGATGTCTGGAAACATTCCTAACCCTGACCTTTAAGGTAGTAATTTACAGCCTGCGGGGCAACCTCAAAGTGGTAAGTTAACGCCTGGGGAGAAACCTCAAGGACAGTACATACCTAATGTACAATATCAACCTCAAGGACAGTACATACCTCAAGGTTCGTACATACCTCAGGGAAAATGTCAACCTCAAGAATAGTACCCAACTCAAGGTCTGCAGCCTCTTCAAGGACAGTACCCTACACCAGGGAAACCATATTTCCAGGGACATCAACCTCTTTTAGGGCCACAATTCGACCTAGAACATCAATTGTTTCAAGGAGGTGGGAATTATCCAGCTAATTATCAAGAATATGTTCCAAATTATCAACTTGGTTATGGTCCTTCTTATGCAACACAACCTTCAATGGGACCTTCATATCCTGGAGTTAACACGGTGTGGGATCCATCCCAAGTTCAATAGAATTTGCAACCTAACGTGCGAGTACCCTATTATCAACCTAGTCAGCCAATTGGTTACAGTCAAATCAAACAGCCTATCCAACCTATCCAACCTTTTCAACCTACAATTCAGGTACCTGCATCTGGTACAGTTCAAAAGCCTGGTCCGAGTACACCTAGAACTCCACCTCAAACTACTGCACCAACTTCTGTTCAATCTACCACACCTATTCTTGGAGTTTCTACAACCCTTATTTCTAAAACCCCTCAAGTATCACAAAAAATCCCTGTAGTTTCTGCACCAAAACCTGGACCGACAGTTTAGACTAATGTTTAGATGCCTATGGGACAACCTGGTACAAGTACAATTGTAACAATCCAACCTTAGTTTGTTTATCAACCATATTAAGGGTAGTATCAATATGGGTCCGTAGCACAAAATCCAGTATACCAGCACCAACCGTACCCTGGTTACACGTATCGGATACCATCTCAACCCCAATATGGTCTGACTAATCCTGGTTATCCGAGAGGTATTCGAATTCCAAATGCACAGGATTTTCCAAGATATCTTGGATATCCTCCTCCTAGTACTGGTATAGTTGTGTAAGGTTATCAATTTGCTCAGGACCCTAACCCTGGATTTCCATTCATAGAAACTTTGGATTTACCTGATTTGTCGCGCCTAATGGATGATCCAATCTATTATCTTCCTTATTGGATATCAATACCAAATAATTTGCCCAGTGATATCCCTAAATTTGAAGGGAAATCAAGAGAGGACCCCTCAAACCATGTCATGAATTACCACCTCTAGTGCACATCCAACTCTTTGATTGATGATTCTATTCGATTACAAATTTTTTAGAGAACATTGATAGGTTTAGTTGCAAAATGGTACATTGAATTACCATGTGGCTAATTCAACAATTTCAATGCTTTAGCAACTGCTTTATTAACACATTTTCAGTTGCGAGTTAGATACAACAATGGCACAAAATTATTGACTTCATTAAAGAAATCTACGTCTACGTACATCCAATCACATACATGAACGGAGACGTAGAAGATGTTTGGTGAAAGTTTTTATTCTAGTTTAGATCTTGGCAGAATGGTTCATCAAATCATTACTTCCAAATATCACTGAAGATGTGGCTAAGGGAGGAGTTCTTACTGAGGAATAGGTCATTGCTCAAGCTCAGTAATTAAACCTCATATATACACAGTCTAGTACATTGTATGAAAAAATTCCCGACTTACCACGTCCTGGTCAAATAAATGCAACTCCTTTAGGGTCTCATGCTATAGACAGTGTAATTGGTTTAGTTAATACAAATAAAAGTAAGAAGACCTCAAAAACTACTCCTATAATAACTTTACGTGATTCACTAAAAGGAGATTCTTCCCTTGAAACTTCTGCCGACATTCACGTTGTAGAGTCATCTACAGCTAAATCCAAAACTAGTAATAAGAAGAAAGGTAAGAATAAAAAAAAACAGACTTCGTCTCCTAAAGAGAAAACCAAAAAAACTAAACCTTCTGATGATAAACGAAAACCTCGTTATCCCTGTCTTATCTGTGATGAGGATCACTTTACTAAAGAGTGCCCACATTGGTATAAGGTCTCTAAATTCATCAAACATTCGCCCACACCCACTGTATTGAAGGATACTTTTCCTACTGAAGAAGGAAAATTGATAGGATCTTCTTCACACTCATCAACAGATATTTTAATGATGTCTGATGTTATGGTTGTGACGTGATCACAAGACTATGGAAGTAAAAATCATGTTACTGGTAAAGAAGTAGAAAATTCTAATTCAACACCAGCTACATCTCCTTCGGTTTCTGATCCACTTCATATCGAGAAAAATAATCCTTATCTAGTAATTAAACTACCTGCTAAAGGTGTACTTCGGAAATCAACTTTCAATCCACATGCAAGAGTTGCTAAGAACTACAACATTTTTGAAGACTTGGCGATTTCTCCTTCAGCAATGTCGGCCTTAGAAGTGTTGCAATCATGTCCAGCACAGAGGAAATTACTTTTATCAGGTATTAGAGCTATAGATCCTCAATATTCTAACATTATGGTCTTCGATTTAGAAAATTTTACAACGAGATTCCCTCATAAGATGGCTTTTCAAATTCCGGTATTAGTAAAATACAAACAAATTTTTTGTACCGTAATTCATGAGGGGGCATCCACATGCATTATGTCGTTAAACTGTTGGAAAAGTATTGGTTCTCTGACACTCAACCAATCTCCGACAATCCTTAAAGCTTTTGATGGAAGAGGATTCCATCCGTTTGGAATTTTACAGGATCTACCTATAGAGGTAGAAGGAAAAATTGTTAATTTAGATGTGGAAGAAGTTGTTGCCCCTCTAGATTAAAACCTTCTTCTGGGTCGAAGTTGGTCTTATGCTATGACTGTTCTTGTATCATCTGTCTTTGGGTTAATCATGTTTCCTCATAAAGGAAATATTGTGAAGATCGATCAATTGTCATATTATTCATTCGATCCAGCTTCTACAGATAGTATTCAACATGTTGGAAAATTGACTATCCCATTTGAATATGTTGGAGTAGGTTTAGTAAAGGATTATATTTTGATGGGAACTTTTTCTATGCCTCCACCCAACGTACCATGTACCATTCCTAATATCAATATGATTTCATCAAGCACTATTCCATTCGATGATCCTTGGATAGTGCTTTTAGAGTCAGAAATGGATTCTTTCAATGGCGAGATGCCTTTGGGTCCTTTTGAGATAGCATATGCTGTAGTACAATAATTTTCTAATGCACCTTCAACTAATCCTGATCCAATGAATGTGGTGACCGAAGAGTCTTCTTCACCGAAGAGCCTTGACATTTATTTCCGATCCTTTCCAACAAGTGTTTTATAATGATGAAAGTATTCGTGAATTTTTGTCTATGTAAGAATTACCCTAGGATGATCTACGTCATAGATATTCATTTTTACCTGAACTTGATAGATTTGAAAATTATTTTTTGTCTATCTTTACAATTTATTATGTCAAGGAACCACAAAATCCAATCACGATTACAATTTTGGATTCTTAGATTAGTTTGGGAAACATTTCTACAACTGTTCCTATTGACATATCAGTTAAACCTGGAGTTGTTGAAAACTTTCATATAGGAGCTTCTTCTACGATTGACGAAATTAATACATATAAAGCCCTATTTCAAGAATTTCGCGACATATTTTTCTGGTCCTATGAAGAAATGCCAGGAATTGATCCAAAAATTGCCATTCATGAAATAAAGACATACACGGATGCAAAGCCAATTAGACAACGTTCACGTCCGATATATCCACGAAAAGATGCTGCTATTAAAGCTGAAGTTGAGAAAATATTAAGAGCATGATTTATTTATCCAATCCCATTAACAGATTGGGTATTTAATATAGTTCCTATTACCAAAAAATAAGGGACTATACGAGTATGTATTGATTATAGGGATATTAATAAAGCCTATCCAAAGGAAAATTATCCTACCACCTATATCGACCAAATCATTGAATATTGTGCCAGAAATGAGATTTTTTCATTTATGGATGGATTTTCTGGATATAATCAAATGAAAATACTCCCTGTTGATCAACCAAAAACAACTTTCATTTGTCCTTCGGGAACATTTGCTTACTTTAAACTACCTTTTGGATTAAAGAATGTTGGTGCAACTTTTCAAAGGGAAATGTCTTATGCTTTTCATGACATCAAACACATTGTGCAGCCTTATCTGGATGATTTACCTGCTCACTCATTGCACAGGGAAGATCATCCTACTCATTTATGAGCAATTTTTATGAGATGTAGGCATTACAGGATCTGTTTGAATCCGCACAAGTTTGTTTTTTGTGTGAAATCTGAAAGATTACTAGAATTCATTGCTTCCAAAGCCAACATTCGTGTCAACCCCTCAAAGGTTGAGGCTATTATAAATTTACCTCCTCCTTCCACACTTCGCCAAATCCAAAGTTTGCAAGGGCAAGAAAACTTTCTATGTAGATTTATCCCGAACTATGCGAAGTTAACAAAAGTTTTTATCAGGTTTTTGAAATAGAACATTCCTTTTATTTGGGATGAGATTTTTGATCGATATTTGATGCTCTAAAACACATGTTGGCCCATGCATCATTATTGCATCCACCCAATTACAACCAGGACTAGTTTTTATCCTTAACAGCCTCTGATTCCACCATTGGAATGGTTTTAGTTCAAGAGGACGAATTTCACAATGAACATGTGATTTACTATTATGTCAAAATCTGAATCTGACCAAAATTAAATATTCACATGTGGAGAAATTGGCCTTGGCAGCAGTTCAAGCTATCCAAATATTTGGTCATTACATACTGTTACGCAAGACAACTGTGATTTCTAATTGCAACCCAATGATGTATATTTTTATAAAACAATTACTTGTGGGAAAATCCTCTAAATGGATTGTTATTCTACAAGAGTTTGATTTTGAATTTGAAAAATCTAAATCAAAGAAATCATTGGTGTTTGCAAAACTTATGTGCGACTTTCCCAATACTGAGACTGAAATTGTGGTAGAGAATCCCATTGCAGACGAATCTTTGTTTCTTATCAGTACATTAGACCCTTGGTATGGAGATATCATCATTTATCTTCAAACCTAAACCTTTCGACCTAAAATTTCATGATCAAATCGATGAAGGATCCGTTACCAATCTCAGAAATACAATATTGTTGGAGACACACTTTATTGTCATGGTGCAAATTCTGTTTTTCGATGTTTCATAACACATGAGGAGGCTGAAAGAGTTTTGAATGACTGCCACTCTGGAGCGTGTGGTGGTCATATGTCTCGGTACACCACAACCCAAAATATTTTGTGCGCTGGCTATTTTTGGCCATCATTATTCAAAGATTGCATTCTTGTGGTCCTTAAATTCCACAACAATCAAATATTTGATCGAAATATGCATGCACCACCAGCTCCTCTTCACCCCATAATTGATGTCGATCCTTTTGCGAAATGGGGCATTGATTTCATTACATGTAACCCTCACTCGGCTGGGGGGCATGGGTATATTATTCTTGTTGTAGATTACTTTACCAAATGGGCCGAAGCAATGCATACATTCGCGGCACATGGAAAAATTGCAGCTACGTTCATATTCAATCATGTAATTGCTCGTTTCGGTGTACCCCAAGCTATTATCACTGACCATGGGAGTCATTTTCAAAATACAATGATGACTGAACTTTCTAATCAACTTGGGCTGCGCCATGATAATTCTACTCCATATTACCTGTAGGCTAATGGTCAGGTTGAGGCCGTTAATAAATTTTTAACAAGCATGATCAAATGGATTATTGAAACTTACAAATAGAATTGTCATACCATGCTTTTTTCGACGCTATGGGCATACCGAACCTCAGCAAAAACTACTACAGGGTTCACTCCTTTTCAACTGGTTTACGGTTTATAAGTTGTGTTATGCATTGAATGCGAAATATCGTCACTCCAATTAGCCATAGAGTTACTACTAGCTACCTCTGAAGAGGAAAAACACTTTTTGTACTTAGCACAATTAGATGAGACTGGGCGCACCACTGCATTAGTAGCCAAAGCTCATAAAAAACACGTTAAATCTCAGTATGATCGAAGTGTTACAGCTCATGCTTTTTCAGAAGGTGACCTAGTCTCATTAAATGATCAAGCTAATGATAAGCTAGGTGCTAGGAAATTCGAACCAATGTGGCATGGTCCTTACATTGTCAAGTGAGTTCTTGCCAAAGGAGCCTATTAATTGACTGATTATGATGGGGTCTCTTTAGATAAGCCCAGGAATGGTCTTTATCTAAAGAGATATTATCTTTGATTCTTTTGTGAAGATTTCAATTATCTATTAGTTATTTTTCTAGTTAGTGTGCCTTAGATTAGATAGGTGTGCCTAGTTTAAGTTTGTTTTTGCTACTATATCTGCTTATCTTGATTACTCTTGATATTGCAGATGTCGACATCCCTCCAAATATACATTGGTTTTGGTGATGGTGCGTGTCGTAGTACACGGAGTATTTCTTCCACAACTTGGGTTATCTATTCACCCATTGATGAGTTAGTTTCTATGCATGGGGTAAGCCTTGGTCAAACAAAGAACAATATTGCAGAATATAGTGCAGTGATTGAGTTATTATTTGATGTCATTTAATTTGGTATTCGACGTTTGATCATTAGTTTAGATTCAAAACTCAATGTATTACATTTAAATAGAGTATACGCAATTAAAAATCCAGTGTTGTTGAGATTATTTTTGAAGGTTCGTCTCTTGGAAAGACAATTTGATTACATCAAATATCAACACATTTCAAGAAATTTAAATACATTGGTTGATGCATTAGCTAATCGTGTTATAAACAGACATTTGCGACATTAAAACAATAAACCAAAACAACATTTGATACATGTTGCACAAGGTAGTCATAGAAAGTAGTAATATCATAGATATGAGTTTTTGTTTTGAAAAAAATATTACATCGTCTTCGATCATAGGTTTAAACACCTAATGATCTGAAAGATACTGATACAAAAAACAAAATATGTCAATCCACGATGATTATCCACTATCCGTGGAGATGATCATGGTAGTAGACTATCGTATGCGCCACCTTGTGCAAGAATCTCCTAAAATGGCCTGGAACACCAGTAACATGTCTCTGGAGCCGGAGAGGAATGTCATCTGTCGATGTCTCAGGAATATCTATAGTAAAACTCTCTAGGTTGTGTTCCATGTCAGTGAGGATTTTTGTTGTCTAATCCTGTGGCTGTACTATAGGCTCTGCTTGCCGCCTTTCAAAGCGGCAGAATGTAGCTGGTCATCATGGACCAACATCTGCATTTAAATTGTTTTTTATCAGTATTGGACGATTAAAAAAAAATAAAAATTAGAAGTTAACACACATCAAAATTATTCTCTTACCTGCTTCGTCCCATTGTGCCCCTGGAGGTAAAGACATCTTGGGATCAACTCTGAAATCTATACCCGCATATGGGAAATATTCAATTGTGAAGATTTGGTTTTGCAACCACATAAAATACGTAGGAGTATACCGAATCATCATACTACCATTTCCACCATGGTGGGACATCAGTGCAACCCAATGTACCATACGAGGTTCTCTAAGTTCACCATAATCGACAGGAATAAGCTGAGGGGCGAGGAATGGAATACTCTCCAAATCAAAATAAATTAGGATGGCGCCATACGCAAAGTTTTTCAACTTTGCATTTTTTTTCTCTGGTCAGTTGGCATTTCATGTTGGCCAATACCTCTTTGCACCAGTTGAAAATGGTGCCTCGAAAACATTCAACCGCAGTCTGCATCTGAGACTTGGTGGCCACATGTGAAGCTGCACTTCCACACAACCTGGTTACTCTGAATGCAATAAATTTAAGATCAAGTCGCAAGATAGTCTTTATATCTTTGCGATTATCCTTTGGATCTTCTTCATCACTACAAAACTCTTGTTTGTAACTAGCAACAGGTAGGCCACCCTGCCTAGCTCCAAACAAAGAAATGTTTTCTCCTCTTTTAGATAATCCAGTGAGAAAATAAATATCTTCGAGCTCAATTTCTAGCCAATGATTGCCAATGATAAAGCACTGATCTTGAACATCCCACTTGTTCACTAGCCATGTCATCAGTTCCACATGTGCCCTCATACCTTGAATTGCCCAGAATTTATACAAACCACAATTTTTAAGTGCACACATTGTGGCTGGATCATTCATAGTTGGATCATCTGTACCTTCATGCTCACGTTCTCTCCACTATAGCATGGTGGAATAGTCTGCAAATGGACACATTTGAGGATTAGAAACTTTTAGAGTGGAAAATTTTAACCATTTTTGTGAGAAATTATCAATTTTCATTTGGTCATGGCACCTCCACAGTTTTTGTGCAGAGATAGTGTTGATGTCTGCACGGGCTGTACATGAAAACCATGGTAGCCCGATAATTTTCCTTTAAAAAAATTATCGGGGTCCGCAGGTAATGCATGTATGACCCACAAACCCCCGAGAGCAGAATTTTAAACATAATTTCTCCTCAAAAAAATGATTTTAAAGCCTAAAAAGAGAATTTAATTGGATATAAATTAAGAGAAGAGTTTTGTGGATTACCTGGTTCTAACGAATCTTGATTTGAGCAGTTGGTTCTTCCGTTATCAACTCTGTAACTTTTTCTGCCAAAAGCTCTCAATTTACAACTCTGAAGACAAAAGGTGAAAATGACTTTGTTAAACTCCTTTTTATAAGTTTTTTGAATAAATAAAATATTATATATTATTTATTTTCCACTTTAAAAGGTAAATTTTCAATGTTTTTACTTATTTGAAAAGGTATGTTTAATCTCTCGATTTTTTGTGCAGAATACAAGTTTTTTCGGTGAAAGAATTATTTTCTTGATGAGTACACTTTTATCACTTTTTCGGGCTCTTGAAAATTACGAAAAAGCGAAAACTTGGAGTTCTCTTTTTAGCCCTTTTCAGACTCTCTAAAAATGAAAATATCGCTGAGTGCTTGACTATTCGAACTTGTTAAAGGAAATGAACAATCGTCCTTTCAGTATAAGTTAACCCCTTTTCTGGACCGAAATGGAATATTTACGAAAAAGGTATACGTTGACTAATCATGGTCGATAGAGTTCTCTCTTGTATTATTTTATCCTTTTTCGGGCTTGAGAGACTAAATTTATGAAAACGTATAACCATGGAGTTTTCTTATCTTTTACTTTTGACTCCCTAAAATTGAAAAACATTGAGTTTAACCTATACTGGACTCATTAAAATTTAACAGTATAGGACTTGTCGATTACAAACAGGAATGAACCACTCCTTCTTAGGGTTCTATTTTTATACTAAGTTGGACTAGCTTACACAACAAGAAAATGTTATCCTCCTCAAGCTTGTCAAAAATAAAGAAGTACTTGCCAGTAATGGTGGGGAAAAAGAGAGAAAATGAATCCAGTTGTCACCCTTGTTTTACAAGCAGTATACTACTCTTGAACACGACACTTTTTGTCACACTTGTACCTGGGTTGGGAAAATTCTTTTTGTAACAGTTAATCAAACCAGATTGAAAGTATTTAGCCGATTTCTGGGTATTAGCTTTAGGTTAATTGTTACCAAACCATCTGCAGTGACATTATGTGTTCAAGAGAAATTTCAAATAAACCATTCATTGCAAACACTTGTCTCCATTCGCGTTGACCATCCCTGAGTCATTCCTTGCTAAAATTTCTTCAAAAATTGATCTAATGGTTTTTTGTCGTGGGCTTTCCTATGACGAGTCTCTTTCTATAGACAACAACTCATCATCTAGAAAGTTGATCTAGAATCCTATTAGTACCTTGAGATCTGCATTTCCCAATGGCAGGCTTCTCACCTTCGATGACAGGTTGCATCATTGACCTTAAATCGAATGATTCTATGAAGTGTTCGACTGCAAATCATTCATTCACACTTTTTGGATTGTACTGAGTACTTTGAGATGCACTGTGATTATTGGTGGTGTCTCTCACACTTGTTAATAATTCACATCATTGACTGGTAATCAAGTGGTTTCTACCATATTCGACTTCAACAAAATCAATCACATGGATAGAATCGTACGAGTTCGTGAAGCAGAAATCAAGACCCTGGATCTAGCTTCCACCATCCAGGTTGCGGGGAGTTTTATTATTCATGATACAGTAGACTACTTATGACAGATGTTTGCGTCCAGGCCATGTCTATTATTGATGTAATTTTAAAATCATTTCTGTACTAGAACATGTAGTTATTTTTGATCTGAGTATGGGAATTCCTACCTCAGTGATGACATAAATATATATGTTTTCATTGAATGTTTTTATAGGTTTTGAACCGGTATGTCTGCAATCCAATCCTCAGAAAGATAAAGCACTTCACTCTTCAGAACTACCTCAGACTTCACACTTTAGGGGGAAATATGTTACACATTATTTTGTCACTATGAAATTTGAATATCTATATAGGTTCATCAATACCTATATTATGCTCCCTTAGAGGTCAAAAAACCTAATGTTCCTAGACCGAGTCTTGGAATTGGAGAAAAGCTCACTAAAACCCTAAAAATTCTAACTCTGCACTTTTCCTAGCTATTTCCTGGGAATCCATAGATATTTTCTCTATAGCCTACGACACATCCCACATGTTTTTCTTATAAAACCTGTGGACCCCCGTAAACAGTCAAATAAAGGAAAAAGTAAGTTCTAAAAGCCTAGCTGGACGAATATTCTCCCAACTAGAAGCTTCTAGAATCGTGTTCAGTTCGAGCTTTATCCTATACTCATGAGCTCTATCCCTTCACTCATGGAGTTTATCCCTTGGTATATGGAGCTCAAATCCCTTCATGAGAGGAATTCATACCCCTCTTCGTGGAACTGAAACTATCTCCATTTCCCTATAAATTGAGCTCATGTTTTAGTCTCAAGGGTGGATTGTAGCTTGTAAATGGTAGAGACACACATGTGCTAATTTCTAAAGAAATTATTAAGAGAGAATACTCTCTATACTAGCCATTTTTGATATGAGAATGATCACACACTCATTTCCATAACTTCATGCTAGTTCAGAGAGAAGAAGGCTTGTCAATCAGTGAGAGGACAGTTGTTCAGGACCCTGGAAGAACCTGTATAACATCAAGGTGAAAGGTTGTAATGTTACTTTTTATTATACAAGTTAATACAAATGGATTCCATTTTCTCATTGAATTGTTCATGTATCTATTTTAGTATTTAAATTCTTAGATTCCTTGATCACTAAGATAAATTAGTGTTTTCTCAATTATTATATCTTGCAAGTGCTTTTAATCCTTTTATCTGTCTTTGATTGCAGGTTTCACATGTTGCAATGGCCTCTTTTGGAGCGAATGGATAGAATATTTCGGCAAGCAATGGACTTCAAGTAGGGGCATGTCCTCGTACTTTGTTATTAATAATTCTGAATCATAAATGATCTAGAGAAAATGGTTTACATTTGGTTGTTTGTTTCTAGATATGCTTAGGATAATAGGGATATCGTTCTTGTTCGCAAGAAGGATTTATCTGCATACCAACAGCTCCTTATCCTGACAAATATATTTGATAATCTATTCCAAATGAATCACATACCAAAAATTTGAGTGTGGAACACATTTACATGATGGCTGGAAACATTCCTAACCCTGACCCTCAAGGTAGTAATTTACCACCTGGGGGTGTTATCACTCTAGTAATTATAAAGTTGTGAGATTTTTGGTTTTTAGTCAAAGAACACTAGAGGTAACCATAGACCAACTTCAAACTCGAGGATCTAGCCTTCCTAGGGTTCAGAGAGGGCTCTCTCTTCAAGTTTTAATTGTGTTTGATTTGTAATATATTAGGCTATTTATGAATGTGCAGCTTTGGTTTGGTTTTGGTAGATTTGGTGGGAAAAATCACTTGAAAGGATGGATAGTGGGAAATATATTTTTCCATTGGGTGAAGGAGTCAAAATCAAGCAAACAGAACTGGGATCAAGGCCAAAAGGTCAAATGTTTTCAGGGCAAGATAGATAACCCTTGGAGATCTTGGAAAGTTGTTTTTATGAGGTGGTATGATTGAGATAAAGGGAAATTAAGAATACTTTGATCTGGAAAAGGAAGTAATAGGAAGAGGTCAAATGAGAGAGGGAGAAATTAAGGGTTCCCTACACTGGAAATCGGAGGAAAACATAGAAATGATAACTAGTTAAAAACAGGGCGCTCTTAACAAATCCTGTAGCAATACTCCTAGTTATTCATTCAAATTTAGAACAAACATAGATGGATGCATGTAACAAAGAAATATAAAAGTGACAAGTAAGGAAGTACTTCACTCCAAATAGCTCATCACAGGAATCCTGAAGTATGATGCCAATTGGTTTGATCCAGCCTGCTACTCGAAATTTGACACACAAAAGCTTTGAAGTCCAACAAAAATGACTATAACAATCTCCAGCAATTTATTCCACACAAAATACTTCTAAAGATGAAGTATTTATACATAGTTCTTTACAAAATATCCTAGAATGATTCTAGGAATTATCCAAGGGAAATAAAATATCTTTAAAACAATAATAGAGACAGTTTCTTAACAAGTCAGCAAGTTGTCCTATTTATTTAAAAAAAAAAAAACTGCTTTGAGGATAAGATGCACCTGGCTGACTTGGTGTCCTCCTTGCTGGCTTTAGATATTTTAAATTTGTTTTGTATTTGATCTGCCTTGTTTTATACTCTTTCTTTGATTCTCTTTATTCACTGATACTCTCTAAACTCGGATACTATTTAACCATAGTCAAAACTTGTTTACTGCTATAAAAATCTGTTTTGACTATAAATCAGAAAACATTTTTCTCCTTCATTCATCTGTCTGTCTTTTATCCTTCATAATAAATCTATGGGTGACTGCAAATACTAATCTTTAGGAATTTTTATTTTCTTTAATTTCCTAAAGTTTTTATCAGCTTCAGTGTATCTGGAAAAAATTGGCTTGACGACAAACAAGTGTCTTATCTCATGTTGTAAATAGAATAAGTCTTAAAAACTTTTGAGCAAGACTTTTCCTGTTGGAATGCCTTGTACTGGTGGTTTATTTACCTGTTCCTTTGAAAATTCTATTATGTTTTTATCATAGTCATTCTAAGGCATCAGTTTATCATTAATGACCATAATGTCAAGCAGTCCTTTTTCTCACACTTTTCTTCCAGTTGCCTCATTAGATTCTCCTTTGTAGTAACTTTCCTAATTTCTAGGATAGTTTCAGTCCTGTCAATAATCTTGAGTTCTTCTAACTCTTGTCTGTTTTTACTATTAAGGAATGTGATCACCTTTAAAGCTTTCTCTGGTTTGTTAGCCAATTCACTTTGAGTCTTCTGAATTTCTGCTTGGGTTGCTAGTAATAACTCTATTTGTTCAAAGATTACCTGAATTGAAGGCCATACATCATGGATGGCTTCAATGATATTGTTCCAAAGATAGTTTTTTATATATGATATTTGTTCCTTCAATGCCAATTCCTTCTACAATTTCTTCAACTCTTCATTCAATCTGATGGTATTTTTCTCATTTGTTTCTGCATTTATCTGAGCCAATTTGTTTGACTTCTCAAGGTTTTATACCATCTATTTCAATCTACTCATTTCATTTGTCTTAAGAGACATTTCCTCCATAGATTTAACCAATTTGTTGGTTTCATCTGTATGGTGAACTGTTGTTGTAGATGATTCAGTAGCCGAGGTTGTGGAAGAAGTTACTGGCACTGCACTAGCCAGTGGTTCTTTGGGTGCCAACTTTTCAGCTAAAGTTGAAGGCATTGTTGTACTGATTACAGGAATAACTGTAGGAATCTCTAGTATTTTTGGTGTTTCTTTCTCCTGGAGAAGCTTTTCCATCTTTATTTCCATTCCTTAATTTGGGATGCCAACTGAAAAATCAAATTCATCATGTCATCTTTTTCTTTATGTCCTTCTATTATTTCTTTTGTTTGAGGATGTTCACTTTGAGGAAGTTTAAGTTGTTTCCTTAAAGCTGCTATATCTTCATTCTTCTTTCTCACCAATAACTATGATGCTTTGATATTAGCAGGGTCATATCCCACCTAAAAAACATGTTCTTCTAAGGCTTTTATCCTTAGATCCTTGGCATACAAATATGCCTTATCCATTTTCAACTGATATTGCATCTTGGAAATGGTGTTCTTGAGCTTCTGAGCAGTGATGGATTTAGTTGTGACTATAGAGTATAGCATTTCTGAAGTCTGTCTATGGAACTCAATTTGATCTAGAGCATGAATCTTGTTAGCGCTCAAATCTACCTTTGGCTGAAATAAGGTAAAACTCAAGGCTACATCAAACCATGCTCAGCCTCGTAGCTAGCCCTACGAGGACAGGAGAGGGCTCTCTCCGGGTCTATCTCGGCAAAAGGTCTTCAAAGGGGCTGAGATGACTTATAATGAATACTGATTTTAGGCTAGTAAAGAGATAGGAAAGTTTGATTTTTATTTTTTGGGTTTTTTGTTGAAAAGATGGGAAAACAATTTTGGGTCCGGGGAAAAGGCCAGATCTTTGTAGATTTCGAGTTGGGGCGAGGTAGGCAGTAGTCTTGATGCTTTTGATCGGGTATATGGATGGATCAGAATGACAAGGAGCTGGAGAGGGCAAGGGAGAACATGGATCCTCTCCAAACAGGCGAAAACATGTAAAAATAAACAAATTTAAAGGCAGAGCACTGGAAACAATGGATTCAACCTCATTTACTCATTCATTTAGTTTCAGAAGCATAAGAAGGGAATGGCATACATTAAAAATTAAAGAACTTACAATAAACTGAGAGAAAAAATCATCAAGAACTGAAAGCCACAAGAATCCCAACAGGTGCTGCAAAACCTCTGATCTTTCCTTAGCCAAAATATGAAAAATATGTACAATAGTGTGCCAAAGTCTTCCCAAGAGTCCAACCTATCCAACCTCTTAAAATGATTGAGAAATTACATCATATAGACCATCCTAACCCATTCCCATGCCTCTAGGGGTTGAATTCCTCGTTCTAGGAGCAGTTCCAACTAATTCTAAACAAGGAGCTGGAATATAGGCAGCCAAACAACTTGCCTCTAAAAGGGAGGAAACTGATTCTTACATTTGATTTTTACTTTTTTAGGAGTGAATCATCTAGAATAGGTAAAAGTGATTCCAAGTTACATGCCAACCATAAAATTACATCAAGATAACTCAAAAATTACATCCACAAGAAAAACTAGTCCAACTGGACGAAATCCTGAGCTGGAAAATGAAAAATCAGCCAAAAATCTAAATGCGTAGCGTGCCTGAGCCATATGCGTAGTGCGCCTTTCAGCCTGCTTTTGCGGCACTTCCCGACATCCAAATTGAGCTCATGATAGCTCGTTGGAAATCCCTGGATGTTGGCTATCCAACCCAAGTGGAATTTCCCAATTTGGAGCTCATTTTCCCCTCCCAAACGTCATTCTCCCAGAAGTACTTCCTGCTGGTGCAAAAGGTGGCAGAAAGGTGGTTTTCATGGTGTTTTTGGCCCTTTTGATCATCCAGAACTTGATGAAATGCTTTGGCCATACTAGAGCATGCATAAATTTCCATGAAAAATCCAAAAATATAAATTTTTCCTCCAGCAAGTGTCCCAATCATAAGCGAGCGCGTCGACGCGCTACTCGTATGGATGAAAAATCTGTTTTGAGACCAAAATTTTTCAAAATGACAAAAATTTCTCCAAATTTGCTTAAATTTGGAGCGAAGACTCTCCATCATGTATCATGCCCAACCAACGAAGCCTCGGCCAAAATCCGGAGTGAATCAGGCCTTTTTCGCCGTTTTAGTGCTTTGCTCAACCTTGCTTTTAGGATCTTCATTTTAGCTCGGCAGACATGATTACGGGCCCAATAATGATTTTTCATATGACGGAACATGTCTTTGTCTCTGTCCTGAACCTGTGAATGTACCTGCGCTGATGTAGAAGGTGAGACCCCTTCCACGCCATGTGGAGATAGTACTCGCGCTGCTGATGAAGTCAACGAGACCCCTTCCACCCCGGGTGGAGATAGTACTCATCGTGATGCTGCAAACAAAGCTCTGTGGCCTCTCTGATATGTTACCACTACCAGTGCACTACTATGCTCCATCTCAGTACATCAATCTCAACGTTTGAGTCACTGTCCTGCTCATATCCTTGCTCATATGATGAATTTGACTCTGACATGCTGCTGAAAACAATATGTCTGACAAAATATATGCTGATATAGGTGTAGTGAAGAAAAAAGTTTCAGTGTATGCTCAAAACCCAAATATGTCACATATGTATCAAAGTATCATAGGAAAGCCACAGTGGTAATGGCTCTGTCAAATAGGTTTGCATGAAAAACAGTCACTGCTTGATCATAAGAGGATTTGACAAGTGAGTAGAAGAAAGTATAATGTGGGGAAAACAACTGTTAGGAACAAAATGACAATATCCCTTGCAGTGTTTGAAAATGTCAATGGAGGACGTGGACAAGTGAAAATGAGACTATGTCATAACATGAATGATGAGCAGTGTTAAAATGACAATGGCAATAATAATGACAGCAGTGATGTAATGGCAAAGAGAGGGCGTGGAAGCAGAGACACCACTGAAAATAGATGACACAGGCATATATATCAACAGCATAAGCTTGGAAACCCCCACATAGTCACTATCATTTGCCTCAAAACCCCAAGAAGTGAATTTGGAAATAAACATAGGGTTTATATTTCTCCACATTAAACATTTCTCTCTCCACTTTCAAAACACCATAATCATGTCCAAAATTCACTGAGCAAACGTAAAGAACCTACTTGCAAGCAGTTGGAGGCAATTTGGCATGAATCTGGATGAAGGAGAGAAATTTTTTGGCTCTGAGATTATACGCGTAGCGCGTCACCCAACGCGTAGCGCCAGTGTAATTTTACACTGAAAAATTTCGCTATACGCGTAGCGCGTCACCCAATGCATAGCGCGCCAGCCCAACACACAATTTGGCTTCAAAACTCATTTTTTTTTAAAATTCCTTGAGGTGTATTTGCCTCTGCTGATGTTCAAACATGGAAAAACCAAGCAAATTTGATGTTGGAGAGAAATGGCAAAAAAAATTTGTGTTCTGGCCCAATGAGTAGCGCGCACTTTTATATGCGTAGCGCACTACATAGTGCATTTTTCAGGATGCTTTTGGAGGCCTTCCCGGTGTGAAAATTGGGCGTGTGATAGCTCGTTGGAAATATCGGGGAGTCTAATTTCCAACCCAAGTAGAATTTTGCAATTTGGAGTTCATTTACCCTGTCAAAAATCAAATCTCCCAACACTACTTCCTGCAGGTGCATCAATTCTCCTGAGGCAACGGTATTCTTGACATTTCTCCAAAACCATTATACCTGTGTAAAAAGTGAAGGAGATTGTTCTTCCTTGGAATGTTTAATACAAAAACCTTTCTCAGTTTTCCAAAATTCATCTTTTATTGCTCTGAAACATCATTTGAGGGAAACCTATCCCGATGTGTGAAACAAGGAATTTTGTCGAAATGAAGCGAAATGAAGGGGATAAGGGGCTTATAAATTCTTGGGGAAATTTTGGGAAGTAGGGAGGGATGTTAGGAAGCAGGGGAAAGTGGAATCTCAGAGATTTAGTGAGGGGAAGGGGTCCAAAAGGGAAAAACACAGGCCTAGCCTAGAAAATTGCCAAGTTGTGGCAAGAAACTAGGGTTTGTGGAAAAATGAGGAATTTGGGGGATCTCAGTGATGGGAAGTGTTTAATAAGGTACATTAATTATAGGGGAAGGTGTATGAACATCAGGATACAAGTTTTTCTAATGATTTGACCATCCAAGAGAAATTACCTCCAAAACCCTAGGAGAGGGAAATGGACCTTACCTAGGCACAACTGAAGCATGAACAAGCTATAAAATGACCCAATGGAACTTGACATGATGATGAAAACCCTCTGAATGATGGTACACTCAGCTGAATGGTGACATGGACCGACATTTGGACAACTTTGAAAAGAGTGAAAACAAACCCTAGACCTAATGACTAATGACCAAATTTTGCTTGAAGACTCATTGAAATGACAAAATTTGACCTTGACACTTTAAGATCACTTTGTAAGAGCATGTTTGATCACTGGAGGAAGGCTGCAAAGGCTGACACTAACATTGGCTCCAATGGGGATGGTAGCTCCTTGGAGGTGCCAAGAACTACAGATCTTTGGAAAGCAGACAGTGCCTTATCCATTGGGCAATGGAATCAAAAACTCAAAACTGAAATGCATGACTGAAAAATGATGAATTGATGACACAAAATGACTCTCACTCAACTAAAAAATGACTTGATACTTAAACACAACTGAAAAACTGAAAAAGATGCTCAAAGTAGAGCTTATTCAATACAACCTACTCTAACAATTTCATTCATCACCTGATCAAGTGAAATGAAACAGCCAATGCAACCATGTAAGCATGTTGGCTGCTATCTTAATTCTCCGCAAGTGCTTGCTTATGAACAACGAGAAATAACTACTGAAAGGCAACTCCCATGGAAACTTTGAACCAAGTGGACTACTGATAAACTTGCAAAGCATGAATTGACTGGATGACTGCAAGAATACCGCGAAAGGATCTTCATAAACATAGCTCTGGTCTAGATAATCTCCATACCTTGATCTTAAACTTTTCCTCACATCTGCGGTGCTTTTCTTTGGTGATTGCAGCAAGCTGTCAAAAGGATCCTGAAATTCATGAAAAATCAAACTCTGTTGCTGATTCCAGACAGAACAAAAGTCTCCTTCATCAATCTCCTCATATGAAAAATCTGTTGAACAACACAATGAAATTGACTTTTGAACAAGATTACTATCAACATTCTTTTCGGGCACATGGTTAGCTAATGGAGAAATTTTTTTATAGCAAACATCATCCAACACACGAGCAATAGGATCATCAAAAACTTGAGAAGACTGCTGCACTGTATCCCTTGAAACTGTATGGCATCCTACTGGCTGTTCATCTTTTCCTTGAGATATATTACGAAGATTCTGCCTTATAAACTGAAATGCTTCGAAACAAAAGGGTATAGAATTTTCCTACATCATCAAATCATGTATTTCATCTTCCACATCTTCATCTGTAATCTAACCTTCAATTGCATTGGATGGCTGCAAATCTAATGCTACAAGCTGCTCATCTGAAGATTTACTATGAAATTTACCCTTCAAAAACTGAAATGATTCAAAACAAAATGGTACGGAGTCACCTTGTATCATTTGATCACATGTACCAGCTTCCATGTCCTCATCTGCAGCTTGACAATCAATGGATTTCGGGGGCTGAAAATCTGAATATGAGAAGTCTTGAACAAGGTTTTCATTACCCTCAAGATGGTCCAGATCAAGGCTTGTTGACATTTAATTTCTGATTGCATGGTAGTTGTCTCTGATGAACTGAAATGAATCAAAACAAAAAGGCAAAGATCCTTCACTTACTTCAAAATTTGCTGCACCTTCCTCATCATTGCCATAGCTGATATGCATCGGTTGATCACTGTACTTGAGCTGCTGAAAGTGAACTTCCTCCTCGCACAAACTAGCTGCTGATTCGTCTACAAGATTAGCTTCTGTTTGGAGAACATAATCATCATCATACTGATCAAACTGAGGCAAATCATCATTATACAACACATCATCAAGCATACATGTCATATCAACAGCTCTCTCTTCTTCAAGATGATCTATAAAACAATCACTATGACAACTGGAATAAGAAACAAAATGTTTTGGGTCAGCTACTTGTTCTTGAATGTCATTTTCATTTTTTGCAGTCATTTTCCGCACCATCTATTCTACTGCATTTATGAAAAGATCAAGCTTTTCCTCTGAAGGTGTCAGCTGCTCTGAAACATTCTTCTTTTCTTCTTCCTTCAACCTTGCCCTTTGGATCAACAAATGAGCTTCTACATTCACTGCCTTGTTCTGCATCTCGTGAAGTGTTGCAATATTCTTTTCTCTCAGCTGAAACTCCATTTCCGGATCAAAGGCACCCGAGTAGTGCAAGAGAGCAGATCTAGGAGAAGGTCTTATATCAGCTGGCATCGAAAAATATACTTGGTTAAATCTGGCAGAAAACTGTTGTACTGTCTCTCCTGACTGTCTCTTCAACTGGGCGTACTCGTCTAAAATCAAGAAAGGGTTCTGTCCAATCATCCACCTGTCAAGGAAAACTTTGACAAACTGTTGGAAATCTGTGATGCTCGCATCAGGCAAGGCTTTGAACCAACTCTTTACTTGACCTTGCAAAGAAAGAGCAAAAAGCCTAATACTAACATCTTCATCATCAACTTCGAAAAAATCCAGAAAAGTCTCAACATTTTGCACATGTTGCTCAACGTTGACATTGTTACATTCACCGTCAAATCTTGGTAGATATAGGTCATAATTTGTAGGGAAAGCATGAACAACAGAAGGTAAAACAAGAGGTTTGTACCGATCTGGAATTTTACAAGGTGTAGGGGTATGTACAAGAGCTGCGAGATCAGTTTTGTTTTCTTTAGGCTCATCACTCTGAAGAGATTCATCATAATATGTGGGAAAAGTAAGGAGACCAGGATCAAAGGGAAACTCAGCATTTACACTTTTTGAATGGGTCGAGTGAATATTTTGATCACCTTTATCATACAACAAATTTTGAAAAACTTTCAGGACAGCTTCAAGACCATCAAAGAAGTAATTTACAAGAAAACAGATTAGATCCTGAATACCATTCCACTTTAGATACCTGAACTTTGTGTAAGATCCTTCCATTTTCTCAGAGAAAAAGTCAGTCCTCCAGACTTTGAATTGGAGTCACCCGGTGAATGATTTCAGCCTTCTTATGTCTGATCGTTGTCCACCATCAACCATCAGATCTGAACTCGATACATGTACTAGGGAAATTTATAAGTTAAGTGTTACGATTACAAGCTAGACCGGAGATCGACTGAAGCAGCGTTTATCTACTATGCACTCGCAGAGCAAGAGCAGTTCGAAAGCTACCTGGCGTGACTTCAGGCTCCGTCTGTAGCTATAAATCAAACAACACTAACCATCAAACCAATTTCTCCCCAGTATGGTCGCCAATATGTTAGCGCTCAAATCTACCTTAGGCTGAAATAAGGTAAAACTCAAGGCTACATCAAACCACGCTCAGCCTCGTAGCTAGCCCTACGAGGACAGGAGAGGGCTCTCTCCGGGTCTATCTCAGCAAAAGGTCTTCAAAGGGGCTGAGATGACTTATAATGAATACTGATTTTAGGCTAGTAAAGAGATAGGAAAGTTTGATTTTGATTTTTTGGGTTTTTGTTGAAAAGATGGGAAAAACAATTTTGGGTCCGGGGATAAGGCCAGATCTTTGCAGAATTTGAGTTGGGGCGAGGTAGGCGGTAGTCTTGATGCTTTTGATCGGGTATATCGATGGATCAGAACGAAAAGGAGCTGAAGAGGGCAAGGGAGAACATGGATCCTCTCCAAACAGGCGAAAACATGTAAAACTAAACAAATTTAAAGGCAGAGCACTGGAAACAATGGATTCAACCTCATTTACTCATTCATTTAGTTTCAGAAGCATAAGAAGGGAATGGAATACATTAAACATGAAATAACTTACAATAAACTGAGAGAAAACACCATCAAGAACTGAAAGCCACAAGAATCCCAACAGGTGCTGCAAAACCTCTGATCTTTCCTTAGCTAAAATATGAAAAATATGTACAATAGTGTGCCAAAGTCTTCCCAAGAGTCCAACCTCTCCAACCTCTGAAAATGATTGAGAAATTACATCATATAGATCATCCTAACCCCTTCCCACACCTCTAGGGGTCGAATTCCTCCTTCTAGGAGCAGTTCCAACTAATTCTAAACAAGGAGCTAGAATATAGGCAACCAAACAACTTGCCTCTAAAAGGAAGGAAACTGATTCTTACATTTGATTTTTACTTTTTTAGGAGTGAATCATCTAGAATAGGTAAAAGTGAGTCCAAGTTACATGCCAACCATAAAATTACATCAATATAACTCAAAAATTACATCCACAAGAAAAACTGGTCCAACTGGCCGAAATCCTGAGCTGGAAAATGAAAAATGGACCAAAAATCTCTATGCGTAATGCGCTTGAGCTCTATGCGTAGCGCGCCTTTCAGCCTGCTTTTGGGGCACTTCCCGGCATCAAAATAAAGCTCAGGATAGCTTGTTGGAAAGCCCTGGATGTCTGCTATCCAGCCCAAGTGGAATTTCCCAATTTGTAGCTCATTTCCCCCCCCCCAAAACTTCATTCTCCCACAAGTACTTCCTGCTGGTGCAAAAGGTGGCAGGAAGGTGATTTTCATGGTGTTTTTGGCCCTTTTGATCATCCAGAACTTGATGAAATGATTTGGACATACTGGAGCATGCATAAATTACCATGAAAAATCCAAAAATATAAATTTTTCCTCCAGCAAGTGTCCCAATCATAAGCGAGCGCGTCGACGCGCTACGCGTTGGGCTGAAAAATCTGTTTTGAGACCAAAATTTTCCAAAATGACAAAAAATTCTCCAAATTTGCTCAAATTCGGAGAGAAGACCCTCCATCATGTATCATGCCCAGCCAACGAAGCCTCAGCCAAAATCCGGAGTGGATCAGGCCTCTTCCGCCGTTTTAGTGCTCTGCTCAACCTCCTCTTCAGAATCTTCATTTTTGCTTTGAAGACGTGCATGCGGGCCCAATAATGACCTTTCATGTGACGGAACATGTCTTTGTCTCTGTCCTAAACCTGTGAATGTACCTGCGCTGATGTAGAAGGCGAGACCCCTTCCACGCCATGTGGAGATAGTACTTGCGCTGCTGATGAAGTCAACGAGACCCCTTCCACCCCGGGTGGAGATAGTACTCGTCGTGATGCTGCAAACAAAGCTCTGTGGCCTCTCTGATATGTTACCACTACCGGTGCACTGCTATGCTTCATCTCAGTACATCAATCTCAATGGTTGAGTCACTGTCCTACTCATATCCTTGCTCATATGATGAATTTGACTCTGACATGGCGCTGAAATCAAGATGTCTGACAAATATATGCTGATGTAGGTGTAGTGAAGACAAAAGTTCAGTGTATGCTCAAAACCCAGATATGTCACATATGTATCAAAGTATCATAGGAAAACCACAGTGGTAATGGCTCTGTCAAATGAGTTTGCATGAGAAACAGTCACTGTCTTGATCATAAGAGGATTTGACAAGTGAGTAGAAGAAAGTATAATGTGGGGAAAACAACTGTTAGGAACAAAATGACAATATCCCTTGCAGTGTTTGACAATGTCAATGGAGGACATGGACAAGTGAAAATGAGACTATGTCATAACATGAATGATGAGCAGTGTTAAAATGACAATGGCAATAATAATGACAGCAGTGATGTAATGGCAAAGAGAGGGCATGGAAGCAGAGACACCACTGAAAATAGATGACACAGGCATATATATCAACAGCATAAGCTTAGAAACCCCCACACAGTCACTATCATTTGCCTCAAAAACCCCAAGAAGTGAATTTGGAAATAAACATAGGGTTTACATTTCTCCACATTAAACATTTGTTTCTCCACTTTCAAAACACCATAATCATGTCCAAAATTCACTGAGCAAAGGTAAGGAACCTACTTGCAAGCAGTTGGAGGCAATTTGGCATGAATCTAGACGAAGGAGAAATTTTTTTTGGCTCTGAGGTTATACGCGTAGCGCATCACCCAACTCGTAGCGCCAGTGTAATTTTACACTGAAAAATTTCGCTATATGCGTAGCGCGTCACCCAACGTGTAGCGCGCCAACCCAACACACAATTTGGCTTCAAAACTCATTTTTTTCACTTCCTTGATGTTTCTTGGCCTTTGCTGATGTTCAAACATGGAAAAACCAAGCAAATTTGATGTTGGAGAGAAATGGCAAAATTTTTTGTGTTCTGGCCCAATGAGTAGCGCGCACTTTTATACGCGTAGCGCGCTACATAGTGCATTTTTCAGGAGGCTTTTGGAGGCCTTCCCGGTGTCCAAATTGAGCGTGTGATAGCTCGTTGGAAAGATATTGGAGTCTAATTTCCAACCCAAGTGGAATTTTTCAATTTGGAGTTCATTTACCCTGTCAATAATCAAATCTCCCAACACTACTTCCTGCAGGTGCATCAATTCTCCTGAGGCAACGGTATTCTTGACATGTCTCCAAAAAAATTATACCTGTGTAAAAAGTGAAGGAGGTTTGTCTTCCTTGGCATGTTGTGGACAAAAACCTCTCTCAGTTTTCCAAAATTCATCTTTGATTGCTCTGAAACATCTTTTGAGTGAAACTTATCCCGATGTGTGAAACAAGGGATTTTGTCGAAATGAAGCGAAATGAAGGGGATAAGGGGCTTCTAAATTCTTGGGGAAATTTTGGGAAGTAGGGAGGGATGTTAGGAAGCAGGGGGAAGTGGAATCACAGAGATTGAGTGAGGGGAAGGAGTCCAAAAGGGCAAAACACAGGCCTAGCCTAGAAAATTGCCAAGTTGTGGCAAGAAACTAGGGTTTGTGCAAAAATGAGGAATTTGGGGAATCTCAGTGATGGGAAGTGTTTAATAAGGTACATTAATGATAGGGGAAGGTGTATGAACATCAGGATACAAGTTTTTCTAATTATTTGACCATCCAAGAGAAATTACCTCCAAAACCCTAGGAGAGGGAAATGGACCTTACCTAGGCACAACTGAAGCATGAACAAGCTGTAAAATGACCCAATGGAACTTGACATGATGATGAAAACCCTTTGAATGATGGTAGACTTAGCTGAATGGTGACATGGACCAACATTTGGACAACTTTGAAAAGAGTGAAAACAAACCCTAGACCTAATGCCTAGTGACCAAATTTTGCTTGAAGACTCATTGAAATGACAAAATTTGACCTTGACACTTTAAGATCACTTTGTAAGAGCATGTTTGATCACTGGAGGAAGACTGCAAAGGCTGACACTAAAAAATCTTATCTATCTGAACTTCCAAATCAACCTTTTTATAATCTACCACTGTCTTTGGGGATTTGATTGTGGGCTACAACACTGACATAATTAGCTTTTGATTTGAATAATCAAATGCAGACAAAAGTTTTTATTGCACGCTTGGTGTCTATTTGAGATATTGAGAATAAATATTGTTTTTTATCTCTTCATTCTTTAGCTTAATCTGTTTGTATTTTTTTTTGATGTCCTGGTCTTTATCCTCAACTGCCTGTGATGAAGAGGTTTCCATGCTCTGTTGTCTCTCTATCAACTGTGCATCTTCATTGTTGACTTGTTTTTCATTCTAATTCTTAGTAGTTGGCTCATTTATGATCACAGTGGTGACATCTTTTTCTGGAAAATTAGTGTTGGTATCTATAAGCTTTGTTTCTTCCACAACAATTGTTACCTTTCCTTTACCCGTTGAACTTAACTTGGGCCTCTTGTTATATATTAACTTGAATTTAGTTTCAGTTGTAGTTTCTGCAACATAGGCTCCTTCTTCCCTTACTCTCTTAGTGGATTTTTCTGGCTAATTTGCAGTCTCCAAAGTATGACTAGTATCACTGTTGTTTACTGCATCTATTAATGTATTTTTAGTCCACTCAATTTGATTTTCATACTTTTCTATCTCTGGATTTACTTCATGAATGAAGGGTGTTAATTTACATTTAACCCTTAGTTTGCTTAGGATCCCTTGTGGATCATAATTCCAATGAAAACTTTCTTCAAATATGAATTCCAACAGCTGATTTGATGCTTCTTTCTCTGCATCCCTGTGATTGCAGATGAATGGCCCTATTTGATTCTTTTGTTTGAATTGAGTTTTCTTCTTTGCTGTCATGAAATTTATAGAATCAGAGTTTAGGATCTACCTGATATACTCCAAGGAAAAGATCTTCATTAAAGGATGTTTGGGTAATTTGTAAGGTAAAAATATTGACCCAAAGACTCTGATCTAAGTATGATTTTCATATAGGTACCAATCACCAACTTTATTCTGCTCTGAAAACTACAATATATTTTTCATTTCTTCATTTATCCTTGGCTGCTTTGTTTTTGTTAACATTGTGATCACTAGATGTAGGAATAACTATGTAAATTCTACATAAGTGAAAACTGTACATTCTTTTCTAAGCAAAGATGTCCAGAAAATGACAGAAAGAGGATTTACCTCTATGTAAAGATTTTGGAAAGTTTCTGGAAAATTATCTGATTGAAAGTATAAAAATATATGGAAAAGGAAGGAAGTATATCTGAATACTCCTTCAATTGGCAGATTGATCAATTGATAATGAATACTATCTGCAATGAAACCAACATAGTCAAATATTACTGATTGGGGTTGCCCTGGGGTAAAAGTGGATAAGAACCCCAAGATGGATTCATCTGTGTGTTCATCAATAAAAGATCCTAGGATGAAGGAAAGAATAGAAATCACATGTCTTAAACCTTATGGGAATTTGCCAGTATAATATCGGGGATTTAGCTTAGGAATTTCTACATGTGAGGGCATAAATATCTGGAAAATCATGAAACCCTTGGGAAAATCAAGGCCAATATACAATTTGGTAAGGGCCTCTATGGATAAAGGAACTGTTTGAGAATCAGGTTTTAGTTGTAGCATTTGGTTAATTGATTCAACATAAATGGTAAGAAGAACTTCTTTATTGGCATTTACTATGGCTCTCTGTTCAGGCACATAGTACTGTTGGCATAACCTAATAACTTATTGGCATGAATGAGTTAATGGAACAACATACTTAGGCAAATTGGATTCCCAAATATGGACTTCTTCTTGATCATATAAATACTTCTCATAGCACCAATTATGAATATCTAGCAGGTTAAATTCAACAATGGGATCTGTTATCTTATAATCAACATCAGCCAATGGAATGTCTTCAATGTCTATCACTGTGGGTCGTAAAGGATTGACAACAATAGCAGTCTTAGAAGACATGGTTAGAGTGGATTTTGGCACTTTGGAAACTTCAGGGTTGCTAGAGCTCTACTTTTTAGGCATTTTGGCTACTTTTTGCAAGTTTAGACAATTTGCAGAAGTATTTTTAATTTTAGCAGAGGATTCTTGGATAAAACAGGTAAAGTATGGTTTTTTTTTTGGTTTTCTTTCCAATTAGGTATGTCAAAAAGGATTTACAGGCTTTTGAACTGGCCTAAAACAAGAAACAAGGGTTTCCTGAGTCTTTTAATGAGAAATTAGGCTTAAAAAGTCTGTTGAATTTAGGAAAAGAGGCTTATGATACCTTCAAAGATTTTAAAACTTGATTTGGTGCTTGAAATAGTTCATAAAATTGTACAAACTCACAATTTTATCTCACAATAGTGCGCAGTAGTAAAACAGGATTTTTGGAAAAAGATTGACAGGGTTTGGCCTCTTTTTGGACTATTTTGACAGGTTTCTTTTGTTAATTTTTAGGCTTATAAATATGTTTTTCTTCTTTTAAAGGCATTTAAAATTGATTGCAAGCTCGAATTTCAGAGAAATACCTATTATACGCAGGTATTGGGTTTCAGAACAATTTCTGAGGTTTTTTGAATGAAACAACAGCTTTTGTAGAGCAATGTAAAAAACTCCTTAGCAGTCTTCAATGGTCACAAGACTCATTTTGCAGGCTTTTAGGCATAAAATGGAGAAAAAATGCTCTTTTTACAGTCGGGGAGGCGTGTGCAAAGGTTAATTCACTAGAGAGAAAGGAAATGAATTGCATTTCCAAGGTTATTTATGCATATTAGGTCTAATGGGGAATGTAAATTAATGGCAGTTACATCATGAAGATGGGTGGTTTTCAAGCTCAAAGGGTTGAAACAGTAAGTGGTTATCGCGTGTGTTTTCGGTGGTAAGTGGTTTTGGTGCAAACCCATGTGATCCAATGAGAAATGGGCACGTGGAGGAGAGAGGAAACCATGAAACCGTCCATTTTGTGCAGATTTGCAATGGGGGTGATTGCGCAACTTTTCTATGCAATATTTTACTTCCGTCGTTGGACCTCGGGGTTGGAATGCGAACGATCCAGATCTTTTGGAAGTTGCATTGGGATGGAGGAGTGGGACTGGATTTTATTATATGTGTGGCGGGGATGGTTTTAAACCTTAACAAATAATCGCTTTAAATGAGGTTTTAAAACCTTGGGTTTAATATGATGCGGCGGGAAAAGTTTTATAAGTTAATTTAAAAATTAAAATTTTTTTAAATCATTTATATGGGGCGCATGTCTTTTATTATATATTTTTTTCAACTTTTAACAATTTTAAAAGCTATAGGGGGCAGGATATTTAAATATAGATATGTTAAAACCAATGGGATATGGAGGGGTTTTTATATTGCGCACATGGGATATTACACATTGGTTTTAACTTAAAAATAGTGGTTTTAGAGGGTTATTTAAAATAAAAGGGTATTAATACTATAAAGGTAGGGGTATTTAGGGATTAACTAGAATAAGTTAGAAGTTTAATATGAATAAAGGGATAATGTAATGAAAACAAAATACATGTTAACTCTAAGTAAAGAGAAAAAATAAAGCATTGGTTGTCTTTGTTGAATTACTTCACACTTTAACTTAGGATAAATGCATTTTGAGGGTTTATGAATGTTTTTTTTAAAGGAAATGAGATTAGTTATTTAGGGTTTCACTTTTACTAAGTAAAAAATGGGTTTTACTTAGGAAAAAGGGATTATGTTTTATGAAATGAAGGATAAATGCTAATGAATATGGGTCTTGTGTGAGAACTCAATATTTTTAACCAAACAATCATTGAGCCTTGGGTCCAGTCCCAACAGAAGTCAAAGAAATGCTCTGAGCCTTTTTGACTGATAGTTTAGAATACTGAATATATGGAGGGGAGGGGAAATTAGTGATTTTTTCCTGATGATGCTTTATTACATGATTTCTCAACTACTTTTTACCTACCCATCTTTATTTCTAACATTTTTACTTCATTTTCATGGGTGCATTTAGGCTTGCAACCCTAAATTTTTTTTCTTTCAAAGCAAAAAACTATCTAAGTCTACCTTATTTCATCTGAGGGCTCAGATTAAACTGTTGAGCTCCTCATTATTCTCTACCTATCTACTGATTTGTCAAGTTTAAACTGTTTGAAAAATCTTTATTCTCTATCTAAAACATGAAATTGAAAGCATGAAAAGTTAATATTAAACTATTTAACTGATCATGGATTATGGCATTTATTGACACTCTTCCCATAATCATTTTTCTTGCAGGAACAAAGTAAAAGTAGTGGCATTTATATTTTCTCACTTTCAGGTCTTATTTAATTTCTTTTTTTCTTTTTGGGGTCTATATTTTTCTAATTCCTTTGATCTTTCTTTTAGGACTTTTTACCCTCTTTTTGTATTTTTATTATTTTTTCATTTTTTCAAAATATGGGAAAACAACTTGCAGAAAGTAAGGTATGTACATATTTACAATACTATCATAGTCAATTCAAAAATTATGAACCCTATTATTATAGGACCCTAATTTGGGGCAACCTCAAGGTAGTAATTTACCACCTGGAGGGTAGCCTCAAGGACAGTACATACCTCAAGGACAGTATCAACCTAAAGGACAATACATACCTCAAGGCCAGTACATACCTCAAGGACAATATCAACCTCAAGGCAAGTACTCATTTCAGGGTCCCCAACCTCTTCAAGGACAATACCCTATGCTAGGGAAACCTTCTTTTGAAGGAAAACAACCTCCTTTAGGGCTACAATTCTACCCGAAACAACAATTGTTTCAGGGAGGTGGAAATTATCTAGCTAATTATCAAACATATGTTCCAAATTATCAACCTGGTTATGGTCCATCTTATGCAACACAAACTTCAATGGGACCTCTATATCCTAGATTAAAAACGGTGTGGGATCCATCCCAAGTTCAACAAAATTTGCAACCTAACGTGCAAATACCCTATAATCAACCTGGTCAGCTAATTGGTTACAGTAAAATATAGCAACCTTTCCAACCTACACTTCAAGTTATACCATAGGTATCTGCACCTGGTATAGTTCAGCAGCCTGGTCTGAGTACACCTAGAATTCCACCTCAAACTGCTACACCAACTTCTGTTCAAGCTGCCATACCTATCCATGGAGTTTCTGCAACCCCTATTTCTACAGCCCCTCAAGTATCACAACAAATCCCTGTAGTTTTTGCACCACAACCTGGACCCACAGTTTACACTACTGTTCAGATGCCTACGGGACAACCTGGTACAAGTACAATTGTAACAAGCCAACCTTATTTTTTTTATCAATTGTTTCAAGGGCAGTATCAATATGGGCTTGTAGCACAAAATCTAGTATACCAGCATCAACTGTACCCTAGTTACATGTATGAGATACCAGCTCAACCCCAATATGGTCTAGCTAATCCTGGTTATCCTGGAGGCATTCCAATCCCAAATGCACAGGCTATTCTAGGATATCCTGTATATCCTCCTCCTGGTACTGGTATAGTTCCACAAGGTTATCAATTTTATTAGCAGGACCATAATCGTTGGTTTCCATTCATCGCAACTTTGGATTTACTTGATTTTTTGCACCTAACGAATGATCCAATATATTATTTTTTGTATTGGCTGCCAATGCTAAATAAGCTACCTAGTGATATCCCTAAATTTGAAGGAAAATCAGGAGAGGACCCCTCAAACCATGTCATGACTTACCACCTATGGTGCGCATCCAACTCTCTTAATGATGATTCCATTCGATTACGACTGTTTCAGAGAACACTGATAGGTTTAGCTGCAAAATGGTTTATTGAATTACCATGTGGCTCTTTCAACAATTTCAATGCTTTAGCAACAACTTTCTTAAAACATTTTCAATTTCCAATCATATACAACAATGGCATGGAACTATTGACTTCATTAAAACAATCTATGTCTACGTACATATTCGATCACATACATGAATGGAGACGTAGAAGACGTTTAGTGAAAGTCTTTATTTCAGATCAGATCTTGGCAAAATGGTTCATCAAATCATTACATCCAAATATCACTAAAGATGTGGCTAAGGGAGGAGTTGTTACTGAAGAATAGGTTATAGCTCAAGCTCAATACTTAGACGTAGTATATACACAGTCTGGTACATTATACCAAAAAAATTATGACTTAGCACATCCTGGTCAAATAACTGCAACTCCTGCAGGCTCTCATGCTACAGACGGTGTAATTGGTTTAGTTAACACAAATAAAATTAAGAATAAGTCTTCAAAAAATACTTCTCCTATAATAAATTTACCGGATTCACCGAAAGGAGATTCTTCCCTTGAAAATTCTGCTGACATTCACGTTGTAGATTCATCTACGACTAAATCCAAAATCGGTAATAAGAAGAAAGTTAATAATAAAAGCAAACAGACTTGATCTCCCAAAGAGAAAACCGAAAAGACTGAGCCATCTGATGATAAACAAAAACATCGTTATCCTTGTCTTATCTGTGCCGAGGATCACTTTACTAAAGAGTGCCCACATCGGTCTGTGGTCTCTAAATTTGTCAAAGGTTCACCCACACCCACTGTCTTGAAGGATCCTTTTCCTACTGAAGATAGAAAAATGATAGGATCTTATTCACATTCATCAACAAATATTTTAATGATGTCTGAGGTTATGTTTGCGACGCGATCGCAAGACTATGGAAGTAAAAATCCTGTTACTGGTAAAGAAGTAAAAAATTCTAATTCAACACCAGCTACATCTCCTTCAGTTTCTAATCCACTTCATATCGAGAAACCTAATCCTGATCTAGTAATTAAATCACGTGCTAAAGGTGTACTTCGGAAATCAAATTTCAATCCACATGCGAGAGCTGCTCAGAACTATAACATTGTTGAAGACTTGGCGATTTTCCCTTCAGTAATGCTAGCCTTAGAAGTGCTACAATCATGTCCAACACAAAGGAAATTACTTTTATCAGCTATTAGAGCTATATATCATTAGGATTCTAACCGCATGGTCTTCGATTTAGAAAATTTTACATCGAGACTCCCTCATTAGATGGATTTTCAGATTCCGGTATTAGTAAAAAATAGATGAATTTTTCGTACTGTACTTGATGAGGGGGAATCCACGTGCATAATGTCCTTAAACTGTTGGAAAAATCTTGGTTCTTTAACACTCAACCAATCTCCGACAATACTTAAAGGAAACATTGTGAAAATTGATCAGTTTTCATAGTATTCGTCCGACCCAGCTTCTACAGATAGTATCCAACATGTTGGAAAATCGACTATCCCATATGAAGATGTTGGAGTAGGTTTAGTAAAGGAATTTTCTTTGATGGGAACATTTTCTATGCCTCCACCCAACGTACCGTGTACTATTTCCAACATCAATATGATCTCATCAAGCACTATTCCATTTGATGACCCTTGGTTAGTTCCTTCAGAGTTAGAAATGGATTCTTTAAATGGCAAGATGCCTTTGAGTCCTTTTGAGATGGCATATGCAGCAGTATAGCCATTTTCTAACACACTTTCAACTAATCCTGATCCAATGAATGTGATCACCAATAAATCTTCTTCACTATCAAGCTCAACCTTAACATCTATTTATGATCCTTTTCAACAAGTGTTTCATACTGATGAAAGTATTAGAGAATTTTTTTCTATGGATGAATTAACTTGGGATGATCTACATCATAGATATTCGGTTTTACCTGAACTTGATAAGTTTGAAAATGATTTTTAATCTATTTTTACAATTGATTATGTCAAGGAACCACAGAATCCAATATCGATTACAAATTAATATTCTGAGATTAATTTGGGAAACATTTATACAATTGTTTCTATTGACATATCAGTTAAATCTATAGTTGTTGAAAACATTCATATAGGTGCTTCTTGTACGATTGACAAAATTAATACAAATAAAGCCCTTTTTCAATAATTCCACGACATATTTGCTTGGTCCTACAAATAAATGCCTGAGCTTTCACGTTAAAATCGACGGAGGATCTGTTATCAATATTAGTAATACAATATTGTTGGAGACAGACTTTATCGTTGTGGTGCGGATTCTGTTTTTCGACGTTGTGTAAATCATGAAGAGGCTGAAATTGTTTTGAATGACTACCACTCTGGAGCGTGTGGTGGTCATATGTCTGGGTATGCCACAACCTAAAATATATTGCGTGCTGGCTATTTTTGGCCATCATTATTCAAAGATTGCATTCTTGCGGTCTGAAAAAGCCACAACTGTAAAATATTTGATCGAAAGATGCGTGCACCACCAGCTCCTCTTCACCCCATAATTTTTGTCGGTCCTTTTGTGAAATGTGGCATTGATTTCATTACATGTAACCCTCACTCGACTAGGGGCATGTGTATATTATTATCGTTGTTGATTACTTTACCAAATAGGCCGAGGTGATGCCTACATTCGTGACAGATGGAAAAACTGTAGCTACGTTCTTATTCAATCATGTGATTTCTCTTTTCAGTGTACCCCAAGCTATTATCACTGACCATGGGAGTCATTTTTGAAATACAATGATGACCGAACTTTCCAATCAACTTGGCATGCGCCATGATAACTCCACTTCATATTACCCGTAGGCTAATGGTCAGGTTGAAGCAGTTAATAAAGTTTTAACCACCATGATCAAGCAGATTATCGGAACTCACAAATCAAATTGGCATACCATGTTTTTTTTGGCACTATGGGCATACTGAACCTCAGCAAAAACTGCTACAAGGTTCACTCATTTTCAACTAGTTTATGGTTTCAAAGCTGTGTTACCCATTAAATGCGAAATATCATCACTCCAATTAGCCATAGAGTTACTACTAGCTACCTCTGAAGAGGAAAAACTCTTTTTGTACTTAGCACAATTAGATAAAACTCGGTGCACCACTGCATTAGCTATTGAGGCTCATAAGAAACGTGTGAAAGCTTGGTATGATCGAAGTGTTACACATCGTGTTTTTTCGGAAGGGGACCTAGTCTTAGTATATGATCAAGCTAACGATAATATAGGAGCTGGGAAATTCGAACCAATGTGGCATGGTCCTTATATTTTCAAGTGAGTGCTTGCCAAAGGGGCATATGAATTGAATTATTATGACGGGGTATCTTTAGATAAGCCTAGAAATGGTCTTTATCTGAAGAGATATTATGCTTGATTCTCGTGTGAAGATCTCACTTTTACATTAGTTATTTTTTTAGTTAGTGTGCCTTAGATTAGATAAGTGTGCCTAGTTTAAGTTTGTTTTTGCTACTATCACTGCTTATATTGATTACTCTTGATATTGAAAATGTCGACATCCCTTCAAATGTACATTGGTTTTGTTGATGGTGCCTATCGTAGTACACGGAATATTTCTTCTACAACTTGGGTTATCTATTCACCCACTGATGAGTTAATTTCTATGCATGGGGTAAGCCTTGGTCATACAATGAAAAATATTGTAGATTATAGCGTAGTTCTTGAGTTATTATCTGATGCCATTCATTTGGTATTAAATTTTTGATCATTACGTTAGATTCAAAACTCATTGTATTACATTTAAACATATACACAATTAAAAATCCAGTGTTATTGAGATTATTTTTGATGGTTCGTCTCTTGGAAAGACAGTTTGATTACATCGAATATCAACACATTTCAAGAAATTTAAACACATTGGCTGACATATTAGCTAATCGTGCTCTAAATAAACATTTGAAACATTAAAAAAGTAAACCAAAACAACATTTGATACATGTTGAACAAGATAGTCAAAGAAAGTAGTAATATCATAGATAGGTTTGTTTTCAAAAAATATTTACATCGTCTGTGATCATAGGTTCAAAAAAATTATGATCTGAAAGATACTGATACAAAAAATAATAATATGTCAATCCACAATGATCATCCACTATCCGTGATGGTGATCATAATAGTAGACTATGGTTGCACCACCTTCCGCAGGAATCTCCTGAACTGTCCTGGTACACCTGTAACATGTCTCTGAAGACAGAGAGGGATGTCATCTATCCCTATCTTGGGAATATATATGGTTAGCCTCTCCAGGTTTTTTTCCATATCAGTTAGGACCTCTGCTGCCTGATCCTGTGGTGGTACTATAGGCTCTGCTTGCTGCCTTTCAAAGCGGTGGAGTGTTGTAGCTGGTCTTCGTGGAACAACATCTGTATTTAAAATTTTGTTATCAGTATTGGATGATAAAAAATAAATAAAAATTAGCTTTTAAAACACATAAAAATGATTTTCTTACTTGATTCGTCCCACTTTGCCCCAGGAGGTAAGGACATCTCAGGATCACCTCTGAAATATATACTTGCATAAGGGAAGTCTTCAATTGTGAAGACTTGGTTTTGCAGGCACATAAAGTACGCCGGAGTGAACCAAACCACTAAACTACCTTCGCCACCATGGAGGGCCATTAATGAAACCCAACGTACCATACGAGGTTCCCTAGGCTCCCCATGATCCACCGGAATAAGTTGAGGGGAGAGAAGTGGAATTCCCTCCAAAGAAAAAGAAATTAGGATGGCACCATACCCAAAGTTTTTAACTTCGAATTTTTTGCTCTGGTTAGTTGGCCTTTCATGTTGGCTAGTGCCCCTTCACAACAGTTGAAATTGGTGCCTCTAAAAAACTCTATCGTGGCCTGTTTTTGAGATTTAGTGGCTACATGTGGAGCCGCATTTCCACATAGGCTGGTTACCGTAAATGCTACTACTTTGAGATCAAGTCACAAAATAGACTTTATGTCTATGCGATTATCCTTTGGATCTGCCACATCACTAAAAAACTGTTGTTTGTAACTAGCAATAGGGGCCACCCTATCTAGCTCCAAACAAGAATATGTTTTCTCCTCTTTTGGAAAATCCAGTGAGAAAATAAATATCTTCGAGTTCAATTTCGAGTCGATGGTCGCCAATTATAAAGCACTAATTTTGAACATCCGATTTATTCACTAACCATGTCATCAGCTCCACCTGTTCTCTCATACCTTGAATCGCCCAAAACATATACAAACCACAATTTTTAAGAACTCGCATTGTTTGAGGATTATTCATGGCTTCATTGTTTATATCTTAATTCTCACGTTCTCTCCACTCTAGCATGGTGAAATAGTTTGAAAATGGACACATTTTAAGGATAGAAACTTTTTGAGTGGGAAAATTTAACCATTTTTGAGAGAATTTATAAATTTTAAACCGGTCACAGTGCTTCCACACTTTATGTGTGGAGACAGTGCGGACGTCTGCACGGGCTCCACACAAAAACTATGGTAGCTCGATAATTTTCTTTTTAGAAAATTATCGGGGTTTGCAGGTAACGCATACATGACCTGCGAACCCCATAGAGCGAAATTTTAAACATAATTTCTCCCTAAAAAATGAATTTAAAGCCAAAAAAGAGAATTTAATTGGAAATAAATGAAGAGAAGATTGTTGTCGATTACTTGGTTCTGACGAATAACGATTTGAGCGGTCGATTCTCTTGTTATCAACTCTGGAACTTTTTTGCCAAAAGCTCTCAATTTTCAACTTTGAAGAGAAAAGGTGAAAACGACTTTGTTAAACTCATTTTTATAGTTTTTGAATGAATAAAATATTATACTTATTTATTTTTCATTTAAAAAAATTATTTTTTGATGTTTTTACTTATTGGAAACAGGTATCTTTAATCTTTCGTGTTTTTATGCAAAATACAGGTTTTTTCGGTGAAAGAATTATTTTGATTCTGAGTACACTTTTATCACTTTTTCGGGCTCTTGAAAATTACGAAAAAAAGAAACCCTGGAGTTCTCTTTTAAGCCCTTTTCAGACTCTCTAAATATGAAAATATCGCCGAGTACTTGACTATTCGAACTCATTAAAGTAAATGAACAATCGTCCCTTTAGTATAAGTTTACACCCTTTCCGGACTAACATGGACTATTTAGAAAAAATGTATATGTTGACTAATCACGGTCAATAGAGTTCTCTCCTGTATTATTTTATCCCTTTTCAGGCTTGGGAGACTAAATTTATGAAAAATAACAACTACCGATTTTACTTATGTTTTTCTTCTGACTCCCTAAAACTGAAAAATGTCGAGTTTATCCTATACTGGAATCGTTAAAATTTAACAGTAAAGGACCTGTCGATTACAACAGGACTGAACCACTCTTTCTTAGGTTCGATTTTAATACTAATATTGACTTATCCGAAGGATGATCTTATACAACAAGAAAATGTTATCCTCCTCAAGCTTGTAAAAAATAAAGAGGTACTTTCCAGAAATGGTGGGGGAAAAAAGAGAACAAGAATCCAGCTGTTACCCTTGTTTTAAAAGCAGTATACCACTCTTGAACATGACACTTTTGTCACACTTGTTTTTTTAGATTTCACTTAATTGTACATGTGCATGTACATGAGACTCAACTGTCTCATTTTCTTCTTGAACTGAATTCAGATTTTGTTCTCCTCCTTCATCCTTTATGCACACATCAAAAAACTATCTTTATTTACCTATTTCACCTGCATATATACAATAGTCATTTGTTTCAAAATCATAAGGATCCATAGCCTCTCTTGTTGCCTCAAACATAAGCTCTTTTTTCTAGTTCTCATCCTTCCAAGGATCCATGAAACCATTAGCTAGTCTCATACCTTCATCCTTATTACTACTATCACCAAGAATAGACCCTTGCCCAGGTTCAGGTAAGTAAACCTTTTCCCTAGTATACATCGTGTTAGCCATAAGTAAATTTTTGTCATAGAAAATGATGGCTAAAACAGGTTTTGAGCCTTCAAGAGATTATTTTTATGGAAAATCATTTATTCTTGAAGCCTGTTGTTCCTTAGCAGTGTCGTTCCTAATTGTTGTTCCTTAGTAGTTCTGTTCCTAAGTGTTGTTCCTTAATTGCTATTCCCTATTCAAAATCCTCAAGAAACACTACTGAATAAAAATAGACTGTTATGTAGGCCATTTTCCATCATTATCTAAGACCATTTTATACATTTGTCTCCTCTCATTTACCCTTAATTTTCCTAAAAACCTTCAGAAAACCCCTTTTAAACTTGTAAAACCCTTTTATTTGGTTCAAAAATGCTCATTTTTCCCTATCGGAACATCCAAAAAAGGCTTTAAAAACCTTTGTTTCTTACCTTTTATGACCTTTTTATATGTAGGATTTAAGCCCCCAAGGGCTTAAGCCTTTCGCTTCTCTTCTCCATATGTCTGAGCACTATGACCAAGCGCCCAAACCCCCATCGCATCGGCATTTCTTCTATGAACCCGCATTTACTTTGAAACATTTTCCCCGCCGATGTGATTAGCTCCTTTTTCTTGGCCCCTGGTAACATATACCTCCACGGGACCATGCCCCATCACCTATGTTTAAGCCCCCATCGCATCGTCATTTCCTTTAAAACCCACATCTTTCCTTGTAAGCTTCTCGCCCCGATGACGATGCCCCGACGAAATATACACCATGGATCCATAAGATTCGACGTTCCTCATTTGATCCCATCTCTAACCCATCACTCCTCCTCTCCCAACCATTGCTTGACACCTGACTTCCACTTTCTTTCTCTGTCATGCACCTTTCCCTTCACGCTCTTTCCCCCACCGTTGGATCTGCCCTGCTTGATCCAATGGCCTACGATCTATTTTGTGCCCATTTCCCAAAATAACCAATCGAATGATTAACTACGCAATACTACTGGTTTTGTAAAAGCCACGCGTCTCCTTCTAATTGGATCGCGTTCCCTTCGGGATAAACCGCTTGCCACCGTTTATTAACGCGAAAACCATTTGTAGTTTTCACAAAACTGTCAATCCCTTATTTCGCGCCATATGTAGTTTTGAACCCTGTTTTCATAGGTTTTCACCCCTCCACCATGGAAACTCCTCTTCTGCCTGCACATCCTGCTCCTCTGCCTCTGCCAGCCTCCGAAGCAGTATTTTCCGACCCCGCATGATTTTATATAACATGTTTTGTGGTTTGTTGCAGGTTCTGTTTGGCCTGATCAAATGCAAAAAGGGACAGAGGGATAAATTTCCAAGTTTAAGTCAATAAATCATGATTATTGACTATGTGAAGACCCTCCAGGGAAAACCAGTGAAGAGTATCAAAGATTAAAGATTAAAAAGGGTTAAAGCAAGAGGATTGAAGATCAAAGACCTTAATCCACAGTTAAATGGATAAATCAATGTAAAGACAAGTAATAAAGGTTAGATCAGTTGGCAAGGATAGATAAAAAAGGCAGAAGGCCTCGTGCACGTCAGAGCAAATAAATTAATTCATCGAAATATTTGAAGCCACCTGTAGCCTGCTTTTCACCTACAAAGACACTTTGACAGTTATCACACTGACAGAACATCTTTTGGCTGTCAGAATAGTTATTTTAAGACATGGAAGAGCCTTAAAAGTCAATATTTTCTCCCATATTCCTCTCAGAAGTTAAGATAGAGTTATTAAAATAGAGAATTAGCTGCGTTTATTTCTGCCTTATGCCTTCATAGTTTTCAAGGCTAGAAATGCATTAACTCTGTAATTAATAACATTTTGAACCCTAAAAAGAGTTCCAGCTCATTCTTCTATAAACACTCTATGAGGAGCTCTTTATTAGGGGTTGTTTGCTAGCATTCGAACTCTTTGTAATTGTACATAGTCTGGCTGAAGTTGAAGAATAAATTGAAGTTCTGGAAGATTGATGATGTTCTAACATGTTTTGTTAATGAGAAGGCTCTATCACTGAATCCCTGAGCATGGATGTTGGTGATGTATTCTGATCTATTATTGTTATTTCCTATTTTCCATTTTGTTCCATTATGCTTTGCTTACAGTAGAGTAAAATTTTTAGGCTAAGAAATGTCTCCCAAAAGCACCTTAGACCTGTTTACTCTTCATTGTCTTCATGTTTTCATCTGTTGAAGGTTTTATTAAGTAGTTTGACTGTTTTCCAACCCTCATGCTTTTTTATTTCTTAAATAGTTCAATATAATGGCCTCAAGAATTATTTATGGTTCTCCCTGCTTGCTTGTTTCCACTTGCAAACTGTTTCTGAAGTCTCCCTTTAAAGTACCATTGTTTATAGTCTACCAAAGAGGTCTGTTTTGATCATACTCTTTGTTCTTGCTTAGATAATTGTTTTGAAGGTCTTTATAACTGTAGTCTTAGATGTCTAGAAGTTCTGTCTTCTATGAATGAAGTTATTTCTGAATCTTTAATGTTTCCTTATCCATGAAAGTGAAATATTTGATGAAATAGGGCATTCCCCGACTCCTAGATTTCATTTGAATAGTTTGTCTTGGAATTATTTTTTGCTTGAAGTATGATTTCTATAATTTATGGTTAGCCCTGTCTATGGAATGCTTATTCATGTTCAAACGATGTTTTAAGTCTCTTTGTTGAGAGGTACATATAATTAAGGATTCTTGACTGCCCTTAGTTCTACTTCTCCTTCTAAAAACCTTAATGTTCATTTCATTTCATCCACCAAACCCAAGATCCACTGGCCAAGTTAGATTTGCCCTTTGATATCCCACATCCATTGATTGAGCTTCTTATAGCTTCTCCTTGACTCCATTGCCCAATGGCTCTGATATTTCCCCTTTCTATCAATGTTTCCTAGATTATTCATGTCCAACCAACCAAACACAAACAAACAAACTTTCACTTAATAACTAGCCTAAAATCAACCTTTTACAAGAAAACAACTCATATCTTTGCAAACAATTGTGAGATCCCTCTCTGAGACTAGGAGGGCTAGACTCTGGATCTCTAAAGACTGGTTTATATGTTGCCTTGTCACTTGGTTTTCCAATCGGCGAAATCACAGGACACCAACACATCCTATGTTGCAACTCAACTCTTCTGAGTTCTTCTTATAGCTAAATTCTTGTATTAAATCCAAACCTTCTTTGTAACTAACTCCACTTGAATATTTTCTTCTGAAGAACCCAACCATACCTTTGGTGTTCCACATTCCCATGTATGAATTCTCTCAACACTTCAAGTTTCACTTTTATCTCAGCTAATTCTCTATCAAGTTTATCCTTTCTTGATCTTTCATAATATCCCTTAGAACCTTTACTATGACCATCAGTAGCCATAGTCTTCTTTCCTTTATGAAATCCTCTTTATTCATCATGGAATATCAACAATTCATCTCTACAAGTTGATTCCATCAATCTGTATGTAGATACCACACCAAGATTTTCCATGCTTAGTCTTTTACTGGCATCTCTGTTGATTTATTTCTTTTGAGTGTGACTCCTCCTTCAGCCTTTTAGATAATCATCAGTGGTCATCACTTTTTCTTCCCTCTCTTGAATCATTATGATCCACCTTGTGAGCTTCAAAAAAATTCTTTCATCTTTGAAAAAAGTGTAGTACTTGTCTCCAGATCATATGTAAGAAATTTCTTTTCATACTCTACTTCTCTGAGTAATGATTTTTCTTCTTAATAATTTGACCTATGCAACCTCTTCATTTGTATCCCATGCCATTTCAATTTCTTCCTCGTAAATCATCCACACCTCTGGTCTTCTTCACTCCTCTGTAGCAACTCCATCAATAGGTCAAGATGTGTTCTCATCTCAGCTATTTCTCTCCTATATTATTCATTAGTCATCTAGTTCCATATGCCATTTG
This sequence comes from Pinus albicaulis, assembly GCA_034641835.2. NCBI lineage: Eukaryota > Viridiplantae > Streptophyta > Pinopsida > Pinales > Pinaceae > Pinus > Pinus albicaulis. The sequence goes on from MU968317.1 coordinate 29,923,869, forward strand.
TCTTAGAATCTTCCTTCTTCACCTTGTGGTTGTCTCGTGAACCTCTGATATGACTTTCAATAGTCATCTTCTTGAGTTCTTTCACCCTCTATGAGATGCACTAGCTTGTGTAGTAATAGTCCCTCCTGCTACAACTTACCTCACCAAACTTCCTCTATGCTTGGTCTTTTGGCAAGCACTGGTTCCTAATCTATAACCCTCCCTGAGCGCTCCTCTATGCTCCTTCTAGGCTTACCCTCATAACTCATATGGACTTGAGAACACTACTATCCTCTTATATTTCAACCTCAGCTAAAATACTAGGTTCTGACCACACTTCTTCTTCCTCCTAGAAAACCATTGATAGCTTCCTTCATCACTGCTCTTAAAGGCTGTAATCTTCTTGCTAACATGTTTTCACTCCTGCTGCTACCTGTATTAAAATCTTATTCTCTTCTTCTGAGTGTGAGAATTTACTTGTCAGTTACATAATCGAAAATAAAAAATAAAACAAAACATTCTTACCTTATTTTATGTGCTACTACTTCATTCATGTTGTTGTAGCTCTTATTCTTTTTCATAAGCCTTCAGTCCACAACCTTACCTATTAAGGTTCACTTGATTAGAATCAATGAGAAATATTTCTCAACTTTGTTTAGTTCAAAGTCCTTCACACCACCTCTCAAATATTATTGCTATGACACTGATTGATGCAGCCATAGCTACAAATTAACTTATAATATTGCACCTGTGGGTTAGGACCCACATAACTTTTTTAATATGCAACGGGGTCAAATATTAGAATAAAATACATACATATGCAAAAACGATCAACATCATTCTTAACCATATAACACTCATAACCAGAAACACATTAAAACACACGGGACCTCCTTACCGCAGGGTCCCGCACTCTCCCGACCAATTGCAGCACATCACAATCATTGCCTGCAACTTCCAACTCTTTAAAAATATGCTAAGCCATAAATCTTGCGACGTGCGGATTTGCACCAAGCCGACACCTGGATGTTCATTTCGTGTGAACACTTAAATGGTATCCTCTATATCTTGCGAAGTGCGAAGTCATGATCCCTCATCTGTCGTTGATATGCTAAGTGATCCAATGGCCCACGCAACTTCCATTCCGTTCCACTTCGCATCGCAAGTTAAAATCTTTAACTTGCAAAAATCCTTAACTCTTAAGTATTTCAATCGCTGATGCGAAATTTCGCCTTGCCGACACGTGCTCATTTCTCTCTTCCTTAACAGTTCATCTCTTGTCTTTGGATGTGTGATTTAATCGAAGTCATCCGCTCAACAGTCTTGGCTCTTCTTCGCCTATTTTTCCCTCTCTAATCTCCACCATCAATCCTTAAATCTTTGACTCAGCACTTCAAACCTCGCCATCAATTTCTCCTGAGGAATTCTACTACGTATTCTATTATTTATTCAATCTTCTCTTCTTTCCGATGTCGCTACTCTGCAATATGGATTCCTCCACGCTACTCTCTACTATCTTTCTAAGTTTATTTGAAATTATTCAACAATGTCTCTCCTGAGCTTTGTGCAGTCTACAAATGCGTGGATTCCCTCTTGAGCTTGTTCTTCATCTCTCATCCCTCAGTTTCTACCCTAGCTTTTCATATGCGAAGTCCACAGGAACTACATCCTCGCACTCAATTTGTCTAAGAATTAACATAAATACAATACGCATATATCATAGCACATAAATGCAATATTTAACTTCGACAGGGAAATAAAACCAACAGGTTGAAACAAAGAGCCCGATCACAATCCAAAACACTTGAAACTTATTTATAAAGAAAAATAAAAAGAACCGAGCCCTAGGATCGCTGGTTTTTACATTTTTTCCTGCTCTCTCTTTGACCCTCTCTCACACCTATTTCCTTCTTGTTCTCTCTTTGTCTTTATGGAAGGCAGAACCCTAAAATGGTGGATTTGGTTTTGTTTTATGCCTTTCCCCAAAATCCCCATATGGTTGAGAAACTGTTATTCCGTTTCAGAATAATTTATTCAAATAAATGTCTAACGAATCCTAATCTAACTATTATTTTAACCTATAGATTAGAATGGCTATGTTAGCCCAAACTAACTTTTAAACAAAATACTTTAAAAAAAAGTCTTCAATTTATTAGGACTGCTAGTCCTCTTCCCAAGCCACAACATGTGACCAGCTTGTCACATTTTTGACTCTGCCTTAATGATCTTGCATCACAATCACATGGCTAGTCCCTTTTCCATGCATAATGGGGGTTGACACGACATCCTCCCGCATTATGGGTGAGAAAACAAGAAGCTCAATTTTCGAGTGGCATAATTTTCAGATATTGACTCTTATTAGAAGGTTTCTTACGACATTGGGAATATATTTGTGTGTAGAATAGCATGAAAAAAAGAGTGATACTAAATTGACAAAGTTTTACCCCCAAAAAACATCGTTTAATGCCTCAAAATGCTCCTGGAAGGTTTCAGACCTCGTCTTGCCAAACTGGGTCCCACTGGTAAGGATGGTCCCATGAGCTAATTCCTCCACTTTTTCCACTCTAAGTGCATCTATATTGTTGACAAACAATATAATGATCCAATGAATATCACATGTCATATTGAGCATGTAGTATTGATAAGTCATAGTATTGGCCCATAATATTATCACAAAACCTATTTTCAAGTTAAAAAACTTCATAGAAAAGGGGTGAATTTCCACAACATAGAATATTGTTACATGATTTTAAAAATTTATATATTTTTAAATCATATCTGAATTATTTTTCTAATTAATGATAATAATAATTTAAAATAAAGTTATAATTTTGTTAATTTTTTACGATTTTTTAATTTATTTGAGTAATGTGAGATGTATCATTTTTTTCTTATGTGTGGTTCATGAACTAGATATTGGTGGTCATTACGTCCACATAAATTATTCGGGTAGATCCACCTGAAGTGATCGCTTCCCGCTGGCTCATTAGCAGAGCTTAACCCTAAGAGCATCAAAGAGAGTTGACCACATGACCCCCCATTAACAAGGTACTTCTACAACAAGAACTTGACCAATTGAGCTAACCCTTGGGGCTAATGTGTGATGTATCATGGGCAAGTGTATAGATTTTTAATATGGATTGATACTTATTTGGGGTTTACCAGCCATTTAATTTATATAGCTGCACTAGTTTTAATGTAATTGATCTTGTTTTCTATTTGTGACTTTTAAAGAAAGTAATAAAACTTACCATAATTCAATTGTTGATGACTAATGAGGAAATTTGTAGCCTCAAATGTGGGTTGACACTACACCATTATTTAGGAAAACCATTTCAACTTTAAATAATTCACTAATGGTCCATAAGAGGATGGATTTTCATTCTTAACAAATATTTTTGGGTTTTGTTTATTAACATGCTTCCTTTTGTTATGAGGTTTGATCTTGGGCATAACATTACTCCAACGAGTTACCCATTAACCATGGTTAAAAAAAAATGTTTCCTTATGTTATGAAGACGACCTCTTATTCAATCATAAACAGTTTTAGGTTTCTTTCTAAAAACAAAAGACATCTTCATCCTAGATAATATTCACAAGAAAGAGAGAATCCCTTGTATTCATCAATATTTAACTTTAGTCTTATACATGAAATTGATCTATACATAACAAGTAGAATCATATAGATTAAATGATTAGTAAATACCAATAGGAATCAATCTAAAACAAGAGCTGCAAGGTGGCATAGTACCTTCCATTCAGGATATGTATCTATGTTTAAGTTACAGAAATAAAAAATTTAACATGTAACCAGTTTAGGTAGGTAACTGAATCCTTCAATTATTATCTTTAAACTCATTTCTACCCATTGAGAAATGAAACTATTTCTTTAGTATGAGAATTCTGAAAGAAATTTCAGAAAAGCCTTGGCCCTGAAACCTGTAGCTAACATATCTGTACTAATAATACTCATAAAGTTTGAGTCTTTCCAGGTTAAAATATAGATACCTAGAAGAAAACTAATATGTAGAGGAAATCATATAATTAAAAATTAATAAGTAAAGGAAACTGGATAAGTAACCTGGTTTTTCTATATGAAACTATTTAAGGATTATATTTTCAATTTATTTGATGACCAAGAAAAGGGTAGAGAATGGTTGGTTATGAAGGAAAAAATAACTTGAAAATGTAAAAACATTACATATTTGTGATTATAATTATAGAACATTTGAATCACAAAAATCAAATTTGAAATGTAAAAATTTTGGTAAATTTGATTAGTTTTTAATATGTGAATGATTTTCGTAAAAATATTCAAAAATTTAATAATTTTACAAAATTTAAATCTAAAGATATTTGATGATAGTATTAATATTAAATTATTATTGTTATATAAAACTTTCGTTAGTTTTTGAAATAAAAAATAAAACAATCTATAAAATTTATTTTTGTTTTTTTCTTAAATACAAAATTAAATCATTTATACAAACTTAAATTTTAAAAAAATTTAATCTTTTTATATGAGGCAAAAACAATTTTTAATATATATATATAATTTTTTTATTTAAAAATGAAATTTATTTTATTCCACACATAGATAGTTGCAAAACTACTTTTCATTTAAAAATCTATTTAATATCCTTTGTATAATTGGAAAATGCTTTTTCATTTAAAAACTCAAATTTGTTTAGTACCTTTTACCTAAAAACAAATTTTTCAGGTCGACTTTCACATTTGATACATCAGTGCTAAGTCTAAAGAAAAAAAACTCATTATAACATCGCACAACAAGGTGCATTACTACACCATTTATGCAACACCATGAGTGGGAACTTTATTTATTTGAATAATTTATTTTAGGCTAGGAGTTCGAATAAGATTTCTTTGACGTGCTGTTTAATTTCCATAACATTTGGAGTCTTCAAACTGTCTCCCTTCTTGCTTGTAAAATAGTTGTATTGATTTTTCATTATCAAAAACTAGCTTCATGCATTTGTTCGACACATCTTTTGCCCCTTGAAACACACGAGGGAATTTTCCATGAGACAAACATGTTTGAGAGCTTCTTCCTCGTGATAATTTTGGATGGTCTTTCATGTGATGTTGTATGGCAGAAGCCACCACGTCTTCATCTCTCTCTGCCTGCATTAATAATAGTTAGCAACAATATAAGAAAATTAGAAGCATGTAAGGACATGGATTATATATTAGATTATAAGAGATTGAGTACCATGTCTGGTAAGCTTTGGTATCATTCAACAAAATGTCCTGTCAAACTCACTAGATATGCAAACTTGGATTGATAATCAATTTGGGAGAGTATGTGATTTGGTTGTTACTAAAAATATCAAATGGATTATAAAACTAAAACAATCCTAAACCATATATGAAGATAGAAAATATAAAAATTTGTTGTGATACAAAGAAGGGTAAATTAAAACAACACAAGAAATGTCATAAAACACTTTATACATATATTTCACGATGAATGAAAGAACCCAAGATGTTTATAAGACTTTTTTAGAAGAAAACTCAAAAATTCATATCAATACTTACTATCAATGAAGAATCCGATGTTTTGAAATGATAATGGAATTAAGTACAATTTAATTGTTAGAATGAGAAGGAAAAAATGAAAAGAAAAATATGCATCCAAACAGTGATAGGAACCATTTAGATTCTAAGATTGTAAGGTGATGGTTCTTGGATGTAACTTCCTCAAGTGGCCATGTATTATATGTGTTGAATTTATTTTGTTGGGGAAACTTCTTTTGTTTTTGATGTTCTTTTAAATATATGAATAAAATATTATTATATTTTATATCCTTAAAAGAATTATTTAAAATAAAAAAATTGTTTATATTCAAAATTGAAAAGCCATCATACTTTAATTGTTTATTATGACTTGCATAAATTTTTTATGGGTAATAACCACTACTAAATTTTCACATTTACACTTTTACTCCTACATAAATAAATAAATAAATAAATAAATAATGATAGAATTATTTATTTTCATCTTGTTCTTATTCATTTTTTATGTAAATACTCATTTAAATTATGGTAAATAGGTTATTTATGTGAGTGTGAGATATTTTCAAGGATTTTAATTTTAGGTTGTTTTCCTATGAAGCATAACAATAATTTTTTTTTGCAAAAATGTTTAAAAATCATGACATAAATATTGCAACTACATCAAGGAATTATGGAAAAAAAATATGAGACATTTATCCACATGGAAAAAAGGCTACAATAAGCCCTGAAAAATAATTTTTTCAATAATACGAAAAATGAATATTTTATTTTCAAAGTGAAACATTATAACTTGCATTGGTCAATACTAAAATAATAGTGGTCAATATGTGTGACATCCATAGACATAAAAAAAAATGTTTTAATCCCATTTTACTAACCGTTCTAACTAGCTCAATATTAGACATTTTCCTTATTTAACATTATATTAGAAATATCATGATGTATATTTTTTTTATGGAAATTAAAAATAAAATATACTTTATTAAACTAAAGTACTACAAAATTATTAACTCTTAACCATTTCTCATTCAATGCCGAGGTAGAGTGGAGTTTACATTTATTACAATGTCGTTGTTTGCTATGTTTACCATGTATTTATTTTTATGTCCAACTTGGATGTGGTGCTCACCTAACTTGACAGTTTATGATCTGTCAGCCACTTTGCAATAATGTTCGTTGGAAATTCAGTTGATTGCAATATTGTTATATAACATATATTCACCTTCGTATGCATGATTATCCTTGTTAAATAAATTCGGCATGTACGAATATATCCTTATCTTATCTCTGTCCTGATTTTCCGTGCTTCTATGTAATGTTCTGGGTTGACACCTGTGATTTGTTTGCACTGTTGGATCTACCACATTGAGATCGACAGTTGTGAGGAGTTTTAGGATGGGGTTAGGGTCATTGACCTCCCCTCAACCCTAATCGTCTCTCATTTGTGCTCTCGCGAAACTGTTCCAAGCTCCGCTACTCTATAGCTTCAAGCGCCGCCATTGCTCTGCTTAGAGTGTTGGCCTAAATGTTCTTCGAGTTCACTCCATCGCCCATCTTCGGCTCCCAACAGGTTGCAGGTATCATTTAAGCGATTATTCTTCAACCTTATTTATGGGATGTATAACCACAACCTCTCATACTTATCTTTAAGATTTTTTGTTAATGGTTAAGGTTTAGTTTATGTGCTCAATTTTCCGGGCTAAAATCTAATTGTATCGCTGGTTTGTAAGAGTTCATACTAATGGTTTAAACATTTTGTTTGATGAGTTCTTCGGAATGCCATGATACAAGTGCAATGCGAGGGTTTTCTACTTCCCACCGCTGGAAAACCAAGCTATCAGTCTCTGGCAGGGCTTACACAAGTGAAATTCATTTCTCTTTCAAGTGTTATGTACAACAAGTTATATTCACGATATTTTCATTCTCAGAAGTCAGACTAACAGTCTTTGTTTCTCCTTGTTTTTCTAGTTCTACGGCACTGAATCCCCGATTCTAAACTAAGGTAATATTTTCTAATTTAATTTGGGTCAAATGTTAGTGTAGACTTTTTTTATTACCAGGTTTACACTACAAACTCTAACCATGTTACATTTTCTTTTTTATCTTCAGGAATTTGCGGACCTCGCGCCCTTTTGAACGCATGGTGCTCTCCTTCATGCGACTCTACCTTTCAGATGATGAATTCCATCACTTGTCTGTGTATAGGTAATTTTCTGTGTACAGGTACCACTGGTCTCTCAGATGATTTAATTTTTTGAAGCCCTACAGTCTTCTGGGTATAAACCCTATGTTAACAAGGGCATAATAGGCTTACAGATGAAGCCCTTAAGGATATGTTCTCTTCTTTTATTTCATACTCGGTGTAAAGAGATTATTCAACCTTGAAAATGGCATACTGTATAAGGTTTTCGATATTTATAAATTTTTCCCTACATGCAAATGACTTTACAGTTGTGCTCTCGGGATTCTTGCTAAGCTCTGTGTTTGAAATGTTTATTTTGGATTGGAAACTCCCTTAATTCTTGTTAATGGTACAATTGGTAATTTTCAGCATAGAGTAACTATAACGTTGCCTTATATAATTGCTGTGAATATTTTTTACCTCTTTAATCATATTTTTGGAATAGTGGCAGTGACTATTTATTTATGCCTTCTCTATGCGTTGACTATGTTTTTTTACATGTATCTACATTCTTGCATGTTGCTCTTATACTATGGGTTATATGTTCATAACTATCCCAGTTTACCTGCATGCAGTTCCTCTAATTCCTTTTAATGTACTAAGCTACTCATGTATTTCCTTATTTTGAAAATTGAATGTGTTGTACATATCTTTATTTCTATAGGTTTTCTCTTTCATGTATTACATTTATTTTTTATTAGTAGTGCTAATCTATTGGCTAATTGTATTTAAATTCATAACAGTCTTTCATTAAATTTATCATTTTCTTGGTAGATATTGTTTTAGTTACTGTATAAGGTTGATGTTCAAACCATCTCTAATTTTGGGTTACTCTTTGTAAACCCGTGTTTCATGTATAGTGATTTTACCGAGGAGACAAACTGTTCAGTCTCGGGTCCCAAATATGGACAAACTAACAGTCGCCTCCACAATCCATTCTAGTTTTCATATATAAATATCATATTTACTTCCTTTCACTTTTCTACACTAACACATTTATACTATACTCAATCAATGCATTTAATAGGATGTACATAAAATAAATATGTCTTAAAAGACTATATATATAGGTCGTCGAATTTGTTGGGCCGATGCAAGTGGTCACAATTTATCGATGAAATTAAAGGGTAATGGGTGTGGGGCCCGGGGTTCTTTATGTGGCGGGGTTTAAGTTTTATACGTTTAAAACATAGTTTAAATGTAAAATATTATGCTTAACAGAATAGGCAGAATATCACTTTACAAGGAAAATAGGCTATATACAGATGTGAAGTAACCTTTGGGCAGGTTAATATAAAATATATGTCTTAAACCTATGGGGGAGTGGAGAATATGTCACGTGGAGTATTTAAACCATAGGATAACATAAAAATGTGGATTTGGGATATTTATATAAATGAATTAATATAATACAGGATAAGGGAATATATGGAAATTAATACATTAACTTAAATGTTAATATGAAATGTATTTGCAGAAAGACCAAATACACTAAGAATAGTGGAAAACATATGTCTTTTAAGTGGGATTTCATCATTGTCAGACCCAACATCACATTTAACACGTATACTTAGGCAAAAAGCATTTTTGTGGGTTTTTTGGGTATTTTTGTATGAAAGGGGAATTATTCAAGGGGGTTTTACTTTTCCTAGATAAAAAGTGTTTTAAACTTAGGAAAAAGGATTTTATTAGGGTAAAATGAATGATGAAGGGGAAGGGTTTTTAATGAGGTGAAATCCAATACCTTAGTGCCAGTTAGTCATTAAGCTGTAGGTCTGGTCCCACCAAAAGTTAGAGAAATGCTCTGAGCCTTTATGATTGAAGCTTTTAGTACTAGAACACATTGCGAGGAGGGAAATTAGTAATATGCCAAATAACATTTATCCATGCCTTGTGAAATTGCTTTCTTCCTACTCATCATTTATTCTACCATTTTTTTCCTTTATTTGCATGGGTGCATTTGAGCTTGCAAACTCTTATTCATTTTTATCTTAAAACAAGAAACTATCTAATTCTAACCTTATTTCATCTAAGGGCTCAGATTAAACTGTTGAGCTCCTTATTATTCTCTATTTTAACTATTGATTTTCTAAGTTTACACTGTTTGGCTAGATCTTTATTCTCTATCTAACAACATGAAATTTAAAACATGATAGGTCAAGTTTAAGTTGTTTGACCCTCATGGATTGTGGCATTTAGGACAAGCTGCACACAATCTTATTTGCAAAAGTAAACTAAAGTAGTGGCATTTAAACTTGCAACACTTTCATGATCTATTTTTGATGGGGTTCATGTTTAATATTATTTTAATCTTTGTTTCTTTTTGTCCTTTGATTTTTCTTTTAGGACATACCCTCTTTCCATTTTTTAATTTGACAATACATTTACAAAAATCAAAGGTATGTACAATATTTCAAGATTTGAACAGAGTCAATTCAAAATTTATGAATCCTATATTTATAAGACCCTAACAACGGCTTCACATGGGGATGGCATCTCCTTATGAGATGTCAAGGACATCGTCGACTAGTAGCTTGGTCCTTTGAGCCAATCCCAAACATGCATTTGCTTTGTTATAAAATTTCTGTGACTGAAACTCCTGAACTGAAAATTTACACCCTTTTTGGCAAACTAAAATCTGATCTGAGACTAAAAGGTGTTGCAACCTTCAAACCAAACTACTAGATTATCAATATCTTAGGTCCTTTTCCTTGGGTTCAAATATTGATGAATTATTTCAAAACTAGCTGAAAACTGAAAACTGAAATAAGTTGAAGTCCTATTTACTTACTCTAATCAGTTGTCCAACTGCTAGTTAGGTAAAATGAAACAGCTAATGCAACCATTCAAGCATTATGTACTTTGATAATGTTGTTGCATTTTCTTGTTGATTATCAAAACTATAATTCTAAAACCTATTATAAACTTGTCAACAAATGAGAGGATAAGGAAATACTTGATCTCCTTTGTTGACTCTATAAAATTTTCAAAAGGATCTTCCAAGATATATACACTAATTTTTAACAGATCTAAATAACTGTACATCTATTCTAGATGGCCTCGATGCCATGAAACTGAAATTTTATTTTCATCTTTATCTCCCTGCAAACTTTCAGATAAGATTTGTGATGATATTTCTACTGATGAAAATGTTTGTTTGAGGAAACTTTTATCATCTTGATCTTGAAGCTCACAGTCAATAAATGGAGAAAGACTAAGTAGCTAAAATTTAAAAAATCATAAAAATTAACGAAATTGTAACTTTATTTAAAATAATAATAATTATTATTGATAATAATAATAAATTAATATATAATATATACATTTAAAAGAAACATGTCACAAGATTCTTAATTATGGAAATTCAACCCCCTTGATTATGGGTATTTTTTAATCTCTATATAGGCTTTGTTTGTATACCATGGGCCAATACAACATGCAAGAAAAAACACAAATTATTTCATGGAACTTTTTTATATGACATTTTATTTTAAAATTAATAAATTTAAATAAAAAGACAAAAAAAACATAACTACTTTGAAAATAAATATGAGGCATTCATTTTTGTATATTACTAAGAATATTTTAAAATATTTAATAGAGGTTAGATCCTTACTATCCACTTAATAATGATTGATAATTAAATTAATATTTTAAAATAAACATGTTTATCAACATAATTATAATTTAACCCATTATCTAGAATATGAATATATCTCAAATTTAATATAATCATAACATAATTTTTTTAAATAATTTAATTTTAAAATCACCCTTGAATCTTAAATTTGATGTATACAATTTTATTATCTTACTCTAATGATTAGATATCTTCAAACATAACTATAGATTTGATTTTTTTTTAAAGTCCCCCAAATTGAAAGTTTAGGTAGTTAGTTCTAGAATGCTTTTACAATTATAAGGCTATTATGTTATTGGGGAATATTTTTTTTTGCATAGTTTTAAATACATCATAATTTCCTCATTTGTGATTTGGGGTTGGAACACACTGAATTTAATGAAAATTCAATATCATATCATGTAGCTTTAAAAAAAAATTAATAATTGAAGAAGTAAGGGGATTTTTAAAACTAAAGTACGAGTATATAAGGGTGGTTCAGCCATTTTACTAATTAGTGAGGTGTGACAAGGGAGATATAGTTTTGTGATTTTCGTGCATAAGTAAAGCATTTCATTAAGGAGTAATGTGATATAAAATTAATGAATTACGATTTTTTCCGAAATAATAATCAAATATCTATTTTATGATACAAGGATTTAAAAATAAAATGTTATTTTGATGCCAATTAAATATGTAATATCCCGTTTCAGGGATATCTCTAAAACACGGCAAACTCCAACCAGAGATGGACTGGGAGGGCATTTACCGGATATTCCATCTCTGAAAGAGGACGAGATCCGGAGGCTACCTGGCCCTTTCCAGACTTTGTCTAAGAGTGAAAGATAAATGCACCAAGTGGTATAGAACTAGAATGCTAAAAAATAACAATATAAATATAATAGAAAGAGAATACGACAACAACGACAACTACGACAACTCAATTAGAAAACATAGAGAGGAAATGCTGAGCCATTTTATTAATCTGAGAAATGTAATGAAGTACAATAGGCGATCTTGCTCAAAGCAAGTGAAGAAACACTGTCAGAAAATACAGGAAATGACTGCTCTATGAACTGTGTCCCAGCTGCTGGAAAAATGTCGTGTAGCTGCTACTGCTAGAATGGATTGAAGATTAGGGGTTGACCCCCTTGCTGGAATGAGCTAAAAATTGGAAAACCTCCTCTCCTAGGCAACCCAAAAAAAATCCAAAAACCATTCCAAGAATGTTCAACTCCGGAAATCACCAGAAACTACCTCCCCAGCGAATTACATTGGCCTCCAAGGCTCTGCGCAGTGGCTAGATGGAAACAGCTGAAATACTGCCACAAACTCCACCAAAATTCTCCTGGGGGCAAAGGCTGACCCCCTGCTCGAAATCCCGGAAAAATCACCTGCAGAAACACCAATCTGAAGCTCCTCCACAATGGACTACGTACTCTCTCCCAGTGACTGCGCAGTCTCTCTAAGCTCCAGCTCCGCAACAAACCCAAACAATAAAACGACTCACAAAATGCTGAAAAACTAACCTTGCTCGAGCAGGCACTCGAAGTCCCCCGGGGCTAAGGGCGAGATCTCCGACCGGAGACACTCAATGCACTAAACAGTGCTGCAGACAGGCTAAACAGCCAGTGTGCTCAAGAAGACAAATGTCTCACTAAAAAATAATCAACTCCAGAATGAATGAAATGAGGAGGCTCCTCCATCTTTTATAACGTTGGTTTCCCTCCAAAACCTAACATAGCCTCTCTCTCTCCTCCACATCCTCACCCTTATCTACGCAGAAGCTTGCAGAAGCTTCTAGAGTGTACATAAGCCCCCTCCTCTACGTGGTGTTAGGCACCCCTTGACTCCACTTAAGTCACAACGTTGTGCTACTAGGTGGATGTCTTATTTCACTTAAGTGAGTTAGACCCTCTTCACTCACTTTTTATTTATTTAAAAACTATAGACGACAAAATAAACAAAATAGAATATTCCAATTAGTTGTCGCTAATTAGGAATATTACAGTCCTCCCCGCCAAAAATTTCTTGTCCTTAAGCCATGCCTGAACAAGCCTCCTCTCTAGCTGATGCTCCCCACCGACGCTGCAAAATGTGCCTGGGTCCCAGATGCGCCACTGAATCTTTCGTGTCCGCTGGATCACCCTGATATGAAGGGATATGTCAATGCCAGGATCCCAAACTGATCTCTCATGGTACCAACCAACCAACAATCCTCCCGGATCCCATCGCCACCATGGCCAATAATCGCCCAAGTCCCAGAGCTCGGACTGCGCACTGCCTCTGGCTATGACTGATGCTCTAAGAGGCGAAGATCATGACCCCTGCTACAATGTATCTGTGATTGTGTAATTTTACCCCTCAAATATGTACCAACTCATCACCTCTCTCCAATCCAAGTCCTGACTCAATCCCACGCTGATCCTACTCTGCTGAAATCGAGATAGAGTGATGAAGAAATGACGACTTGTGCCCCCCTGCCAGCTGGAATCTGTAACATCTGCTATGTCCAAGGGCCCCTACTCTACTGTGCTCCCTATGAAGAATACCGTACCATCAAGAGGGTACCAACTCATGATCCCCCGCCAGTCCATCCTGGAAGAAGAATCCGATGTAGCAACAACAACTACATGTGGAACACGCCTGGAGTGTTGCCGCCAGCCCGTAATAAACTCCCACTGCTCTACCCTGTCTGCCAATGAAAGCTGCCTGTAGAAGGAAGCCCCTCTCTCCATAATGGGCCAAAGTGGGCAAGATATGCTGCAAGCTCCATCGATGTACTCCTGGAGAGTGCTACCCACTAAAACCATTGCAGCTCTGCTGACTACATGTACGTCTATCTGCGCCTCATCCCTGTGTCGACCCAAAGATGGATTCTCCGCCACATCCAACAACTCCTCCCACTCCTGATAAGGAATTTCATGCTCCCGTTGTTTACTGGCCCCCTGCAGAACAATCCCATCAACCTCCAGCACCTCCAAAGAATATGGATATGCAACTGTTGTCACCGTACTCGATGTCAGTGCATCTGACTGTCCCACCTCAATGGCTGACCCCAATGTTAGCCACATATCCCTCATCGGCTCAATGTGGGTGCCCATCTGGCTCTCCCCAAAAGGAATATCGTGCCTGATGTGAATATTGTCCTCCCGTTCTACCTCCGCCACCTCATCTGCATTGAATATGCCATCCACCCTCTCGATAAAGTGTCGATACAATGTCTGGAGCCCAGAAACATACTGGGATGCTACCTCTGCTGTACCTAATATCCTCTACTCATGCATGATCTCGACATGCCCTAAGGGAAAAGTGACGCATGTCTCCCTCATGACCCGCTCCCCAAGCATAGGCTCAACGATGACTGATGTGCCATCCCTGCAGAGGATCATCTCATCCCCTAACCTGTGGCTGTCAACTAGCACCCCGACCTAGTGCCACTGCTGAGAAGTATCTCCCTTAGTGTGTTCAGTGTCATCCAAATATCTTGGGTGAGCCTCGCGTACCCTGCTGCTCATGCGCAAGGTGCCAAGGGACATCGACAAAATCGATTGTGCCCGTGAGGGATGTAGTAGAGGGTCAGGTGCGTGAGTCCTCACAGATACCGTCAAGTAACGCTCATCTGTCTCCCCATTGATCTTGGGTGAAATACCCCCAAAGGTAAGCCCGGTGTCCCTGTCCGTGAGTCTCCCTGGAGGCAATGCTCTAAGACCCTACTGTGCAGCACCATACGCCCTCACATACCACCGATCATCCCTGTACTCCTCGACATGCCACTTCACACTGAGGCATACCCCTGTATACTACTGGATACCCCAAGCTACTATTGTACCACCCTGTACCATCTCGTGCCCTGATTGTGTCCAGGAATTGGTCTCTCCCTGCGTGCTCTCAATGTGATGTGGGACACCCCTACTCCACAATGCAGTCCCGCACAGTACAGTACACCACCATGCAACTCCAAGTCCATCGGTAGTCCACTGCTCAATGCTAGAGGCTCCCACACATCCTTGGATGTGATGACCTAGAGTTGTTCTTCTACATGTTGGACTACTCCCAATCGGTATCATCATCTCCACTGTCGCATCACTATCTTGCCATCCAACCTCAACATGTGGATGTTGCACCCTGTGCGACCCCGATCATCTCATCCTGCTAACCAAGTCAACGTATGAGATCTGACTAGGTGACTTCGTCTCTCTCTCTCCAATGGGAAGAGGTGTCCCAACAACGCTGCTAGTCCCGGCCATGCATGCCTGAAGGGGAATGATCTGATGCTCTAACGTGGCCTCTGGTTGTACCATCAGGGAATCTAGTCATTCCCTAACGTGGGCCAACTTGGCCGCCGACTCGGCACAAGCCACTCTCATGCCCTCCAACTCCCTGTCCTGCAACAAAATGGCCTCCCGTATTGACATTGCCTTCCCCTTGAAAACTATAAGGTCTGCCCGAAGCCAATGATACCGATGTCTGTGACCATCATCCAATACCTCTGTATCTCCTAGTGCCTCATCGAAGGTGGATACATCTCCTGACACCTCACCCATCTGTCCTGTGCTGATACCACTCGAAAAATCGGACATGGCTCTGGTCATCACCTCAATGGATGGCTCTACTAGGGTAGGCTTTACCCTCTCCACTGCGATATCAACCGACACGGTCAAGGAGGTCTCCAATGAGGTTGAGTCCTGTGTCACACTAGGTGTATCCTCGAACTCCCTGCAATCCTGTGTGCCCTCATCCCCCAAGTGTAAGGTAACAATTTTGATGGTTTCCCCCTCCGACACTCGGTTAAGCTGGAAAGAGGCATCCAACTTCTCCACCCAAGCTTTTTCCGAACGCTTTGATGACCCGTCAAATGTCGGTAAATGGAATCTGCCCAATGTGCGCTGCAAGCCCCCTTGTTGTGAGTGCTTGTTCCCTCTGTGAAATTTGTGGGGTCTGCTATCCCACTGGAGCTGAACAAAATCTCTGAATGCAAGGGCATCCCTGAACTCCTACCCATATGCCCGATACTCGGTGAAATAATCACCCATGTGGCCAGGCTCTGGCTCCTGTTGTGCTCCTGCCCCTATGTCTGCACCCAGAAAAGTGGGCATAGTGGAACGTGTGGGTGTATGTGATGCCATATACTGAGTGGCATTATGCTTCGGCAAATGGTGGGATGTGCCTGATCCCTCACCAATCTGGAAACCCCTTGGGGTTTCACGCTGTCTAGCCTCCACAGCAGTGAATCTCTGCCCCATCACCTAAATCTGCCTCGACAGATCTTGTACTGATTTGAGGAGCATCTCCCCAATTCTCTTCACATCATCATCACCTGCCATCGGCTCCTCCTGCTCTGTGTCTATAGGCTCCTCCGGTTCTGTGTCTACAGGCTCCTCCAGAAACTGCACTACTGCTCCAAGAATACACTTCTACCTGACTTTGGCCTCTGATTTACCCACTGAAAATTGCTCAGAAAATTCTAAGAATTTGGGAAGGTGATCCTTGCCCAAAACCCAGAAAAATTTAGAAAGGGTTTCTTCTAATTCCAACCTTAAAAATATGACCCTTTGTAGTTTGGCCCTCTTCCAATTTCGTTTTTTGGCACTGTAGCTGCTACTGTCAATCGTTGCTCTCCAAAATCCCAGCAAACCTCCTCATATGGCTCTCCTATCAATTTCCCAACACCCCAGATCTAAAATCCTACCAATGAAGCTCCCACAAATGAGCCTTCTCCAATAACTACGTAGGCCCTTCTAACCAAAATAGCCAAAATAGTTGCAACTGAAAACTGTAAACCCGCAGGCTGATCCAAGATTGATGCTCTGATACCACTGTAATATCCCGTTTCGGGGATATCTCTAAAACACGGAAAACTCCAACCATAGATGGACTGGGAGGGCATTTACCGGATATTCCACCTCTGAAAGAGGAAAAGATCCAGAGGCTACCTGGCCCTTTCCAGACTCTGTCTAAGAGTGAAATATAAGCGCACCAAGTGGTATAGAACTAGAATGCTCAAAAATAACAATAGACATATAATAGAAAGAGAATACAAAAACTACGGCAACAACGGCAACTACGACAACTCAACCAGAAAACATAGAGAGGAAATGCTGAGCCATTTTATTTATCTAAGAAATGTAATGAAGTACAATAGGTGATCCTGCTCAAAGCAAGTGAAGAAACACTCTCATAAAATACAGGAAATGGCTGCTCTATGAACTGCATCCCAGCTACTGGAAAACTGTCGTGTAGCTGCTACTGCTGGAATGGATTAAAGATTAGGGGCTGATCCCCTTGTCGGAATGAGCTGAAAATCAGCAAACCTCCTCTCCTCGGCAACCCAGAAAAAATACAAAACCATTCCAAGAATGGCCAACCCCAGAAATCACCAGAAACTACCTCCCCAGTGAATTACGCTGGCCTCCAAGGCTCTGTGCAGTGGTTAGATGGAAACAGCTGAAATACTGCCACAAACTCCACCAAAAGTCTCCTAGGGGCAAAGGCTGACCCCCTGCTCGAAATCCCGGCAAAATCACCTGCAGAAACCCCAATCTGAAGCTCCTCCACAATGGACTGCGTCCTCTCTCCCAGTGACTGCGCAGTCTCTCTAAGCTCCAGCTCCGCAACAAACCCAAACAATAAAACAACTCACAAAATGTTGAAAAACCAACCTTGCCCGAGTAGGCACTCGAAGTCCCCCGAGGCTAAGGGCGAGATCTCCGACCGGAGACACTCAATGCACTAAACAGTGCTACAGAAAGGCTAAACAGCCAGCGTGCTCAAGAAGACAAATGTCTCACTCAAAAATAATCAACTCCAGAATGAATGAAATGAGGAGGCTCCTCCATCTTTTATAACGTTGGTTTCCCTCCAAAACCCAACGTAGCCTCTCTCTCTCCTCCACATCCTCATCCTTATCTACGCAGAATCTTGGAGAAGCTTCTAGAGTGTACATAGGCCCCCTCCTCTACGTGGTGTTAGGCACCCCTTGACTCCACTTAAGTCACAACATTGTGCTACTAGGTGGATGTCTTATTTCACTTAAGTGAGTTAGACCCTCTTCACTCACTTTTTATTTATTTACAAACTATAGACGACAAAATAAACAAAATAGAATATTCCAATTAGCTGTCGCTAATTAGGAATATTAAAAAATAATAAATAAGTTTGATACGGTTGAGTGAAAGTTTAAGTGGGGCTTTAATATTTTTTGAGGTAGATGTATTAAACTCAATATTGGGACCAAGATCATAAGAATTTGAAATAGTAAACAATATTTTAAAAATAGTGAAAAGTATTTAAAACATTTGGAAAAGTATAGAGTTATTTTCTATGGATAGATATGTTTGGAATTGTTATCACTTAGTAATTTCTCAAGGTTAAATAAAGAACTCACCGAGGTAACCACAAACCTACTTTTAAGATTTAGTATATAGCCTTCCTAAGGCTCAGAGAGGGCTATCTTTATAATATTTAACTTTGTTTTTATATCTGATTTTAGGCTAGTTATATGGGGCAAAGTTGGTTTTAGGGTTTTGATTTGGTTTGGTGGGAAAATCAGTTAATGAGATGGACAACTAACGATCTGAAATCCATTGGGCAGATGGAGTCAATGTGTTAAGCAAAAAGATCAGGATCAAGGTCTAAAGTCAAATTTTTAAAGGGCAAGATAGTAGAGTCACTAAATATCTTCAAAGGATGATTGGTAAAGTGGCTTTAATTAGGATAAAGAGAAATGAAGGATTATTTAATCCGGATAAAGAGAGAAGATGCAGGGGTCAATCAAAATTAGCGAGAAATTAAAGGTTCCCTAGTCTAGATATCAACAGAAAACATTTAAATGAAAACCAGTCAATAACAGAGTGCTTTTAACAAATTTCCTAATTTCACATTAAAATTTATGAACACATTTATGAATGAATGTAAAACATAAGAAAATTGACAAGTGACATAAGAGAATACTTCACTTCAGGGGCCCAACACATGAATCCAGTAATATGATGGTTTATTCCTTGAAATCCAGTCTTCTGACTTGAGCTTGATACAAAAAACCCTTAGGTTCAGAATGCTACAACTATAGAAATCTTCAGCAATTATCCACACTCAATACTTCAAATGATGAAGTATTTATACAAATTCTAAACTAGAATATCTTGAAAAAAATATCAAGATTGGTTTACAAATATCTCAAACGGTATTACATAAATATAACTTAAATAAAAGACACTCAAAACTAATGAATATATTTGGCACAATATTTATGGATTAATCGTGACAAATAAGAGAAATTTTAATTTGATAGCAACTCTTAGTTGATGATGAGGCTTCTAAGTCACTAACTACCTCCTTCCTTTGTGTATTTTGCTCCAAATATTATGCAAAATTGGGGTCCAGTGATACCTTTGTATATCTCAATCCAAGATAGATATGTAAAAATTGAAAGAATTTATTGTATATAAATGTTATTGAGATAAACCTCTCTCAGTTTCCTAAAATTCCACTCCAGTTGTTCACAATAGGCTCTACAAAAATATGTGTAAAACAGAATTTTGCATAATCTGAAAAATAGGTTGTGAAGATGTGCATGTATCCCTCATTATTTAATACCTGTGTAAAAAGTGAGATATGTTTTTATAGATTGGCCTCTTAGGAACATAAACCTCCTCTATTTTTTCAAAATTCATCTTGTATTGGCCACAATAGTTTCTGCAAAATTATGAATTAAACAGGAAATTTCTGGAAAATGTCCCTTCCTGCTATGTTTTCATCTTTTAACCTTTGTGTTCTTTTAATTGTTTTTTCTTTTACTTTGGATAAAATTCATTGTTATTGGTGAAAGTGTTTTCATCTCTTTTTAACCATTAATGCCTCTGTATTTACTTTTACTGTTTTACCTTGACTGCTTTGTTTTCTCTGATTTGACTTTCATTCTGACTTTTATCTGATACACTTTAACTCTGATGCTCTTTGATTGTTTTTTTTTCACTGTTAT
This sequence comes from Pinus albicaulis, assembly GCA_034641835.2. Lineage (NCBI taxonomy): Eukaryota > Viridiplantae > Streptophyta > Pinopsida > Pinales > Pinaceae > Pinus > Pinus albicaulis. The sequence goes on from MU968317.1 coordinate 29,944,167, forward strand.
TGTGAATTCTTATTTCACTTTTACTATTCACTGTGCAAATTTATCTCTCTCTGCATAAATGACTTCTTTTTGTTCTACTTCCTGGAATATTTTGTTAAGGAATATCATTTAAAATTTATTTCTTTGTAAGTTTTTTAGGAGTAAACAGCTTTAGGTAGTATTAAACTGTTTATCCCAATTCTCCTTTTGCTACTAACCTGCAAAACAAAACATTTAATTAATGAGACAGAGGTCTGCAAGGAGGGATTATGGATTTGATGATGGGAAAAGACTATAAAAAGTGGTTTGAACTGCAGTGGGGTTTTTTGGGTTAGCGGAAAGCTTTCTGAGGCTATTCTAGTCCTTATAGTACTCGGAGGTCTCCCTTAACGTTCATAGCAGTCGAAATAGGTTGGTTCTGTTCAATTTAGGCTTAAACTGGAGTCGACAGCGTTTTCTTAGGCTGGAAATGACTCTTTTTGTGCGAAATTCTAACAAACAGGAGGAAAAACAGTGTAGGCGAGTGTTTTTATTGGTTTTTATTAAACATTAAAATTCATTAATGCACAGTCTTATCACATGGATGGAAGGTTTGGTGTGCAAGAGGGAAAAACTGTCGGTGGTTTTCACAACGTTGGAGGGTGGTTTATGGTTTTACTCGGAAGGATGTGATCCAATGTTCAATGGATGTGTGGAAGAGAGAGAGCGGGCGAAAACCACTCATAACGCAAATCCAAAATGGATTAACAAATGCGCCATTTAATTTGCGATATGGATGATGGGTCGTTGGATCTGTTGGGCGGATGCGAACGGTCACAATTTATCGATGAATTTAAAGGGTAATGGGCATGGGGCCTAGGGTTCTTTATGCGGCGGGGTTTAAGTTTTATACGTTTAAAACATAGTTTAAACGTAAAATCTTATGTTTAACGAGATAGGCGGAATAATCACTTTATGTACGTAAAATATTATATAAAATATATGTCTTAAACCTATGGGGGAGCAGAAAATATGTCATGTGGAGTATTTAAACCATAGGATAACATAAAAATGTGGTTTTGGGATATTTATATAAATGAATTAATATAATATGAGATAAGGGAATATATGGATTTAATACATTAATTTAAATGTTAATATGAAATGTATTTGCGGAAAGACCAAATACACTAAGCATAGTGTAAAACATATGTTTTTAAGAGGGATTTCATCATTGTGAGGCCCAACATAACTTTTAACACTTATACTTAGGAAAAAAGCATTTTTGTGGGTATTTTTGTATGGAAGGGGATTTAGTCAAGGGGGTTTTACTTTTCCTAGATAAAAAGTGTTTTAAACTTAGGAAAAGGATTTTATTAGGGTAAAATGAATGATGAAGGGGAAGGGTTTTTAATGAGGCAAAATCCAATACCTTGGTGCCAATCAATCATTAAGTTGTGGGTTCGGTCCCAAAAAAAGTTAGAGAAATGCTTTGAGCCTTTATGACTGAAGGATTTAGTACCGAAACATATTGTGGGGAGGGAAATTAGTAATATGCCAATTGATGTTTATCCATGCCTTGTGAAACTGCTTGTACCTACCCATCTTCTGCCTTAACATTTTTTCTTCATTTACATGGGTGCATTTGAGCTTGCAAACCCTGATTCATTTTTATTTTAAAACATGAAACTATCTAATTCTAACCTTATTTCATCCAATGTCTAAGATTAAACTATTGAGCTCCTCATTTATTCTCTAACTATCTACTGATTTTCCAAGATTATACTGTTTGGAAAAATATTTATTCTCTATCTATAAACATTAAATTTAAAACATGAGAAGTCAATACTAAGCTATTTGACTTATCATGGATTATGGCATTTTGAACAAGCTGCACATAATCTTTATTTTGCAGAAAGTAAACTAAAGTAGTGGCATTTAAACTTGCAACACTTTCATGATCTATTTTGATGCGGTTCACATTTAATATTATTTTTTGATCTTTGTTTCTTTTTGTCCTTTGATTGTTCTTTTAGGGCATACCCTCTTTTCATTTTTTTAATTTTCAAATATGGGAAAACAACTTGTAGAAAGCAATGTATGTACATATTACAAGACTAATCAAAGTCAATTCAAAAATTATGAATCCTACTATTATAGGACCCTAACAGTGGCTCCACATGGGGATGGCATTTCCTAGTGAAATGTCAAGAATTTTGAGACTAGTAGCCTTGTCCATTGGGCCAATCCAACACATGCATATGCTATGACTGAAAGCTCTTGAAATGAATTTACACTTTTTTCTGCAAACTAAAATCTGATCTAAGACTAAAAGGTGCTGCAACCTTCTAACCAAACTACTAAATCATCAATTTCTTAGGGCCTTTTCCTTGGATTCAAATCTTAATGAATTATTTCAAAACTATATGAAAACTGAAAACTGAAATAAGCTTAAATCCTACCTACTTACTCTAATCAACTGTCCAACTACTGGTTAGGTAAAATGAAACAACCATTGCAACCATTCAAGCATTATGTACTTTGATAGATTTTGCTGCATTTTCTTGTTGATTATCAAAGCTATAATTCTGCAACCTATTAGAAACTTGTCAACAAATGAGAGAATAAGGAAATACTTGATTTCCTTTGTTGACTCTAGAAAATTTTCAAAAGGATATTCCAATATATATACACTAATGTTTAACTGATATAAATAAATGGACATCTGTTCTGGATGGCCTCCATGCCATGAAACTGAAATGTTATTTTCATATTTATCTCCCTGCAAAATTTCAGATAAACTTTGTGATGATATTACTATTGATTGTAATGTTTGACTGTTGAAACCTTTATCATCTTGATTTTGAAGCTCATATTTAGTTAATGGAGGCAGGCTTTGAATGCATTCAATATCCAACATATTTGCTATTGGATCATGAAAAACTTGGGAAAATTGCTGCAACCTATGGTATATAGGATTCCATGGGACTTTATAAACTTCAATAAGTTGCTCATCCTTTTCTTTAAAGATGTTATACCACATTTCCTTTAAAAGCTGAAATGATTCAAAAATAGTGGTATGGAACTTTCTTGTGTCATTTGATTAGATGTTTCAATAAAATTTGATAACTGTAATTGTGAAAATGAAGAATCCTAATTAAGAGTTTCATTATCTTCTTTGTTGTCAATCACAATACCTAAAGACTGCTGATTATTGATGGCTTTAAAATTTTTTCTAATAAATCAAAATGAAGAAAAACAAAGAGGTAAAGAACCTTCACTTATTTCTAAATTTTGAACTCTTTATTCCTTACTCTCATAGTTGATTTGAATTAGTTGATTATTGTCTTCAGTCTGCTGAAACTGCATTTCTTCATCCTCCAAACTATCTTCTGATTGCTCTGTAAAGTTAGCTTGAATTTGGAGAACATAATTGTCATCATATTGATCATAGTCAGGAAAATCATTAAATGAAGGAATGTCATCAAACATACACATTAAATCGGTAGATTCCTCTTCCACATATTGATCTGTAAATCCATTTTCTGACCTATGATAATTGGAATTAGCAGGAATTTTTTCATGGCTATCAACCTCTTCTATTTCTTCATGGTGATTTTGAACAAAAAAATCATCTTTCATGGTGATATTCTATATGATTTCATCTATTTTTCTTACAAAAAGGTTGAGTTTTACCTCTGCAATGTTTTTCTTCTCTTATTCTTCTTTCAAATTTTCCTTTTGATTTGCAGATTAACTTCTACATCAACTAAAATTGTGCATCTGTACAATTGTTTCTGAATCTATTTCTCTTAACTGAAATTCTATTTCTGGATCAAAGGCACTTGGATAATGAAAGAGAGCTGAATCATGAGGAGGTCTTATATTTTCTGGCATTGAATAATAAACTTGATTAAATCTGTCATAAAATTGTTGTATTGTTTCATTTGGATGTCTTTTTAACTGATTATATTCTTCTATGATAAAAAAAAAATGACTTTAATTATCCATCTGTCAAGACATTTTTTGACAAACTGCTGGAAATTTGAGATGCTTGCATTAGGCAGATTCTTGAACCAACTCTTTATTCTATTTTGCAAAGAAAGAGCAAAAATTATGATTTTAACATCAACTTCATCAATCTCAAATAGGTCCAGATAATTCTCAAAACCTTGAATATGTTTTTGGGCTATGATGTTATTATTTTCTCCATCAAATCTGGGAAGAAATTTGTAATAGTTATCAGGGAAATCATGGAGTATAGGAGGTAAAATGAGGGGTTTATATCTATTAGGAACTTTACAAGGTACATGAATATGCACAGGGATTGTAAGATCAATCTTGATTATTTGAGGCTTCTTAATTGGAAAATGATCATCATAAGATTCGGAATAAAGTTGTTCGAAGGGATTAGGATAATTAGTATTTACAATATTTAAAGGACAATAACTAAAAACTAATCTAAGATATTCTCTAAAATACAATATACATTGAAAAAATTTCTTAATGAGAAAGAACATGATGTCTTGGATTGTAATCCAAGTTAAAACCCTGATATTTCTTTATGGTTCTTTCAGGCTCATTCCTCCAGTGGAGTCTTGAATGTGAGATTGATTTGGAGTCACCAGGTGGATGATTTTAACCTTTGTGTGTCTAATCACTATCCACAATCATATATCAGATCTGAACCTGTAAAATATTTCTGAAGAAAATGTTAGTTCCCTAGTTGAGTCACCAATATATTATCACTTAGTAATTTTTCAAGGTTAAAGAAAGAATTTACCGAGGTAACCACAAACCTACTTTCAAGCTTTAGGATCTAGCCTTCCTAAGGCTCAGAGAGGGCTCTCTCTATAAGATTTAACTTTGTTTTTATATATGATTTTAGGCTAGTTATATAGGGAAAATTGGTTTTGAGTTTTGGATTTGGTTTGGTGGGAAAATCACTTACTGAGATGGATAGTAATAGATTTGGTTTCCATTGGGAAAATGGAGTCAATGTTTGAAGCAGACAGATCAAGATCAAGGTCTAAGGTCAAATTTTTTCAGGGAAAGATAGCAGATTCACTCAAGGTCTTTAGAGGCTAATTGGTGAAGTGGTTTTAATCGGGATAAAGAGAAATTAAGGGTTCTTTAATCCGGATAAGGAGGGAAAAGGTAGGGGTCAATCGAAATCGGGGAGCAATTAAAAATTCCCTGGTCTGGATATCAGCATAAAACATTTAAATGAAAACTAGTAAATAACGGAGTACTTTTTAAAAAATTATGATATATCACTTCCTGATTTCACATTAAAATTTAGAACACAATTATGAATTAATGGAAAACATAAGAATATTAACAAGTAACATGAGAAAGTACTTCACTTGAGTGGCCCAACACATGAATCCTAAAATATGATGCTTTATTGCTTTGATCCAGCCTGCTGACTTGAAATTGGTACAAAAACCCTTTAGGTTCAGAAAATATGACTACATAAATCTTCAAAAAAAATTCCACACTCAATACTTCAAATGATGAAGTATTTATACAAATTCTAAACTAGAATATCTCGAAAAAATATCAAGATTGGTTTACAAATATCTAAAACTATTTTTCATAAATAGAACTTAATAAAAGTACACTAAAAACTAATAAATATATTTAGCACTATTTTTATGGATTGATGGTGAAAAACAGGAGAAATTTGAATTTGATATCAACTCTTAGTTGATGATGAGGCTTCCAAGTCACTAACTATCTCTTTCCTTTGTGCATTTTGCTCCAGACATTCTGCAAAATTGGGGTCCAATGATACCTCTTTATATCTCCATTCGAGATAGATATGTAAAACATGAAAGAGGTTATTGTAGATACTTATGTTATTGAGATAAACCTGTCTCTGTTTCTGAAAATTCAGTTACATCTGTTCACAATAGGCTTTGCAAAAAGATGTCTAAAACAGGATTTTAGACAATCTGAAAATTAGGTTGTGAACATGTAACTGTATTTTTCATTCTATAATACGTGTGAATGAAATTATATATTTTTTTGTATATTGGCTTCTTATGAACATAAACCTCCTCCAGTTTTTCAAAATTCATCTTGGATTGGCCACAATAGTTTCTGAAAAAACTATGACTTAAATAGGATTTTTTTGGAAAATGTCCCTTTCTGCTCTGTTTTCATATTTTAACCTTTTTGTTCTTTTAACTGTTTTTTCTTTTACATTGGATAAAAATCATTGTTGATGGTGAAAGTGTTTTCATATATTTTTAACCATTACTACCTCTCTATTTAATTTTATTGTTTTACCTTGACTGCTTTGTTTTTTCTGATATGAATTTCACTCTAACTTTTATCTAATACACTTTAACTCTAATGCTCTTTGACTATTCTATTTTCACTATCTCTGTGAATTCTTATTTCACTTTTACCATTCACTGTGAAAATTTATCTCTCTCTGCATAAATAACTTCTTTTTGTTCTACTGCTTGGAAAATTTTGTGAAGGAATATCATTTAAAATTCATTTCTTTGTAATTTTTTTAAGAGTAAATAGCTTTAAATAGTATTAAATTGTTTATCCCAATTCTCATTTTGTTACTAACCTGCAAATCAAAACATTCAGTAATGAGAAAAAGCTCTACAAGGAGGGATTATGGCTTTGATGATGGGAAAAGATTGCAAAATATGGTTTGAACTGCGGTGGGGTTTCTAGGTTAGCGAAAGCTTTCTGAGGCTATGCTGGTCCTTATAGTATTTCGGAGGTCTCCCTCAACATTCATAGCAATCGAAATAGGTTGGTTCTATTCAATTTAGGCTTAAAATGGTGTCAGCAGCGTTTTATCAGGCTGAAAATGAATCTTTTTGTGCGAAATTATAACAAACTGGAGGAAAAACAATGCAGGTGGCTATTTTTATTGGTTTTTATTTAACATTAAAATTCATTAATGCATAGTCTTATCACATGGATGGAAGGTCTAGTGTGTAGGAGGGAAAAACCGCCAGTGGTTTTCGCAACGTTGGAGGCAATTTTATGGTTTTACTTGGAAGGATGCAATCCAATGTTGAATGGATTCATGGAGGAAAGAGAGCGGGCGAAAACCACTCATATCACAAATCCAAAATGGATTAACAACTGTGCCATTTAATTTTCGATATGGATGATGGGTCGTTTGATTTTTTGGGTGGATGTGAATGGTCACGATTTATCGATGAAGTTAAAGGGTAATGGGCGTGGGGCCCGGGGTTCTTTATGCAGCAAGGTTTAAGTTTTAAATGTTTAAAACATAGTTTAAACGTAAAGTCTTATGTTTAATGGGATAGGCGGAATAATCACTTTGCAAGGCAAATAGGCTATATACAAATGTAAATTAACCTTTGGGCGAGTTAATATAAAATATATGTCTTAAACCTATGGGGGTTGCAGATAATATGTCACATGGAGTATTTAAACCATAGGATAACATAAAAATGTGGATTTGGGATATTTATATAAATGAAGTAATATAATACGGGATAAGGGAATATATGGGAATTAATACATTAAGTTAAATGTTAATATGAAATGTATTTGCGGAAAGACCAAATACACTAAGAATAGTGTAAAACATATGTCGTTTAAGTGGGATTGCATCATTGTAAGGCCCAACATAACATTTAACACTTATACTTAGGCAAAAAAAAAAATTGTGGGCTTTTTGGGTATTTTTGTATGAAAGTGGAATTAGTCAAGCAGGTTTTACTTTTCCTAGATAAAAAGTGTTTTAAACTTAGGAAAAGGGATTTTATTAGGGTAAAATGAATGATGAAGGGGAAGGGTTTTTAATGAGGTGAAATCCAATACCTTGGCGCCAGTTAGTCATTAAGTCGTGGGTCCAGTCCCACCAAAAGTCAGAGAAATGCTTTGAGTCTTTATGACTAAATGTTTTATTACTAGAACACATTGCGGGGAGGAGATTACTAATATGCCAAATGATGTTTATTCACACCTTGTGAAACTTATTTCTTCCTACCCATGATTTATTCTACCATTTTTTTCCTTTATATGCATGGGTACATTTGAACTTGCAAACCCTTATTCATTTTTCTTTTAAAACAAGAAACTATCTAATTCTAACCTTATTTCATCCAAGGGCTCAGATTAAACTGTTGAGCTCCTTATTATTCTCTATTTTAACTATTGATCTGCCAAGTTTAGACTATTTGGCTAGATCTTTATTCTCTATCTAACAACATGAAATTTAAAGCATGAGAGGTCAAGTTTAAGTTGTTTGACCCTCATGGATTGTGGCATTTAGGACAATTTGCACACAATCTTATTTGCAAAAGTAAACTAAAGTAGTGGCATTTAAACTTGCAACACTTTCATGATCTATTTTTGATGGGGTTCATATTTAATATTCTTTTGATATTTGTTTCTTTTTGTCCTTTGATTGTTCTTTTAGGACATACCCTCTTTTCATTTTTTAATTTGGGAATACATTTGCAGAAAGCAAAGGTATGTACAATATTTCAAGATTTTAACAGGGTCAATTCAAAATTATGAATCCTATATTTATAGGACCCTAATAGGAATGAAAAAATATTTTTAAATATTTTGTTTTGATTTACTAGAGATTTTAATTTTGAATTTTATGGTTTACATAATATTTTATTACATGTGGATTGTTGATTAAGCTATCTACCATGATTTTTAAATATACTTACAAATATATGTCTCAATTGAATTTAACTAGAGCAGTTGAGAGAATTATTGATATCTTTTTCATCCATATTTATCTCTAAAATATGACATGTTTAATTCATAATATATTTATCCTTGTAACTTTGAACCTTGTATATATATTTCTTATATAAAATATAAAAAAAAATTCTTCAAAATAAAAAATAAAACTTACAAATACATATAAAAACATATTCACATTTCTAATTAACTTATATACCAATAAATAAAATATAATGAAGTTTACTTTATAAAAACAAATACAACATAAATTATACATTCATGGACGTAACAACATCCCATCCTTCCAAAATGCGAATGGCCATCTATAACTAAAAATGAGGAGGATATTTTAACAGTAACATAATTTAAAAATGATTATACCTAGAAAATATATGTAACTATATGTATAGAAAATATTATTTTAAGTTTCAATAGAATTTTCGTTCATTTATTTAAAAAAAATCACTCTTTCAAATTTGAATATTTTTTTTATATTTATAAATTTTAAGAGTTTTTGAGTTAATTGTTCTTATTGATATGGATAAAAATATTAAATATATCATTAAAACACTATTAATATGGAAAAAATAGAATTTTAATCCATTTACTTCAAAAAAGAATATTCAACTTTGAAATTAGGATATTTAATTTATATTTATACGTTTTAAGAGTTTTTTTATCCATGTTGTTTTAGATGGGCTAGTTAATGTTTCGATTGATATAAATAAAAATATGAAATGTATTATTAAAAGTAATAATAAAAAAAATGATATGGTTGAATTATTGTTTTAATTGATATAAATAAAAATATGAAATATATTATCAAAAGTAATTAAGAAAAAAAAAGAATTTGTTGGTTGAATTATTGTTTTGATTGATATAAATATTTAAAATATGAAATATATTATCAAAAGTAATTAAGAAAAAAAAAACTTGTTGGTTGAATTATTGTTTTGATTGATATAAATATAAATATGAAATATATTACCAAAAATAATTAAGAAAAAAAAATTGTTTATTGTATTATATAAAAAAGTTCATTAAATTTTATTGGAGTAAGATAATTAGTAGATAAATCTATGCTAGGAGGAAAAGTGTTATTCAATGGTTTTGAGGAAGACAAAGACTTCAGGTACTCATGGGGTTTTGGTCATTTGACAAATAATCAAGTAGAGATATACGCGACAAATAATTTCTCTTACAGTTTAGTGAAAGTTTAAGTAGGGCATTAATATTCTTTGAAGTAGATGTATTAAACACAATATTCAAACCTATATCGAAAGAACTTGAAATAGTAAGGAGTATTTTAAAAGTCATGAAAAATGGTATTTTAAATATTTGGGAAAAATATAGTTTTTTTTTATGCAGAGATATGTTTGGAATGAAATTGTATTTTTAAATATTTTATTTTTATTTACGAGGGATTTGAATTTCTAATTTTATGGTTTACATAATACTTTATCACGTGTCTATTGCGAATTGATTTATCCATCATGAATTATATTTATCCATCACTTCAGTTATACATCATGAAATATACTTACAAATACATGTCTTAATTGAATGTAACTAGGATGGTTGGGAGAATTATTTTTATTCTTTCCACCCACTTTTATCTCTAGAATATGGCATGTTGATGATGATGATGGTAGTTAGCATCCACTAGGACCAAAATTTTGGTCTATCAGACCTAAAAAAATGAATTATTTAGTTTGTTTTAAAATTTCACTCCTATGCTCAAATATCTTGGAGAGAAGCATCCCGAGCTCACTATAATTTTGGCATATTAAAAGGCTAGGAAGGTCAGTATTGCAGCAAAGATTATGAAACTGAGATTTAATGCGGGTGTACGCACGGCACTCTAAGAGGAAGTGATTTTCATCCTCAATGTTCATATTTTCACAGAGATGGAAGATCCTTTCTACGCATAGTATTTTAGGAACTGCCCAATGACCCGTTTGACTATGGAGCTGATGCGATTTCGTTCTTATCTTCACTATCTTAATTTTTTTGTTTGAGCTAGTTAAAACAAAGAGATAATTTTGATCTTCTATATTAGGTTTGATGAACTCCTTATAATATCTTAATTTTCTTTTAGCCTCTAAATCTTTCTCATACCACATTTTCTCTTTAAAATTTGAAGTAACAATATTTTTAATGTTATTAATATTTCACAATGAAATATTTTCGTCCATCTCCCAATGGTTTAACTAGGCCCTGGTATCTTTATACCAACCTCGTTTGAGCCTTAGGTGGTTTTGGATGGAATTTAAAGCTAGCTTAGGAAGTCTATGGTTTCCCATGTTATTGATTTTGTGCTAGTAACGGGAGCGTAGCCATAGCTAGGCTCTTGATAGGGAAAGACCCACTTCTATTAGGAGAATAGGATAGGGTGTGTTGCTTTTAAATTTGAGGTTATACATTATAAAATGCCTTTGGATTTCCTCAATCTTTCTCTAGGATTCTCTACAGATGCTGCAACAATAAAACCTCACATCCATACAAGATAACAGGAGTGACTAAAATTTCAAAGAGGAGCTTATTTTTCTCTCACATCAAAAGGTTTGCTGCTTTACAATTATTTTCGAGACCAAAATAAGATTTCCACCCTCCATTAATCCTTTTCTCAATGTTATAGTTCTAGTTGAGTTTGTGATGAATATTAATTCCTAGGGACTTGTAAGAAGACACTTTCTCCAAATTACTATTGTCACACACAAAATTAACATATATGTCCTTTTTGAATATATATTTTTTATATAAAATGTAAAAATATTTCTTCAAAATAAAAAATAAAACTTACAAATACATAAAACATCATATTCACATTCATTATTACTTTATATATCAATAAATAAAATATAATAAAATTTACTTTATAAAAGCAAATACAACATAAATTATACATTCATTTACCTAAGACCATCCCATCCTTCCAAAATGTGAATGACCATCTATAAGTAAAAATGAAAAGCATGGAGAGATTTTAACAATAACATAATTTAAATATGATTTTAGCTAGAAAATATATGTAATTAAAAAAAATACTTTATAAGTATGAAAAATATTATTTTAAGTTTTAATAAGATTTTAATTTATTTATTAACAAATTAATTAATTTTTGAAATCTGAATATTTAATTTATATTTATAAGTTTTAATCGTTTTTAAGTTTTTTTTTTTTTTATTGATATAGATAAAAGTATGAAATATATTATTAAAACTTTATTAGTATTGAAAAAATACATTTGATATTAATAATTGTAATCCATTTACTTAAAAAAAAATATTCATTTTGAAATTTGGATATTTAATTTATATTTATAAGTTTTAAGAGTTTTTTATCTATATTTTTTTAGATGGGCGAGTTAATGTTTTGATTGGTATAAATAAAAATATGAAATGTAATATTACAAGTAATAAAAAAAACCTGAAATCAGTGAAATAATGTTTTGATTGATATAAATAAAAATATGAAATATATTATAAAAAAAAATTAAGAAAAAAAAAATTTACTGTATTGTATTTGTATAATATAAAAAATTTATTAAATTTTATTGGATTAAGATAATTAGTAGATAAATTGATGATAGGAGAAAAAGAGGTATTCAATGGTCTCGAGGAGGATAAAGTGTTCAGGTACTCATGGGGTCTTGGTCATATGAAAAATAATCATGTAGAGATATATAATACTAGTGACTTTTGTTAGCCAAAGAACATCAAATGGACACACTTATTGTTACGGGAGAATATTTCCTAATCCTATACCAGTGACTTTTGTTAGCCAAAGAACATCAAGTGGACATACTTACGATTACGGGAAAATCTTTCCTAATCCTATACTAGTGACTTTTGTTAGCCAAAGAACATCAAGTGCACAAACTTACGATTACGGAAAAATCTTTCCTAATCCTACATCATTTGATGAAAGGCTTTCTCCAAAAGTGGAAATTTATGGAAAGCATTATGAAAAGAATCAGGAAAATTATGGAAGATATCCTATCCTAAACATATTCCCATGTCCTAAAAGACTTCAAGAGAGAAGCATATAAGTATGCTAAAAGGGATGTGAATTGAAGATAAGTGAATTAAATATTGATCCCCAAGTAGGCATGTAATTGTAGAAATTTGAATAACTGATATATTATTCACTGAGATTCTCCTGATCACACACTATTTTAGCTTCATGCATAATACAGAATCTCTTCTACCATTGATCATCACATGCGGAAATAAAATCAATTGCATGCATACATTAAAGCCACAAACAATCACACATATGAACACAGTATTTAATGGGAAAGCTTAAAGCTGAAAAATCCAACTATCTGTATATTATATGCCATGGAGATCATGTAACAATCATAGTACAAAAGCTCCTCACAAGCTCTCATGCACACCCTCAATTTCTACACATTATCAAGCTAGATCTAGCAAAACACATGCTCCAATCTTTTGCCACTTGATAGTCAGCCTCTATTGTGTAATCAATGCTATGGGATGGCTTCATTAAATAGATAGACCACCTGGCTTGTACTGTGTAATCCTCATGGGCTTCTCCACCTATCTGTGTGTTGCGAATAGCAACAATATAGACACAACTGATAGTTAACCTGCTCTTTCACCTATTTCTGCACTGGTCTCCACTGAAACTATCCATGCACTGAAGTTAAATGATGCATTCTTTAGTTGATTAATGAGTTTATAATTAGTGAATTAATTAATAATTAATTCACACCACTCTCACTAATTGTATCAATTAGTTAAACTGAATACAAATAGCTCAACTATGTTTAGATTAGTTAAACTGAATACAACTCCACTAACTTCCTCAATCAACTCCACCAAACTCTGTCACATGAGTTCTATCTGAAGTATCCATGCAATAGCTCCACATAACCCTCAGGAATAGCGTAATTCCTTCTGTCAGCTCCTGTGCCACATCTGTGCACTTAACTGAAGTGCTCCAAGAGAATAATATAATGTTTAGAGTCCAAATATTATTAAGAGCTAATAATATTCGACATATCTATTTTTAGACTAGAAATCTAAAAATAGATTCCGCCCAATATGTCTAAAAATAGAAGTCCATCTATTTTTTCTGACTTGACCAACCATCCACAAATAGCATCCTGCAACTCATAGAACATGATCCATGTGTCTAAAAATAGACATAGTCTAAAAATAGACTTTGCGCCAAAAATAGCCTGCGGGCCCACTTAGTGAAGGCGACTTCTTTCCACTAAGCTCATCATCTTGTTGCAATCTCAACACTCCCTCTCAACAAGATAAGGATTATCTACCACCCCTATCCTGCCTCTGTGGTATTCGAATTTTCTCCTGGTGAGCGCCTTCGTCAAGATATCAGCATCTTGATCCTCTGTAGGAATGTATGAAAGTAACATGATCTTCCGCTGCACACAATCTCTGATATGATGATACCGATCCATGAAGCCATGCCGCCTCAACTCATCCTCTTGTCTATACCATGATCCATATCCCGATGTGCCTCTGAGATATCTCAATACATGCTTCCCCGCCTTCTAAAAGAGCTTGGTAGGCTTAACCATAGCTTGTGAAAGCTGGTTAACTGCATAGCATATGTCGGGTCCTGTATTGACCAGATACATAAGCGACCCCACCAACTATCGATAAACAGTGGCCTCCACTACCTCCGTCGAAGTAGGATCCTCCTTCCTCCATCCACCAGGAAGAGGAGTATCAACAGGCTTGCAGCCATGCATGTTGAACTTCTCCAGTATCTCCCGGGCATACTTGCCTTGAGAAACAAACAGTCCATCACTGCGCTGCCAAATTTCCAATCCCAGGAAATAATGAAGGAGGCCCAACTCCTTCATCTCAAACTCCTTTGCAAGATCAGCCTTGCATGAGTGTATCAACAGTTCATCACCTGTCAAAATCAAATCATCTACATAAAGTACAATGATCAGCAACTTACCCTCCACCACAATCTGGTATAGGTTAGGGTCCGCCTCACTCTTGGAGAATCCAAGTCCAATGAAATAATTGTCTATCCGTGTGTACCAAGCACGAGGTGCTTGTTTCAACCCATACAACGCTCTCTTGAACCTGCACACATGCAACTCGCTGCTGAAGATCTCGAAACCTTCGAGCTACTTTATGTACACCTCCTCCTCAATGACTCCGTTGAGGAACGTAGTATCCACATCCATCTGATGAATGTGCCACCCTATCTGCGCTGAGAGAGCAAGAATCGTCTGTATGGAAGAATACCTTGCGACAGGTGCAAAGGTCTCCTCATAATCGATCCCCTCAATCTGTGAAAAGCCTCGAGCAACAAATCTTTCCTTATACTTCTCCACACTCTACCGGTGCACCAACCACTTTGTAGATCCATCTCGAACCCACCAGTTCCCCCTCGACCTCGGGAGCGATCTCCATGCAACTGACCGACAATCGAATCATACTCTTCCACCATGGCATCTGCCATGCGGCATCCTCCGACTTCCTCGAAAGAGGATGGCTCTGTCATGGTACACTTGCTCATAAGAGCCATGTATCCAGTATACCGGTCAGGTGACTGTCTCTGTCTGCGCTGTGATGTAGGTGCTCCTACAACCTTCTCTGCATCTTGAGCTAGTTGCTCAGCTTCTGTAGTGCGCTTCCGCCCTCTGATGGTTGGCGTTGTTTGAATGGTCTCTTCCACTCCATGAACCTCATCTTGTGGCTGATCCACATCCTAAGACTCATCCGTAGGAACTAATAGCTCCTCATCTGCATGCAAGTGTGGCTCCCTCTCAAGAGAACACTTCATGTATTTCTCCTCATGAAATTTGATATCCCATCGCACAACAGTCTTGCGACTGTCTAGCAAATACACATGATAGTTTTGGGGCGTATCAGTGTACCCCAAAAATATCCCAACCTCCGCACTCAGCTCCAGCTTCTTCCTGGCATCCTTCGTCACATGAATGTAAACAAGTGAACCAAAAATCCTCAAATGGGAAATATCAGGCCTCTTACCAGAAAACGCCTCCTCGGGTGTACTCATGCCAAGTATCCTATGAGGAAAACGGTTATGCACATATACAGTAGTATTGCATGCCTCAGCCCACAAGTGTATGGGTAGGCCCTGATCATGCAACATCGCCTGTGCAGCACCCACGATCGTTCTGTTCTTCCGCTCAACAACCCCGTTCTGCTGTGGGTTATGAGGTGCTATGAGCTCTCTTCGAATTCCTTCTACGCTACAAAAGTCCTTGAATTCGCTAGAGATGAATTCACCACCATTGTCGCTCCTTAGAGCCTTCACCTGCTTCCCCGATTCTTTCTCAACTAGTACCTTGAACTCACAAAACTTTGAGTATGTCTTGCTCTTCTTCTGCATGAAGAAGATCCAGCACTTACGAGAAAAATCATCAACAATTATCACATAATACCTGTGCTTTTCTGTCGAAGCTACTGAGAAAGGTCCACACATGTCTGTGTGAATTCTCTCAAGGATCGTTGTGTGGCTCTTAACTTCATTTTGAAGGTGGCTTTCTGGGTGCACCAAGGTAAATCCCTTGCCCCGGTACGAGCACGCAAGAAGTACCCTTAGGAAAGCCAGTGAAAATGTGATGTCTTCAGAATCCATGGTGAAGGTGGCCCACTCTTCGGTGCCACAACTCGCCATCATCCCGACTCACCACTCCTTTTGCTTTGCCTACCATTGCTACACAGCCATCTACCTGCAATTGATAAGGTTCTTAACTCGAACCCCTATCCTCCGGTTCTCACCAATTGCCTTACTACGCAGGAAATCCTTTCCCTCGCTAAAGGCAACATCATATCCCTTGTCTTCTAACATCGCCATAGAGATAAGATTCTTCTTCAATCCTGGAACATGCATCACATCCTTCAATATGAAGGGTTTACTAGACTCCCTCTCAAAGGAAATGGTACGGAAATCACAAGTTGCCTTTGTGCTCTACCATCATCACCCATCTCGATGTGCACTTCAAGATCTTTCTCATTCAGATCAGTAAACAAATCTCGATCTCTTGTCATGTGAAAAGATGCACCACTGTCAAGAAACCACATTGATCCCGTTATACTTGAGACCAAGCATGCGATCAGCGAAAAATCCAACTCAAACTGTGAGGCTAAGGCCTCTCCAGCTACAGTCCTAGCAGCCTGCTTATTTTCTTCTTCTGTGGACAATTTGTGGTGTAATGTCCGTGTTGGTGACAGTGAAAGCACTTCACCTTGGACATGTCCTGCTTCTTGCATTTCGCACCGGATTGAGAAGCTTTCTTGCTCTTCCCCTTATTTGCTTTGGCAACCAAAGTGCAATTCTCTTCATCAGAGTTCTTTGATGAAGATCCATCCCTGGTACTCCGCCTTATCTCCTCTTGCACAAGATCCGACCAAAGTCGCTCCCATCCTGGAAATTTCTCCCGACCATTGACAGAGTCCTGATAGGAATGCCAAATCTTTGGAAGCCCAAGGAGAGCCAAGCTCACCAAGTCCTCATCATCAACATTCACCCCCACACTTCCTAGCTCATCCCTGCATTGGACGAACTTCGTGAGGTACTTGGGCATACTGTCGCCTTTCTCCATCTTTATGTTCTTGAGTTTGTCCTTGAGCGCCAAATTCCTCTGGTCGCTCTTGCTTTGGAATAAATATGTCAAAGCTTTCCACATCAAGAATGGAGAAGCCTTACCATGAAGGCTAGATACTATGTGATCCTTCACGCCCTCCAACAGAATCCTTCGACGCTGTTGTCTTCTTTTGCCATCTTGTCCCAGTATGCATGAAAGCTGTCTTAAGTGAGCTTTGGAATTTACGCATCTATGAACTCCCCTTCAACCCATTGTCATCAATAGCCTCCATCATCCTTCCATGAAATATAATTCAGCCGACCTCAAGGGCATACTCTAATCGCAATGCGTTGAAAGACATCTCAACCGACACCAAGAAAACAACATGAAATTCGAATTCCACCGGCACAAAACTCCGTAGCTTCAATGTGTTGCAATTTCTCCAATGATCAATATTGCTCCGATACCATGTAGAAATTTGAATAGCTGATATATTATTCACTGAGATTCTCCTGATCACACACTATTTTAGCTTCATGCATAATACAAAATCTCTTCTACCATTGATCATCACATGCGGAAATAAAATCAATTGCATGCATACATTAAAACCACAAACAATCACACATATGAACACAGTATTTAATGGGAAAGCTTAAAGCTGAAAACCCCAACTATCTGTATATGATATGTCATGGAGATCATGTAACAATCATAGTACAAAAGCTCCTCACAAGCTCGCATGCACACCCTCAATTGCTACACACTATCAAGCTAGATCTAGCAAAACACATGCTCCAATCTTTTGCCACTTGATAGCCAGCCTCTATTGTGTAATCAATGCTATGGGATGGCTTCATTAAATAGATAAACCACTTGGCTTGTACTGCGCAATCCTCATGGGCTTCTCCACCTATCTGTGTGTTGCAAATAGCAACAGTATAGTCACAACTGATAGTTAACCTGCTCTTTCACCTATTTATACACTGGTCTCCACTGAAACTGTCCATGCACTGAAGTTAACTGATGCATTATTTTGTTGATTAATGAGTTTATAATTAGTGAATTAATTAATAATTAATTCACACAACTCTCACTAATTGTATCAATTAGTTAAACTAGATACAAATAGCTCAACGATGTTTAGATTAGTTAAACTGAATACAACTCCACTAACTTCCTCAATCAACTACACCAAACTCTGTCACATGAGTTCTAACTGAAGTATCCATGCAATAGCTCCACTTAACCCTCAGGAATAGTGTAATTCCTTCTGTCAGCTCCTGTGCCACATCTGTGCACTTAACTGAAGTGCTCCAAGAGAAATAAGATAATGTTTAGAGTCCAAATATTGTTAAGAGCTAATAATATTAAACATATCTATTTTTGAATAGCAATCTAAAAATAGGTGCTTAATATGTCTAAAAATAGAAGTCCATCTATTTTAAAACTTGACCAACCATCCACAAATAGCATCTTGCAACTCATAGAACATGATCCATATGTCTAAAAATATACTTTGCGCCAAAAATAGCCTGCGGGCCCACTTAGTGAAGGCGACTCCTTTCCACTAAGCTCATCATCTTGTTGCAATCTCAACAGTAATAATGATTTTATAACACCCTAATGGAAGATGAAGTCTATTAACAAAATTCCCGAGTAGCATTATGTGTTGTAAAATTTGTGTTTTTTTGGGGCTGTTTTGTAAGGTATTCACCTACAAAAAACCCTCTTCTTGTTCCTTGTATATATTCTCATTAAAAAAACCATTTATGTTTATTGTAAAGGAGAAAAAACAATTGGAAATATTTGACAAATTGATTCTATGATTCCCGGTATTTATTGTGAACCAAGCACAAAATTATATACTACAAATACAATCGAGTTAAAAAAAGAAGAAAAAAAGATAAGTAATGAATAAGCTTAATGTCTATTTTACTAACTATTTTTCTAAATATAATTTATATTAATTCCAATTGTGTAAGAATTTTTGTGTACAAATATTGTTTTCAAGAAATTTAAATAAGTCAAATTATTATAATTTAAAATAAATAAATAAATAAAACATAATTTTACTTTAAAAAATATTAGTTAATTCCTACAAAAATCTCTTAAATAACATATTCTTAGTTTTCACATATATATCTCCTTTTCACACTCTTGTTATCTTGTATGGCTGTGAGGTTTGGGGTTCGAACATTGTTACACAACAATTTGTCACTATCCTTGTACTCCCCATTCGTGATCCGTGAGACCCCTGACACTGACCCCTGTATCTATTTTCCATCATGAAAATGTACCATCATATCCCTTCCAGCATAATCATTAAAGTATTTTTTTACCATTCCTGAAGCGGCTCCTTGAAAACATGATTATCTGGAGTAGCACGCCCTTTGTGTGTCTTTCTCGCGCTGATGGCTCTTTTCTAGTCTAGGGAAACTCCGATCGACGCTAGAATGAGAACCATGCCTGCGCAGATCCTCTTTTGGAATGTTTTTTAAAAATGGAAGTGAAGCGTCATGATATAGAAGCTTCGTAGTCGAGAGTTGTTTGTTCTTGAGGATAGAGTTGAGCTTCTCCCTTTGGGCTCTTTGTTCCTACAAAATTGGAGCCACCCAAAGGGATAACCCATGTTGCCTCTTCCCTTGCTATAAAATGGAAATTCTCCCATCACTCTGCTGGTTAGAACAGAGATAGAAGAACAACAGAGAGATATTTGTTTATATAGATATCGAGTGAGAGTTGAGACCTTTTTCCCTTCACATCAAGTTGAAATGAGCACTTTGGAGACATGCTTGGATCCAGACCTGTCGAAGGAGAGCTGCGACATCAAGGCGCATGTTGTAACTCCCCCTCTCTATTTTAATATAATACAATTGATTCATGCTTTCCGTTATTGTCTTTAATGTACGGTTGAATTCTTAGTTCTCCTTGATCAACTAGGTAGATTGAATATGCAAGATATATGTTATGCTTTCATGTGTGATGTTGTTTGATCCCTTGTGCAGGTAACCAAGTGTCGATGATGACGAGGATCTGACTACGGAGCGCGAAGGATCAAAGGATTTGAGCGAGGAATAACGTCAGATCTAGGTAGGTGATCTATTCACGATCTGCATACACTTACAATCTAGGAAATTAGGCTTTTAATTGTTCCCTGCTGTTACTAGTCCCATCCTAGGGCTAGAGGGATTGTCTCTGTCCATAGAGAGGATTTTCCTGCATAACAAATTGGCGACTCCTCTGGGGAGTGCTAGCCTTTAAGTTTCCTATTTTTGATTTTTGATTTTTTGTTTTGTCATCAATTTTTGTTGAGTATCCATCTCCCTGTCTCTGTAGCTTCTATAATTGCTTACAGACATTTATATCTCTATTGAAGTGATAATCCTGGTGTTAGTTTAGCAAACCCTTTTATTTTTTAGTCTTCTCCTCGATCGGTGCTAGTATTTCTCTAATATTCATGCCAATTAGTGATGAATACATTTCCGTGGTCACAGTTTGACTCTTCCATCGTGGGTTGCAGCTTAACAACCGCGATGATTTTTTTGTGTAACTTTTTAGGGTTTCGTTCATTTGGTCAGCCAGTGGGTCTTATCCTTCTAAGTGTTATTTTTTGTTTGAATAGATCTTGTTCTTCTCTGTTCAGCAATAATTTCGATTCAATTTTCACATCTTTGGTTGTGTATTTTGCAAAGTTAGTGCATTCTTTTCATCCTAGGGTTTATAGGTGTCTTCGGTTCATCCGAACAGTTGCTTGCTTTGTTGATTTCCAGACTTCTTGTTAAATCAGGTCTTGTCATATCTTTCAGAATTTTTTTTTTGATTGAGGTTTGTCTTTTGGTCGGTTCTCATGAGTAGAATTTTCAAGTGTCGACCCTGAATGCATTTGAGTTTCTTTTCACCATGAAGCATAAATCACAATTTCTTATTTTTCGACTGAATTTTGTCTTCTTTGAGTGATTGATCAGTGTGTAAATGAATAGTGTCTTGTTTTGAGGAAATAATTTTTTGTCTCTCTTTGATTTTCGAATATTTTCCTCTTGCATGCATTTTTTGAGAGATTTCATTAGTACTCAAAGCATTATAGATTGATTTTCATTCTAAAATTTCAATTGCGCTTATAAGAAAAATAAAATAGATTATTTTTTTTCGTTTTGCTTTAGAAAATGAAATTTTCATTTCGATTCACTTCTAAGTGCATTTAGTGAAAGGAAAGGATTTGTAAAGTTCTGTTTCGCTTTAAGATCTTGCACTTTAAGAGAAAAGTGAATGTCATTCTATGTATTTGTTTTGTTTTCTGCGTTGATTTCATCAGTTTCATTCTCATTCATTAACATAGTTTTCATCGAAGTGAATGATTTCTTTTCTCATTTAGTTTCATTTTAGGGATTCAGGTGACATCGGTAGGAATTTAAAACCAAGAAATAATTCAAGATCAACATTTAGATGTCTAGGCTAGAGACATGTTCGGGCGTCGTTAATCGTAGGAGTTATTGCTAACAGTCTGCATTACATATTGAGGGTGATATCTCGTCCCACGTATGGAAGTATATTGATGTATGAAAGTATATTTTTCGACGCTCTCATCGAATGGTTAAGCATCAAACAACACTACTACGGATTTGGACTCCCACATACCATCGCGTATGTTTTGGGAGACACCATTAGGTTGAAAACCTACAATAGGTAATTGATTCAACCACCTTGTAGATGTGATACAACGAACACAACATTCGGGGAGATTGGTTTCCATACATTAAGTCCTTGGTCATTTATCTTTCATTTGATCACCAAGGTGTATATTGCAGTTCACGGCTACCTGGTAATCCTTTTTCCTAGTTCACCCCTTTTGATTTTTTTTGTTTATTAATTTCTAAAATTTATCATCCACGATAACATTTTGCTCGTGCTCATCTTAGATTGTGATTAATGGCAATGTTTCCTGAGTTCATCAACCCAGGGGTCACCTCAGATGGGAATCCTGGTTTGTTTCCTTCTTTCGGAAATGTTGGTGCCCTGTATATGGCAATGTTGTCCCTCATAGGATTAACCATTGGTCTACCAATTTGGTTATTTTCAACTCGTATGGTTTCAAATGTACCAATTGTTTCTTGACTGAGTTCTCCTCCTCCTGAACCACGTCAACCTCATGTTTATCTTAAGGTTGACCCCTCGCCTTCTTCGCCCATTTCTTCACGTAGTTCTTCCTCTTCCCCTCGTAAAAGTCTGGATTCTAGTACCCAGGTGGCTAAGAAGAAGAATAAGAAGTTGAAGAATAAGAATGGAAATAATCACGGGGGAAAACCAGCAACTATTTCTACCCATGCAAGTAATGATGAGAAACCTCTCATTACATCCCGTAAATTCAAATTTCCTTGCAATTTGTGTGAGGGTGACCATCTTCTTAGAGATTTTCCTACTATTCCTAAGGTGTTGGAAGTATGGTCTATTAGTCTGATTCTCCCTTCATCATAAACCTCTACAAATCATGTTGATGGTGAACCTTCAGCTAGAGATACTAAGACTCATAAGAAACAGGGTAAGATCCAAATTCCCTGTAGGGTATCTAAAGGGAATCATCCCATTCACCTTTGTCCCTATCTAGATGTAGCCTCCAAATTGTTGGATACCCTTTTGGCTTCGGAATCCTGTCTTCTTGTAGGTTACCAGAAGTTTTCTTCAAGTCCTCTTCTAGTTTATCAAGTAATTGATCGAGATTCATCTCCAATCAATTTTTCTCTCCGAAATTCAATCTCTTTAGTCCTTTTCTGACCAATCATTGGTCGAGAAAAAGTTCGACCTGATTCCACCCACAGTTCATCAGGTCTTTTCCATAGAGAGTGTATGTCCTTCTAGTCAGGTTCTCTTTGTTTTCTTTTCTTCCATGGAACCAGAGGGCGATCCTCCTATTTCCATGATCCAAGAGGATGATCCTCCGACTCTCCTCACCACAGTTCTATAAAGTGATCTTGTTTCTCTCGTTATTGAATTTTAGGAAGATGGTATTTTTTCTCTCGTAACACAAGGGGATATTCCTATTATTTCTATGGAACCCCCTTCTTGCATGCCCTTTGTGATCACTATATAGGCCTACAATATGGTTGTACCAAGTGAAATTATAGATGAAGGTGCATCGGTTAGTATTCTGTCCTCAGCTACCTGGCAAGCTTTCGATTATTTGTGGCTTGTGCCTGTTACATATCTATTGGATTTTAACAGAGGAACCAATTAATTGTTAGGGATCCTTCCGAAGTTTCCTATTGCTTTAGGAGGAAATATTTTCAATATAGACATGATGGTTGTCCAAGGCACCTTTGATTTTAACTTACTCCTGGGGCGCGACTACACTTATGTCATGGGAGCACTCATTTCTTCCCTCTTTCATGTGATCGGTTTTCCACATGAACGTCAGATTGTGACCATTGATCAAATTTCATTCATTGGTCCTAATGTGACATCTAGTTTACCATCGTCCTTTCCTAGTTCTTTCTTACCATTGGTATCTTCCCCACTACAGGTTAATTATGTGGCCATTTTTTCATTGCCCTCATCCAGTGATAGTGCTATCGCGTACTGTCTATTGGGCGCATTCGATTGAGATTTATGAGATGTTTTTTTCCCATGAGATGAGAACCTCTTGGAAGCCATGACTTCTTATATGTCTTAATCTCGTCTCTAGATCATAGTTCATTTTCTTCTATCAAGCCCCTTAAAAAATGAAACAAGCTCGTAAGAGAAAAGTTATTTTCTTGTGTCAAGCTCTTTAAAAAATTAAACAAGGTGTCATGAGGATAGTTCATTTACTATGTCAACCTCGTTAAAAAATGAATTAAATTTATGAGGATAGTTCTCATTTAAAAATTAATATTATTACCTCTCGTGATTACCATGTTATCAGCCTCTTTGCCAGATGCACCTTTGTTTTCTCATTCCATCGTCACCATTTTCTTGGCCGATCATATGCCTCCACTTGGTTGTTTTATGCATTCCCGAGGAATGACTGTAATGAGTGGTCTTGTTAGCCAGCCTCTTGAATTTTATCATGTTTTGAGTAGTTCCACCATAACCAGAACCAGTTTCTATCCTTTATACCACTCGTTCCTCCAGGAGGAGTCAACTTTAAGCTCTTTTTTGACTCTTGAAAAATGAAAATTTTGTCGAGTGCATGTCATTTTCAGCTCGTTAAAGTTCACGAAACATCATTTACCTAGTATAAATTTACCCCTTTTTTGGGTTGGGATAAATCATTTACGGAAAAGGAATACCTTAGTCAATCATGAGTAAGAGGTTCTCTCGCACTTCATTTTCTACCTTTTCCGGTATGAGGGACTATTTAAGAAAAGGGCCATCTGGAGTTTTCTTTTCGCCTCTTTTCAAACTCTCTAAACGTGAAAATATGTCGAGTTCCACCTTTGTCGGACTCGTTAAAATTTAACAGCATTGGAAACGTCATCATGATGACACCGAGTTCTTCCTTCCTAGGGTTCGTAAAATTTACTAGGATGGATCTGTCTGAAGGAAAAACTTATATAACAAGCATATGCTATCCCCTTCAAGCTTGTATACAAAAATAATTGGGGTACTCGCCGAAAATGGTGGGGCAAAATAGAAAGTATTAATCACTTGTGTTGGTAGTATGTCTCTCTTGAACATGACACATCCTCTGTTTCATGTTGGGTTGGGGATATCCTACATTCGCCACTTTTCCTCCATGGGTTTCGGAAATTTGTTTTTCCTCTCATGCCATTACCATTTTCATAAAACATGACCTCTTATTCCATTTGAGTCAAATACTGCCATACTCTGGAGTCGTGTATTTGATACGTTAAACAAAATTTCCCTCTACGTCTCATTCATTGCCTAATTCTCTGATCACTTTCATTATTATCTTATTGCCTTCACCTCGTGTCGATGATGTGGGGTACATTATGTCCCTCCTTTGACGCATCACTTCCTGTCGACTTCAGCTCATTATCTGGGAAGTTGGTCTAGAGATCCCTTTTTTAATACCTTAGAGCCTGCCTGCCCTAATGGCAGGTTGTTCACATTCAATGATAGGTTCTCGTCATTCGCCTTCGACCGGATGATTTTCACGGATGTTCGACGTCAACTCCTTATTCGAATCTCATGGATTTCACTATTATTACCTTCAGATCCATTTTCATTATTGGTGGTTTCTCTCATGCTTGTTAATGGTTTACATCATTGAATGGTAATCAGGTGATTTTCTTGCATGTTCGACTTCAAATCATATATTCACATGCTTGGATTTGTACTTGATTGGGTCGTGACGGAGCACAAGACCCTAGGTTTTTTCTAATAAAACATAGGTTGCGAGGCGATATATACTATTCATGATTGTACACATGACTCTTTCATTTTGATGGCAACGACCATACCTTGAGTCTATATTTGTGATCCTCTTTATTTAGGTGGTTGCAACCATAACTTGGATCATGTTTCATGATCTATTTTATAGATGGCTACGTCAATACCTCATGTCATGTGATATTTTTAGGGATTTCAGTTATGTATACATGTGCTTGTTTGTGCAGATTTTTCGACAACAACATCTTACTCCTGGCACGTACTCATAAATCATTTTGCCCCTCACTCTCATTCAGCCTCCATGATTTAGGGGGCATTTTTTACATAGGAATTTGTCACTGTCCCTGTACTCCCCATTCCTGATCCTCCAGACCCCCAACAGTGACCCCTGTGTCTATTTTCCATAATGGAAATGTGCCATCATATCCCTTACAACATAATGAGTAAACTCTCAGTTGATCATTCTCGAAGTAGCTCCTTGGAAACATGATTATTTGGAGGGGTGATCCCTCTGCGTGTATTGCTCGCGCCAATGGCTCTTTTTTGGTCTAAGGTAGCGCCTATCGGCGCTAGAATGAGAATGATACCTGCACCAATCCTCTTCTGGAAATTTTTTTAAAAATGGAAGTGAAGCTTTGAGATCTAGAAGCTTCGTGGTGGAGAGCTGGTTGTTTTTTCTTGAAGATAGAGTTGAGATTCTCCCTTTGGGCTCTTTGTTCCTACAAAGGTGGAACCACTCAAAGGGATAACCCATTTCCCCACCTTAAGTGGATCAATGTTCCCTCTTCCCTTACTATAAAATTGAAATTCTCCCATAGATCTGCTGGTTAGAACAGAGATAGAAGAACAACAGAGAGATATTTTTTGCTATATGTATCGAGCAAGAGTTGAGACCTTTTTCCCTTCACATCAAGTTGAAACAAGTGTTTTGGAGACGTGCCTGGATCTGGACTCGTCGAAGGAGAGCTGTGAAATCAAGGCGCAGGTTGTAACTCCCCCTCTATATTTTAATATAACACAATTTATTTGTGCTTTCCATTCTCTTATTTAATGTACGATTGGATTCTTAGTTCTCCTTGATCAACTAGGTAGATTTTATATGCAAGATATATGCTATGCTTTCACATTTGTTGTTGTTTGATCCCTTGTTCAGGTAACCAAGCACTGCCAACGTCAAGGATCTGACTACGGAGCGCGAAGGATCAAAGGAGTCAAGCGGGAAATAGCATCAGATCAAGGTAGGTGATCCATTCATGATCTGCATACATTTACAATCTAGGAAATTAGGTTTTTAATTTTTATCTCTTGTTACTAGACCCATCCTAGTGCTAGAGGGATCGTCTCTATCCGCAAAGAGGATTTTCCCACATAACAAGCATCTCTAGGGAATCTTGGAGAAATATTGAGCAAATCCATAAAAATTTTATAACGTATAACCTCAAAATTAAAATAAATACACCGTATCCTATTCTCCTTATATAAGTGGGTCTTTCCCCTATCGAGAGCCTACCTATGACTAGGCTCCTGTTGTACAAGCACAAAATCAATAACATGGGAGACCATAGTTACAATGTATATTTTTCTATAGTATTTTACATCACAATCACATGGCTAGTCCCTTTTCCATTAATAATGGGTGCTGACATGACATCCTCCCGAATTATGGGTGAGAAAATAAGAAGATCAACTTTCAAGTGGCATAACTTTCGCATATTGACTCTTATTAACACACTTATTACGTCGTTGGGAACATATTTGTGTGTATAATAGCATGAAAATAGAGTGATACTAAAGTGACAAATTCCCCCCCCCCCAAAAAAAACATTATTTAATGCCTCAAAACGCTCCTAGAAGGTTTCAGACCTCGTATTGCCAAACTGGGTCCCGCTGGTAAAGATGGTCCCATGAGCTAATTCCTCCACTTTTGCCACTTTAAATGCATCGATATTGTTGACAAACAATATAGTGATCCAATCTAGATCACATGTCAAATTGAACATGTATTACTGATAATTTGTAGTATTGGCCCATAATATTATAACAAAACCTAATTTCAAGTTAAAAATCTTCGTAGAAAGGGGGTAAATTTCCACAATATAGAATATTGTTACATTATTTTAAAAATTTATATATTTTAACTCATATATTAATTATTTTTATAATTAATGATAATAATAATTTAAAATGAAGTTATAATTTTGTTAATTTTTTACGATTTTTTAGTTAATTTGAGTAATGTGAGATGTAACATTTTTTCTCTTATGTGTGGTTAACGAACTAGAGATTGGTGGTTGTTACATCCACATAAATTATTCAGGTAGATCCACCTGAAGCGATCACTTCCAGTTGGCTCGTTAGCAGAGCCTAACCCTAAGAGCATCAAAGAGAATTGATCGCATGACCCCCCATTAACAAGGTAATTCTACAGGAAGAACTTGACCAATTGAGCTAACCCTTGGGGCTAATGTGTGATATATCATGGGGTAAGTGTATAGATGTTTAATATGGAGTGATACTTATTTTGGGTTTACCAGCAATTTAATTTATATAGCTGCACTAGTTTTAATGTAATTGATCTTGTTTTCTCTTTGTAACTTTTAAAGAAATTCGTAAAAGTTACCATAATTCAATTGTTGATGAATAATGAGGAAATTCGTAGCCTCAAATGTGGGTTGACACTACACCATTATTTAGGAAAACCATTTCAACTTGAAATAATTCACAAATGGTTCATAAGGGGATGGATTTTCAGTCTTAAAAAATATTTTTGGGTTGTGTTTATTAACATGCTTCCTTTTTTTATGAGGTTTTATCTTGGGCATAAAATTACTCCAACGAATTACCCATTCACCATGGTTAAGAAAAACATGTTTCCTTATGTTAGGAAGATGACCTCTTATTCAATCATAAACATTTTTAGGTTTGTTTTTAAAAAGAAAAGGCATCTTCATCCTAGATAATATGCACAAGAAAGAGAGTATCCCTTGTATTCATCAACATTTAACTTTAGTGTTATACATGAAATTGATCTATCCATAACTAGCAGAATCATATAGATTAAATGACTAGTAAACACCAATAGGAATCAATCTAAAACAAGTGCTACAAGGTAGCATAGTACCTTCCATTCAAGATATGTATCTCTATTTAAGTTAAAGGAATAAACACATTAACATGTAACCCGTTCAGGTAGGTAACTAAATCCTTCAATTATTGTCTTTAAACTCATTTCTAACCATTGAGAAATTGAATTGTTTCTTTAGTATGAGAATTCTTTAAGACATTTCAGAAAATCCTTGGCCCTGAAACCTGTAGCTAACATATCTGTACTAATAATACTTATAAAGTTTGAGTCTTTCCGGGTTAAAATATAGATATCGAGAAGAAAATTAATAAGTAGAGGAAATCATATAAGTAAAAATTAATAAGTAAAGGAAATTGGATAAATAACGTGGTTGTTCTATATGAAACTATTTAACGATTATATTTTCAATTTATTTGATGACCAAGGAAAGGGTAGAGAATGGTTGGTTATGAAGGAAAGAACAACAAACTATTAGGTAAAATTGTAAAAAACATTACATATTTGTGATTATAATTATAGAACATTTTAATCGCAAAAATTAAATTTGAAATGTAAAAATTTTGGTAAATTTTATTAGTTTTTAATATGTGAATAAATTTCAAAAAATATTAAAAAAATGTAATAATTTTACAGAATTTAAATCTAGAGATATCCGATGATAGTATTAATATTAAATTATTATTATTATATAAAACTTTGATTAGTTTTTGAAATAAAAAATAAAACAATCATTAAAATTTACTTTTTATATTTTTTTAAATAAAAAATTAAATCATTTATACAAACTTAAATCTTAAAAAATTTCCAATCTTTTAATATCACAAAAAAACAATTATATATATATATATATATATATATATATATATATAATTTATATTTAAAAATGAAATTTATTTTATTCCACACATATATAGTTGCAAAGCTACTTTTTATTTAAAAATGATATTTATTTAATACCCTTTGTATAACTAGAAAATCGTTTTTCATTTAAAAACTCAAATTTGTATAGTGCCTTTTACCTAAAAACAGACGTTGCATGTCGACTTTCAAATTTGATATGTCTGTGCTAAGTCCAAAGAAAAAAACCTCATTATAACATCACACAACAAGGTGCATTACTACACCATGAGTGGGTACTTTATTTATTTGAATAATTTGTTTTAGGCTAGGAGTTTGAATAAGATTTCTTCGACGTGGTCTTTAATTTCCATAGCATTTGGAGTCTTGAAATCGTCTCCCTGCTTGCTTGTAAAATAGTTGTATTGATTTTGCATTATCAAAAACTAGCTTCATGCATTTCTTCGACGCATCTTTTGCACTCTTGAAATGCACGAGGGAATTTTCCATGAGACTATAAAAATGTTTGAGAGCTTCTTCCTCGTAAGAATTTTGGATGGTCCTTCATGTAACATTGCATGGAAGAAGCCACCACGCCTTCACCTCTCTCTCCCTGCATTAATAATAGTTAGCAACAATAAAAGAAAATTAGAAGCATATAAGGACATGGATTATATATTAGATTATAAGAGATTGAGTACCATGTCTCGTAAGCTTTAGTATCATTAACCAAATGTCATGTCAAGCTCACTAGATATGCAAACTTAGATTGATAATCAATTTGGGAGAGTATCCGATTTGGTTGTTGCTAAAAATATCAAATGGATTACAAAACTAAAACAATCATAAACCATACATGAAAATAGAAAATCTAAAAATTTGTTATGATACAAAGAAGTGTAAATTAAAAAAACACAAGAAATGGTATAAAACACTTTGTACATTTATTTCACGATGAATGAAAGAAACCAAGATAATTATAAGACTTTTTTAGAAGAAAACTCAAAAATTCATATCAATACTTACTATCAATGAAGAATCAGATGTTTTGAAATGATAATGGCATTAACTACAATTTAATTGTTAGAATGAGAAGGACAAAACCAGAAGAAAAATATGCATCCAAACAGTTAGTGGAACCATTTAGATTCTAAGATTGTAAGGTGATGGTTGTTGAATGTAATTCCTCAACTAGCCATGTAGTATATGTGTTGAATTTATTTGTTTGGGGAAACTTCTTTTGTTGGTCATGTTCTTTTTTGTCTCTCTATCTCACCCCCCTAAACACACACGCTCTCGTACACCATATATATCAATCTCTTTTTCAATCACTTCCTCCCCCCATCTCTCTGTTCTTCCCTCTCTTCACCTTCCATCTATATCTCTATCTTTCCCTTCTCTCCCTCTCCCCCATTAATATCTCTCTTTCCTCCTTTTGTCCTCTCTCCCTCTCTCTCCCTCTTCCTTATCACTCTCTCTCTCTCTCTCTCTAGAAACCAACATCTACACTGAAATCAATGCATTTACTCAAATAAATCAAATAGGATTAGAAATCGCCATCTACAATGAAATCAATGCATTTAGTGCAAACAATCAAATAGGATTAGAAATCATCTACATTGAAACCAATTCATCTAGTGCAAGTAATCAAATATAATTATAAATCGACATCTAAATTGAAATCAAAAAATTCAGTGCAAGTAATCAAATTGTATTAGAAATCACCACATACACTGAAATCAATGCAAGTAATCAAATATCATTAGAAATAAATATATACACTAAAATCGATGCATATAGTGCAAATAATCAAATAGGATTATAAATCACCATCTCCACTTATATCAATCCATCTAGTGTGAGAAATATTCTTCCCTCTCTCCACCCTCCATCTCTTATTTTCTGTCTCTCTATCTCACCCTCCTAAACACACACATATATCAATCTCTTTTTCAATCCCCTCCTCTCCCCATCTCTCTCTCTCTCCATCTAACTCTGGATCTATCATGCGCCGAGAGGGATCAAATCTCTCGAGGTGCAAACCTATTTTTTGAGTGCAAAACTTCAGGAAAGGTTTGCACCTCGAGAGATTTGATCCCTCTCGGCGCATGATAGATCCAGAGTTAGATGGATCTAGGCTGGTTCCAGTGGTGTGATGCCAAGGAACATGACCAACAAAAGAAGTTTCCTCTTGCTCTTATTCATTTTTTATGCAAATACTCATTTAAATTGAACCAGCCTAGATCCATCTAACTTTCTGTGGATCTATCATCTTGTGAGAGGATCAAATCTCTCGGTGGCTACTGAGTGCAAAACTTGGGAAAGGTTTGCACCTCGGGGTGATCCTCGGCGCATGATAGATCAGGAGTTAGATGGATCTGAAGCTGATTCGATCAATTAATGATGCAGAAAATCTATCAAAGGTATAATTAATTTTATCAGTAATATGTAAATATATCAAATATTAATATAATCATTTTAAATATGCTAAATATTTCTGAGATTAACTTGGTCATTTTAATTTTAAATTTTCTTAGTTACCTCAGTTCGTTGAGATGATAATTATTGTTAATAACTATAATGATGCAAAATGATGAAATATTTTTTTTAAATGCAAAGTGACAATAATAGTGTTGAAAGATAGAAAATGTGAACAATAAGAATGTACTCATGTTACAATCAATCTCAAACTATTTTCTTCTACTATTCTTATTTCCTCCCTTGTTAGTTTTGTTATCTTTTCATATCGATTATATAAAAAAGAAAATTTAAATCGTAAACCATTTAAATCTTTAGCTCGATCTGTTGTATTAAACATGATACCTTGTCTCTCTTGCTCTCCAATATTAATAGCTTAAATTACTATAACACAAAAATCAATCTACATTGTTAAAAACTTTTTGTGCTTACACTAAAATCAATGCATATTGTTAATCCAATCACTTTAATATTAATGTACCGTCATATATCCAATTACATCAAATCGTAAATCAACATATACATTGAAATCAATGCATTTAATGCAAGCAATCAAATAAGATTAGAAAATAACTTCTACATTGAAATCAATGCACCTAATGCAATCAATCAAATAAGATTAAAAACCAACATCTACACTGAAATCAATGCATTTACTCAAAGCAATCAAATAGGATTAGAAATCGCCATCTACACTGAAATCAATGCATTTAGTGCAAACAATCAAATAGTATTAGGAATAATCTATATTGAAATCAATGCATCTAGTGCAAGCAATCAAATATAATTATAAATCAACGTCTAAATTGAAATCAACACATCTAGTGCAAGCAATCAAATAGTATTAGGAATCATCACCTACATTGAAATCAATACATCTAGAGCAAGTAATCATATATCATTAGAAATAAATATCTACACTAAAATCGATGCATCTAGTGAAAATAATCAAATAGGATTATAAATCACCATCTCCACTTAAATCAATCCATCTAGTGCAAGAAATATTCTTCCCTCTTTCCACCCTCCATCCATATCTATATCCCCATCCATCTCTTTTTTTTTTTGTCTCTATCTCACCCCCCTAAACACACACGCTCTCGCACTCCATATATATCATTCTCTTTGTCGATCACCCTCTCTCCCCATCTCTCTTTTCTTCCCTCTCTTCCCCTTCTCTCCCTCTCCCCTGCTAATATCTCTCTTTCCTCCTTTTTTCCTCTCTCTCTCTCTCTCTCCATCTTCCTTATCACTCACTCTCTCTCTCTAGGAACCAACATCTACACTGAAATCAATGCATTTACTCAAAGAAATCATATAGGATTAGAAATCGCCATCTACACTGAAATCAATGAATTTAGTGCAAACAATCAAATAGGATTAGAAATCATCTACATTGAAATTAAGTCATCCAGTGCAAGTAATCAAATACAATTATAAATTGACATCTACATTGAAATCAACACATTCCTAACTCTGGATCTATCATGCGCCGAGAGGGATCAAATCTCTCGGGGTGCAAACCTTTCCTGAAGTTTTGCACTCGAAAAATAGGTTTGCACCTCAAGAGATTTGATCCCTCTCGGCGCATGATAGATCCAGAGTTAGATGGAGAGAGAGAGAGATGGGGAGAGGAGGGGATTGAAAAAGAGATTGATATATGTGTGTGTTTAGGAGGGTGAGATAGAGAGACAGAAAATAAGAGATGGAGGGTGGAGAGAGGGAAGAATATTTCTCACACTAGATGGATTGATATAAGTGGAGATGGTAATTTATAATCCTATTTGATTATTTTCACTATATGCATCGATTTTAGTGTAGATATTTATTTCTAATGATATTTGATTACTTGCACTAGATGCATTGATTTCGGTGTAGGTGGTGATTTCTAATACAATTTGATTGCTTGCACTGAATTTGTTGATTTCAATTTAGATGTCGATTTATAATTATATTTGATTACTTGCACTAGATGAATTGGTTTCAATGTAGATGATTTCTAATCCTATTTGATTGTTTGTACTAAATGCATTGATTTCAGTGTAGATGGCGATTTCTAATCCTATTTGATTTATTTGAGTAAATGCATTGATTTCAGTGTAGATGTTGGTTTCTAGAGAGAGAGAGAGAGAGAGAGTGATAAGGAAGATGGAGAGAGAGGGAGAGAGGGACAAAGGAGGAAAGAGAGATATTAATGGGGGAGAGGGAGAGAAGGGGAAGATAGAGATATAGATGGAAGGTGAAGAGAGGGAAGAAGAGAGAGATGGGGAGAGGGGGTGATTGAAAAAGAGATTGATATATATGGTGTACGAGAGCGTGTGTGTTTAGGGGGGTGAGATAGAGAGACAAAAAAGAATAGATGGAGGGGGATATAGATATGGATGGAGGGTTGAGAGAGGGAGGAATATATCTCGCACTAGATGGATTGATATAAGTGGAGATGGTGATTTCTAATCCTATTTTATTATTTGCACTAGATGCATCGATTTTAGTTTAGATATTTATTTCTAATGATATTTGATTACTTGCACTAGATGCATTGATTTCAGTGTAGGTGGTGATTTCTAATACAATTTGATTGCTTGCACTGAATGTGTTGATTTCAATTTAGATGTCGATTTATAATTGTATTTGATTACTTGCACTAGATGACTTAATTTCAATGTAGATGATTTCTAATCCTATTTGATTGTTTGCACTAAATGCATTGATTTCAGTGTAGATGGCGATTTCTAATCCTATTTGATTTCTTTGAGTAAATGCATTGATTTCAGTGTAGATGTTGGTTCCTAGAGAGAGAGAGTGAGTGATAAGGAAGATGGAGAGAGAGAGAGAGAGAGGACAAAAGGAGGAAAGAGAGATATTAGCGGGGGAGAGGGAGAGAAGGGGAAGAGAGGGAAGAAGAGAGAGATGGGGAGAGAGGGTGATCGACAAAGAGAACGATATATATCGAGTGTGAGAACGTGTGTGTTTAGGGGGTGAGATAGAGACAAAAAAAAAGATGGATGGGGATATAGATATGGATGGAGGGTGGAGAGAGGGAAGAATATTTTTTGCACCAGATGGATTGATTTAAGTGGAGATGGTGATTTATAATCCTATTTGATTATTTTCACTAGATGCATCGATTTTAGTGTAGATATTTATTTCTAATGATATATGATTACTTGCTCTAGATGTATTGATTTCAGTGTAGGTGATGATTCCTAATACTATTTGATTGCTTGCACTGGATGTGTTGATTTCAATTTAGACGTTGATTTATAATTATATTTGATTGCTTGCACTAGATGCATTGATTTCAATATAGATTATTCCTAATACTATTTGATTGTTTGCGCTAAATGCATTGATTTCAGTGTAGATGGCGATTTCTAATCCTATTTGATTGCTTTGATTAAATGCATTGATTTCAGTGTAGATGTTGGTTTCTAATCTTATTTGATTGATTGCATTAGGTGCATTGATTTCAATGTAGAATTTATTTTCTAATCTTATTTGATTGCTTGCATTAAATGCATTGATTTCAATGTATATGTTGATTTATGATTTGATGTAATTGGATATATGACAGTACGTTAATATTAAAGTGATTGGATTAACAATATGCATTGAATTTAGTGTAAGCACAAAAAGTTTTTAACAATGTAGATTGATTTTTGTGTTATAGTAATTTAAGCTATTAATATTGGAGAGCAAGAGAGACAAGGTATCATGTTTACTACAACAGATCGAGCTAAAGATTTAAATGGTTTACGATTTAAATTTTCCTTTTCATATAATCGATATGAAAAGATAACAAAACTAACAAGGGAGGAAATAAGAATAGTAGAAGAAAATAGTTTGAGATTGATTCTAACATGAGTACGTTCTTATTGTTCACATTTTCTATCTTTCAACACTATTATTGTTATGCCACTTGAAAGTTGATCTTCTTGTTAATAGGCTTACATATGAAGCCCTTAAGGCTTTGTTCTCTTCTTTTATTTCATACTCGATGTAAAGAGATTATCCAGCGTTGAAAATGGCTTACTGTATAAGGTTTTTGATACTTATAAATTTTTCCCTACATGCAAATGATTTTACAGTTGCGCTCTCGAGATTCTTGGTTAGCTTTGAGCTTGAAATGTTTATTTTGGTTTGGACACTCACTTAATTGTCGTTAATGGTATATTTGGTAAGTTTCGGCATAGAGTAATTATAATGTTGCCTTATATAATTGTTGTGAATATTGTTTACCTCATTACTCACATTTATGGAATAGTGGCATCGATTGTTTAGTTCTGCCTTCTTTGTGTGCCAACTATGTGTTTTTACATGTATCTACATTCTTGGATGTTTTTCTTATACTATCAGTTTTATATTCATAACTATCCCAGTTTACATGCATGTGCAGTTCCTCTATTTCATTTCAATGTAATAAGTTACTCATGTATTTCCTTATTTTGAAAACTGAATGCGTTGTAGTTATCTTTATTTCTATAGAGTTTCTCTTTCATCTATTATGTTTATTTTTTATTAGCAATCCCAATCTGTTGGCTAATTTTATTTAAAATCATAGCAGTCTTTCATTAAATTTATCATTTTCTTGGTAGATGTTGCTTCAATTATTGCATAAGGTTGATGTCCGAACCATCTCTAATTTTGGGTTACTTTTTGTAAACTCGTAGTCCGTATATAGTGATTTTACTGAGGAGGAGACAAATTGTTTAGTCTCGGGTCCCAAATATGGATAGACTAACAGTCTCCTCCACAATCCATTCTCATTTTCATATATAAATATCATATTTACTTCCTTTCCCTTTTCTATACTAACACATTTATACTATACTCAATCAATGCATTTAATAGAATGTACATAAAATAAATATGTCTTAAAAGACTATATATATATATATATATATATATATATATATATATATATACATATTTCCTTTTTCCTTCTATTTACCTTCGTACCTTTCTTTTTAAATAAAGTAACACAAGGATAGGTCCTACTATTTCCAATTTCCTCAGTTACAGAAATAACCATTTGTCTAGCTAGAAATCAGAGTAAGATTCACAAATCTTTCTTAACACCATGTTAAGTTACTTATCTCACTCTAGTATGCTGATGATAGCCTCCCAACCTTGAGAGAGGCAATTACGTCCTCAACTCCCCCCGTGCTCTACACCAAAGTAGGACTTAGATAGCATTATTTCTGGAATAGACCTCAAGACCCTCACTGCAGTCTTCTCTTTCAGATTCAGGTTGCAAACTTTCCACTGGTTCCAACCAGCTCTGGATTTACTCTAACCTTCAAGCCTCCTCGCTTTTCTCTAAATTCACAGAACCCCCTTTTCTCACTGGGATTTTCCATTTATCCTCAGAGAAAAAGGTAATTGTCTTTTAACTTCTTTTACCCAACTACTCTTGGTTCTTCGAATATTTTTATCATCAGTTTTATGGAAACCATTCCATAAATAATTCTTTATTATGGAAACCATTCCATAAATAATTCTTTATTCAGAGAACATAAATAAATCATGTTCATTACTAGATTAACTTTACTTGTTAATCTCATAAAAAAATTAAATGCATAATCCCTTTAAAATAAAATAAAATAATAGCTTAAGGATTAAATCACAATGTTACAATATGCAACTAGATTTCTAGAGTCTTGCCTTGGAAGGAACTAATAAACATCAAAACACTTCATTATACATGCCAAGTTGCTAAAATTTTAAAAATCATAAAAATTAACGAAATTGTAACTTTATTTAAAATAATAATGATTATTATCGATAATAATAAAAATTTAATATATAATATATACATTTAAAAGAAACATGTCACAAGATTCTTAATTATGGAGATTCAACCCCCTTTATTATGGATATTTTTTTTAATCTCTAAATAGGCTTTGTTAGTATACCATGGGCCAATACAACATGCAAAAAAACACAAATTATTTCATGGAACTTTTTTATATGACAATTTTTTTTAAATTAATAAATTTAAATAAAAAGATGGAAAAAAACATAACTACTTTAAAAATAAATAGTCTTTCATTTATGTATATAACTAAGAATATTTTAAAATATTTCATAAAAGTTAAATCCTTACTATCCATTTAATAATGATTGATAGTTAAATTAAAATTCTAAAATAAACATGTTTGTAACATAATTATAATTTAATAGAATATCAATATATCTTAAGTTTAATATAATTAAAATATATTTTTTAAAATAATTTAATTTAAAAATCACCCTTTGACCTTAAATTTGATGTATACAATTTTATTATCTTACTCTAATTATTAGATATCTACGAACATAAATATAAAGTTGATTTGTTTTTAAAGTCACCCAAATTGAATTTCTAGATAATTAGTTCTAGAATGTTACAATTATAAGACTATTATGTTATTGGGGAATGTGTTTCAATTTTTTGGTTGCACAGTTTTAAATACATCATAATTTCCTCATTTGTGATTTGTGGATTTAATGAAAAGTCAATATCATATCATGTAACTTTCAAAAAAAAATTAATAATCGAAGAAGTAAGGGGATTTTAAAAACTAAAGTACGAGTATATAAGGGTGGTTCGTGCGTGAGTAAAGCATTTAATAAAGGAGTAACGTGATATAAAATTAATGAATTATGATTTTTCCGAAATAATAATCAAATATATATTTTATGATACAAGGATTTATAAATCAATTGCTCTTTTGATATCAAATAAATAAGGTTTATACGGTTGAGTGAAAGTTTAAGAAGGGCATTAATATTCTTTGAAGTAGATGTATTAAACACAATATTGGGACCAATATCATAAGAATTTGAAATAGAAAGTAGTATTTTGAAAGTAGTGAAAAATGGTATTTAAAATATTTGGAAAAGTACAGAGTTTTTTTAATGGAGAGATATGTTTGGAATGCAGTTATACTTTTAAATATTTTATTTTGATTTATTAGAGATTTTAATCTAGAATTTCATGGTTTATATAATATTTTATCACATGTGGATTGTCAATTGAACTACTTACTATAAGTTATATTTTTAAATATACTTACAAATATATGTTTCAATTGAATTTAACTAGAGTAGTTAGGAGAATTATTGATATCTTTTCCACCTATATTTATCTCTAAAATATGACATGTTAAATTCATAATATATTTATCCTTGTAACTTTGAACCTTATATATATATTTCTTATATAAAACGTAAAGATATTTCTTTAAAGTGAAAAATAAAACTTACAAATATATATAAAACCATATTCGCATTCATAATTATTTTATATACCAATAAATAAAATATAATAAAATTTACTTTATAAAAACAAATACAACATACATTATACATTCATGCAAGTAACAACATCCCATCCTTCCAAAATGTAAGTGGCCATCTATAAGTAAAAATGAAAAGCAGGGAGAGATTTTAATAGTAACATAATTTTAAAATGATTATAGGTAGAAAATATATGTAATTAAAAAAATATACTTTATAAAAATAGAAAATGATATTTTAAGTTTCAATAGAATTTTAATTTATTTATTAAAAAAATTATTCAAAAGTTTCAAATTTGAATATTTATTTTATATTTATAAATTTTAATATTTATTTAATATTTATAAATTTTAAGAGTTTTTGATATAGTTTTTTTATTCATATAGATAAAAATATGAAATATATCATTAAAACTCTATTAATATTGATATGGACAAAATGCATTTAATATTAAGAATGTTAATCCATTTACTTAAAAAAAATATTTATTTTTGAAATTTGGATATTTAATTTATATTTATAGGTTTTAAAAGTTTTTTATCCATGGTTTTTAAATGGGTTAGTTAATGTTTTGTTTGATATAAATAAAAATATGAAATGTATTATTAAAAATAATAAAAGAAACATGAGATGGGTGAATTATTATTTTCATTGATATAAATAAAAATATGAAATATATTACTAAAAGTAATTAAGGAAAACAAAAATTTTACTGTGTTATATAAAAAATTCATTAAATTTTATTGGAGTAAGATAATTAGTAGATAAATCGATAATAAGAGGAAAAGTGGTATTCAATGGTATTGAGGAGGACAAAGTGTTCAGGTACTCATGGTGTCTTGTTAATATGACAAATAATCAAGTAGAGATATATAATCTTTACTAGTGACTTTTGTTAGACAAAGAACATCAAGTGGTCACACTTACGATTACAAGAGAATCTTTCCTATTCCTATACCAATGAATTTTGTTAGCCAAAAAACATCAAGTGGACACCTTATGATTACGGGAGAATCTTTCCTAATCCTGCATCATCTAGTGAAAGGCTTTTTCCCAAAGTGGAAATCTACGGAAAACATTATGAAAAGAATCAGGAAAATTGTGGAAGATATCCTATCCAAAACATATTTCCATGTGTTGAGAGACTTCAAGAGAGAGCATAGTGATAAAAACCGAATTGAATAGAAAGAGGCAACTCTCAGGTGAGTACTGCACACAAATGGACAGCACAATCTACGTTCATTAATTAAATGATACAACTCTAAGTACATCACAAAGGAGTAGGAAGTTGTAAACAAACGTCTATATCCTAGGAACTAATCCTAACTTAAGGAGCTATGATAAAACAGTGTAACCATTTCTCCATTAATACAATATAATATTAATTATTTTCAACTCTCCCCCTTAATGGAGAAACGATTGTCCTGAATTCCTAACATCCCTCTAAACAACTCAAACTTAATTTTTCCAAGAGGCTTAGTAAAAATGTCTGCCATATTGTCACAAGTTTTACAATATTCAATAAATATTTCTTTTGGCTGGACCTTTTTCTCGAACAAAGTGAAAATGAGTATCTATGTGTTTCGTATTCTTATGGAATATTGGATTGTATGAAAGCTTGATGGTACTCTAGCTGTCACATTTGATGATGGTTGCTTTTGTCTGCTTTTCTCCTGCTTCATGGTGAAGCTGTCTTAACTAGATAGCTTCACATGTAGCTACACACAATTATTGGTACTCGGCTTTAGTTGAAGATAATGCCACAATACTCTGCTTTTTACAGCTCCACGTTATGATCCCGAATCCAATACTAAATGCATAACCTGTGATGGACCTTTGGTCATCCAGATCACCTGCTAAGATAACATCAGATGTGTCAATGTATAAAATCTCATAATCACTAGTACCACGAAGATACCTCAACACACTTTTTGTTATTATCCAATGAATTTGGAGTGGATTAGACATGAACTGGCTCAGCACACTAACGGAGTATGCTGAGTCTGGTCTAGTTGTAGTTATATATGTCAAGCTACTAACTAGTTGTCTATACAACGTGGCATTTAATTCCTTAGAGCCATCGTCCCTACATAACTTCAAATTCTACGGCAAAGGTGATCGAGGTGGATATTGGTGGTCACCCACCTATTCCACTTGGGGCCCCACCATTGTCTCTTTCAGTTTTTCAGTTTCTGCACAACTTACTATTTTTAGCAGTTTTTCGAGTCCTGAATTTCCGGAGCCGTTTTGAGGCCCTAAACAACGTTTTTTTGGAAAACGGAGAACAACATGGGTCCATGGCCTAGTTTTTCTCATTCAAAATTTGTAGTCCTTGGATAGATCTTTCTAACGAGGTATGATATGTGTCAAACGGAGATCGTATGCCAAAGTTACGCCC
Organism: Pinus albicaulis; assembly: GCA_034641835.2. Classification (NCBI taxonomy): domain Eukaryota; kingdom Viridiplantae; phylum Streptophyta; class Pinopsida; order Pinales; family Pinaceae; genus Pinus; species Pinus albicaulis. The sequence goes on from MU968317.1 coordinate 29,985,807, forward strand.
CTGGGAAGTTGAAACACCAATTTACCGAAACAGGGCCCATAGTTTTGGCGCTTCATCTCCTAGGGTTAGGGTTTTGGCTATTTAGGATTTCCCATTGTTTCTAAATAATAAATAGGCCCTCGAGCCTCATTGTAACTCAATTCAGAGGCCTGTAACCACCACATCTCTTCTCAGAGATAGCTGCCAGCGCCCTAGCTAGTTTTGTTTCCATTTTAAAAATAGTAAGTTGTGCTGAAACTGAAAAACTGAAAGAGACAATGGTGGGGCCCCAAGTGGAATAGGCGGGTGACCACCAATATCCACCTGGATCAAAAGGTGTTGTTGTTGTCTTACACTGCTCCATCCTTAACCTTGTGAGAATACTTCTAACGTACTTCCCTTGAGTAAGAAAAGTATGTCCATAGTCTCTCCATACCTCCAGACCCAAGCAATAATGTAGATTTCTGAGATCTTTCATTTCAAAAAATTGTGACATCTGCAATTTGATTTCTTTGATCAAATCATATGCATTACCTAGTATAATCATATCATCCACATACAAAGAAATTAAAATAATCCGCCTCTACTTATTATAAATTGTATACACATTTGGATCATTCATGCTCCTATGAAAACCATGCTGTAATAAGAATGAATCAATCTTCTCTTACCAGGACCTGGGTGCTTGTTTTAAACCATATAGTGCCTTTTTCAACCTACACACTAGATGTTCCTGCCCTTTTTTAACAAACCCTTCAGGTCAGACTAAATAAATCTCCTATTTTAAATCACCATTCAAAAATGCAGACTTAACATCTAGCTGGTGTAGCTTCCACTGATATTTTGTTGCTAATGAAATTAACATTCTAATGGTATTCAGTTTGGCTACAGGAGCAAAGGTTTCTTCAAATTCTGTTCCCTCTTGCTGTGAATAGCCATTTACTACAAGTCTAGCTTTAAATTTTTCTATATTCCCATCTCCATTAATTTTAGGCTTGTAAATCCACTTACAACCTATGGGTGTTTTTCCTTCACACAATTCTACTAGATCCAAGGTATGGTTTCTAACAATTGATTGACTTGCTTCTTTATAATTTGTGGGCTCTATAACATTTAAAATGTTTGACATTAAAGAATAGTCTTTCAATCTGGCTGGTAATTGAGTCTGCCTACCTGATCATCTCGGTAGAGGACTCACCTCAAATCTATCTGCTTCAGACCTGTGCGGGCTTCCATTATTAACTACATCACCTGTTTCTTCATCTTTTTGCTCTTGATGCTGATTATCTTCACTACTTTATTCCATCAATAATGGAATGTGTCATTCTTTATGACTGTCTTCCTTTCCTTCCTCAACCTGCTCATGAAATATAACATCTCGAATTGCAAATATTTTGAGTCATGGGATTAAGAAAAATTGGTATTTAAACTTAGTGCAATATCCTACAAAGATACATTTCATGGCCTTAGGATATAACTTCTTTCTATCCTCCTTGGGTATATGGGAAAAGGCTTTTGACACAAAAGCTCTTAGATGAATTGCTGTTGGTTTAAATCCATAGAGTTCTTCAAATGAAGTCTTAAATTTAAGACATTTAAAAGGACTCCTATTCTTTAAATAAACAGAAGTGTTGATCGCTTCAGCCCAAAAACCATTTGATAGACCCTTACCTTGCAGCATACTTCATGCGCACTCCACTAGGGTTCTGTTCTTTCATTCTGCAACTCAATTTTGCTATGGAGCATGTGACACTATGAACTATTGAACAATCCCATGATATCTGCAAATATTCATGAACTCACCCAACCTATATTCTCCCCCTTGATCAGAGCAGAGAATTTTTATAAATTTCCCTGTCTGTTTCTCCACCAGAGTCTTAAATTCTTTAAAACATTGAAAAGTATAACTCTTTTTACTTAAAAAATATATCCAAGAGAATCTAGTGCAGTCGTTAGTAAACAATAGAAAATAATATGCACCACCTAGCGACCTAGTCAGCATAGGTCTGCATATTTCTGTATGCACCAGCTCTAGAATATCTATTTCCTTCCTATCAACATGCAAAGGAAATTTTTCTGTATGAATATTTCCTAATACACATCCATCATAATCTAACTGAACACTATGAAAAGCAGGGAGTCCATCAACCATACCTTTTCTTTTAAGTAGCACGAGGGATTGTAAATTAAGGTGGTCGAACCTCTGGTGCTAGAGATTTTTTACTGTCAATCCTATTGAAACCAAAGCTTAGTGTGGCATGATCTTGAAATTCAATCTGTATAGGCTCCCCACATGCACTCTTAATGCAACTGGTTCCATATTATTGTCATTTATGACGCAGAATGTATTGAAGAGTTCAACTTGCAGGTCCTGATCAATTATCATTGATACAGAGATTAATTTCTTCTTAATCATGGGCAAATACATCACATTCTTGATATGTCTCATGTTACTGCTAGGAAACATTACTGGAATATCACTATACCCTTTGATCTCATAACCTCTATCATTTCCTAGATAAATTTTAGATCCGCAAGAGGTTTCTTAAAAAAAATCAAACCAATTTCTCTTACCTATCATATGTGAGGATGCACGAGAATAAACATACCATATGTCATCCTCATCCTCCTCGGAAGCTAAAAGATCAAAATCAGCTACAAACAATCGAAGATCATGATTGTGACCTTTATCATAAAAATATATTGTGTGCTTACTCTGCTTATTCATGGCCTCATTTATCTACCTCTTAAAGAAAAACTTAGTTTGATGACCATTTTTCCCATAGTAAACGAATTTAATGCTAAATAAATTATTTGCAGACATACCTCTAAATGGTCTCTTTTGAAAAGTGATTCCACCTTTCTATTGCTACTATGGTTTTTTCCCTTTGTAAGACTTTCTCTTTGCCATCAACGCAAGATCGGCACTTTGAGGTCTCAAATTCTACCGTCGCTCTTCTTCTTGTAATACAATTCCTGTCAATTATTCAATTACAGGGGCTTTATCTCGTGCTGCAAAGGCCGTGATGAACATATGATGTTCATCCTTCATTCTGTTCAACCTGATTGTGACTAGATCATAATCGAAGACCTTCTCCCCGATGTCACCTAATTTGTCCTTAAATATTTAACCCTTGCAATGAATCTAGTAGCAGATTCATTCTCTTCCATCCTCATTGAAAACAAGCCGCCCTTGAGAGACAAGATGTGATTTGTGTTTTATGTCTGGTATAAGTTCTTGAGAGTCGTCCAGATCTCAGTGGACGATTTTTCATCTCTGATATGTGGGATAATATTGTCTTTAACAAGCATCTTCAGCAAGACTTTTTCCTGGTTCTCCTTTTTATCCTGGTCTTGTATAAGAGCAGTTGTTCCTATTATAATATTTTGTTTCTATTCATCACTACAGAAAATCAACAACGCATTCGCTCCCTAAAGAAGTGCATGTAGCCTGAATTTCCAATTGGTATAATTGGACCCATCAAGTTTTCTAGAATCGTTGAGATATTTTTTTGTAAAGTTATTCAGACTGGACTGATTAGATTGCATATCCTCCGATTAATTCTAACCAATTGAATAATTACAAGCTACACTTAAACAAAACTCAATACATACCAGAACCTAATCACAGATCTGCCACTGATCTGATACGATCTCTGTGACTACAACTCAGATCCACCACTGATCTGAAGAGTTGTTGTGTCTACAACTAAGATCTAGCACAAACACAAAAATCCCATTTGCAAAACAACCAAGAAATATGTCTGCGACTCAGATCCACCACAAACGAGAAAATCCCATGTCCAGAACCTTAAAAAAGGAGGTCACTTCCTTTACGAACCCCAAAATCCATGTTGAATTCAAATTGTTGTAAGTGACCCGAAATCAGCGCGGGTATGGCCCTAAAAATTGCATTGATTGTACTTATCTGCGCTAATGTTAGGCTATAAAATGCGTCGACCTGCCTATGCTCAGGAAAAAAAATCTGAGACCTTGTGAGTGAAGTGTTTGCTGCAGTCCACCTCCTCCTGTGAGCGTTGAAGCTTTTGTGTGCATCGTAGCCACGAAGGCTATGTAGTCGTGAAGGCTTTGTAGCCGCAAGGGCTCTGTAGCCACTTAGGGCTCTAAAGGAAATCAGGCTCACCGATTCTGAGCTCTAATACCATGATAAAAATGGAATTGAATAGAAGGAGGCAGCTCTCAGATGAGTACTGCACCTAGAGACTGCACACAAATGGAGAGTTCACTCTTCATTCATTAATCAAATGATACAACTATAAGTACATCACGAAGGAGTAGGAAGTTGTAAACAAACTCCTATATCCCATGAACTAATCCTAACTTAAGGAGCTACGTTAGAACAACGTAACCATTTCTTCATTAATACAAAATAATATTAATTATTTTCAACTCATAGAAGTATGATAAAAAGGGTATAAATTGAAGATAGGTGAATTAAAGGTTGATCCCCAACATGGAAAATTTTAGGGGCTAATATTCACAGGTGGGCTAATTTTCCATGGTTTTTCCAAAAAAATGATTCACCAATTTACATTCTTTTATAAAAATGATTCACCCAAATTTTAAAATAAAAAAATATTTTATGTTAAAATTCGCCAACATTATATAGAGAGTATATATAATATCATTATAAATTTGACTGATTTTGCAAATACATCAGTAAACATTTTATAGTTTGCATATTAGGGACTAGTGAGATTCGCCAATTTTTTAAACTTCAAGATAATTTTCCATCCTTAAAATTTTCCCTGATCCCTAATTAGGCATGTTATAATGACTTTATAATACCCTAATGGATGATGAAGTCTATTAGCAAAATTCCCTAGTAGCATTATGTGTTGTAAATTTTGTGTTTTGTTGGGTAAGTTTTGTAGGGTATTCACCTACAAAAATCTATTTTTTTGTTCCCCATATATATTCTCATTAAAAAAATCATTTATGTTTATTGTAAAGGAGAAAACAATTGGAAAATTTTGACAAAATAATTCTATGATTCCTGATATATTTATTGCTAACCAAACACAAAATTATATAATACAAATATGCTTTCCGATTAAAAAAAGAAAAAATACAGAGATAAGTAATGAATAAGCTTAATGTCTATTTTATTAAAAACAATTCTAATTTATATAATTTATATTAATTCCAATTGTATGAGAATTTTGGTGTATAAATTTTGTTATCAAGAAATTTAAATAAGTCAAATTAGATATCATTTTTGCGATAAGTTATTCATCTATGACCATTTCCATGAAAAGTAATCAAATTATTATAATTTAAAAAAAATAAATAACTTAAAAATAATAATCATTTAATTCTTAAAAAAACATTTTAAATAACCTATTCTTAATTTTCACATATATATATATATCTTTATGGTCTCTTGATTATTTTTATAGTTTTTCTTTCACAATGGAAAAAAATTATCTACCCTTAGTATATATAATCACCTCGATTGAGACCTTTGACACCAAGCCTATGGTTCAACAATCACAAATACACACGTAAGTATAATAAAACAAAAGCTCCAATGTACGCAGCAAAGAATTTCTCCTATGATAATTCTCGAATCATATTTTTAATATACATATTTATGTATATTTAAATAACTATTTAATTTTAGTTTTATTATAGAAGATATAATATTATATATAGGTTTATGTGATTTAATTTATTTTAAATATTTTTATTTTCAATATATTATTTTTTTATATAATGTTAATTTATTAAATTATTTTTATATAATAGAATTTTTTATAATATTTTTTTAGAAGTTTTTAGGTTTAGCTTAATTGGTTGAGGACTTTTTGCTAAAAGCACCTTGCTATTGGGAGGTTACGGGTTCAATTATCCTTGATTTTCTTGGGGTTAGGCTCTGATTAATTTGGATAAGGGTGTAGTCCCTTCAGGTGGACTTGCCCTAATTTTCCACCAATATATATATATATATATATATATATATATATATATATATATATATATATATATATATATATATATATATATATATATATATATATATATATATATATATATATATATCATTTTCCATTAAAGAAGAGCTAGTATCAAGGTTTGAAGCTTTTACATTTTTTATTGTTCCGAGATGCTTCACTATTCCAATACATTCATAACAAAAAAAAAATTGCCTCTGTGAGTTCTCTGGATTACAATTCTACATTGAAATCTACCATAAACTTTATAAAAATTCTTAAAAATAAGGGATATTTACAAAACATTTACAGAAAATTGGATTTGTTGATTTCCTTACTAGACTAATGACCAAATTAGACATTTCTCCAAATCAATTTTTTTTCTATTAAACTCATAGGATAGGGGAAGATATTCTTTGGGATTGATCTAATTCCATTATTCCTAGCCTCAATATTTCTCCATTATAGGTCAGTTTGTCTACTTCTACATTCAAATGTTTGTATATATGGTAGAATTCCAACCCCTTAAATTTCCTTAGTTGTAAGGCGATCCTTCTCAATATTGTGGTGTTGCTTGATCCTTCCCAATGCTTTATTTTGGTGACTTGCCTTATTACTAACATTGAATCTCCAAGGACCAACACACTTTTCTTTATACCCATGTTTATGGCTAACTCTAATCCTTTCCAAAGATTTAGATACTAAGCTTGATTGTTTGTTAGGGTGCCCAACCTCCAAGAAAACTAAATCTCTCTTTTTTCATAACGGTTGAAGATTACCCCTCCCGCTCCTCCAACTGAAACAATTTTTTATAATATTAATTAATTAATTATTTATAGATTATTTATCTTTCATTGTTCACAATAATACTCATCTCTCTCCCTATATATTATTTATTTCATTATCTTTGCAATAATTTCCTTCCCTCACATCAATAAGAAGTCAACAATGGGATTATTGGCAATATTCATCCTATTAATTTTAAAAATCAAGTTTTTCCTATGGAGAAGATAATGGAGCTTATATCATGAATTCATCATTTTCTACCTGTGGTAATTTTTTTTTAGTTGTAGGAGCTCTCACAAAGATTATTTTGTCCCCTTTGAGCTTTAACCCTTTTGTAAATTTCTCCTCACACTAATCAATATCAAAATGATACAATGCATGTGATCATAGCTTATGATATTCACTTCATTAAGGATTCCAAATGTGAAGTTCAAGTTATGGAATAGAAGATTTAATAGAAATTACATGTTTTCTTAAAACAAATTACTATGGATTTGAAAGCATGGTTGTGTGGCCTTGGTTCCTCTTTAATCTGGATTGGATCATTATGTTTTTTTCATCCATATTGATGCCTTCATAGTGGAAAAAATAGAGGAATTAGCTCATAGGACCATTTCTACCTGCAAGATGCAGTTTGGAAAATTGGGGTATGAAACCTTCCCGGGGCATTTTTGAAGCATCAAACATATTATTTTGGGGGTAAAAGCTTTCCAATTTAGCATTTTATCTTTATTACATAGTTCACACATAGAAACCTTTAGAACAACACAAAAATCACCTCAATTAGAATCTGTATGCAAAATTTATGTCACTCGGAAGTTGACCTTCTTGTTTTGACCATCATAATTCAAGCGGATGCCATGTTAGCCCCCATTATTCATTGAAAATGGGATAGCCACATGATTATCATGAATAAGACTCTAGAATATTCTATATTTTAACTCAATTTAAGAGTTGAGGGAGTCAAGCCTAACCGCTCGTAGGCTATCGGGCTATGTTATAACCTGACTACTAGGAGGAAAATGGTTTCATTATTTTCGAGTGCATTTGTCCATAAACAAGCTAACGTTAGTTAAGAGGGGTAGGGAGAGATCACACAGAGAGGATTTTTTCACTATAGTATCCCACGAGCCACAAGCCGTACCTCTTTGTCCTCACAACCATTTTCTATTTAGAGAAAGAGATCAGAGCGTCTTGACCTTCTAGTTGGGTTTTGTCCCGAAAGGGTTTCCTAGGTTATATCTTGTTTCAAAATGTAGTTTGAGTTTTTATTTCTCTTTTTTGTATTTTCTACATAATTTTGACTTGCATGCATAGAAAATTACTGTAATATATGTATATATAAATCTAAAGATAAATAAAACCCTAATAGTGTTGATTTCATATTTTTAAATATAATCTTATTAGATGTGTTTTGGCGAACTGTCGAGTGGAATATCTATAGTAGTTTTCATATCATATTGATATCAGAGAAGGATTCTTTGGGTATATTATGGATATTTGTAGGGTATCTTCATCGGTTAAGCCAAAAGTCATAAAATCATAATCAAGGACGATGAATATGTTAATAACCCTCTTGATCCTGCAAATGAGAGGTTCTTATGTCTCGAAAAACAATGTGAAATTATAGGTGATAATTTGAATATCCTCTCGTGATCCATAAAAAATAATCTTGAGCTACTTAGGGAATATGGGGGTTCTAATGTAGAGGACACGTGAGGAGGGAGATTAAGGGAGTTGGAGGAAACAAATAACTAGCTGAAGAAAGGACCTAAAAGACATCGACCCTGTTTTACTATCGTGAACCATTCACAGTGTCTATTCAAAATGGAAGTGAAGGTTGATATCAGGCCAAACTAAGATGATATTGACTCTCTAAAGCTAAATCACTGGTTGCAATAATTGGAAGTGTATTTTAGTTTCCACCATAGAGAGGAAGAACAAAATATTTCATTTGTACAGCTAAAATTAGAGGGCCATGCCTTGAATTGGTGGGAAAGGCACATAGAGACGTTGAGGTTGGAGGGATGTCCTCTAGTATAAGTGTGGTATGGCTTTCCTTCCATACATCGAAGGATTTATAGATAATATTGATAGAGTTTTTGGGAATAAGGACATAGTCACGCAATTTACAGCTGCAGGAAAAATAAGGCAAAAAATGTGGTCAGTTAAGGATAATCTCAATCACAAAGAGCTTAAAGGATTTTTTAAGATTGATTGTTCATGTGGAAAAAGTTATATTGGGGAAACTGGGTGTTCTTTGCAGAGAATATTGAAAGAGCAGGAGGCCAATATTAAGAGTGGGGGATCTTGTACCTCAACCCTTGCAAAACACTCGTCGAAAAGTAAGCATCAAGTGTGTTTAGAAGATGCCAAAATTATCACTAGAGAGGAACAATACCAAAGAATAAAAATCAAAGAAGCTCTTGAGATTATTAAACATCCTCATAATCTCAATAAGAATGGAGGGAGTGAAATTAGTGATAGTTGGCTTCCTTTGATCAGAAAAATTTGTTCCTCCTAAGTATAGTATCTCAGGTAAAAAAAATATTTTTGTTTTCGTCTCGTAACTTTTTACCATAGGGTTTATTTATTAATTTAAACAATAAAAATATAATAATAAAGAAGAAATAATGCATATTAAAATAAAACTATAATATTAATTAATTTGAATTGATTAATTATCTTTTAATTATTATTATCACGAGACTGAAATAATTCTAATAAATAAAAAATTATCATTTTAATTCTAATTAATAATTAAAAAAAAAAAAAAATATTCTAACTCTTAACCAAAATATTATTTTTAAGTAAGTAATAATAAGAATAGTTATAACTTTTAACCAATAAATTATTATTATTGGATAAGATAAATAATTATTTGGTTTATTATTAATATTTATTTATAAGTATATTTTATTGAATAAAATATTATTAAATAATCTATTAACGAACAATCATCATCGTCATCATCATTATTAAAAATTTTAGATAAATGAATTTAATAATAATTGATGAACTAGAAATGATTATTTTTATAATATTTATTAAGAATTTATATTTAATGAATTAAAAATTCAAATAATTATTATTATTACTAAAGAATATTAATTAATTTATCTAAGATATTTTATAATAGAGATAATTATTAATGATAATTATGATAGGTAAATTTATTAATATTAATTAATAGGTTTATTACTATTAATTATTAATAATAATTATCAACATTATAATCATTATTAATCATTTATGTTTTATTAATAGAATATAAAATTAAAAAATTAAAAAATAAATTATAAATTAATTAAAATCTATGGTCGGCTCTTTTGAATAATTAGGTTTTTCTTTCACTATTTATCACCGGTTTGATCCCTCTCAAAGCTTTCATTCAAAATATGTCCTGCAGATGGATCCCCATTAGGATTCAAAATGTCGACAAACTTCTGTTAACACCGTGGATAATGTTAAACACATGCATGGTAAAGACACACAAGTAGGAAAATAGGTGCGAGTTGCTATTACCATTAATATGATGTACATTTATAATACAATGGTGTGAATTTTGGATTCCGCATTCCAAGGTCACTTGGACTCCTTTTGTCCATTCGGCTTCCACACCTACCCATAGAGGATTAGGTGTCCAACATTCCCCCCTTAATCTGAAGGGGTATGTGTGAGTCCAAGAAGAGAGTTGTAATACAAATATGCAAAGTATGCATGGCAAGAATTAGGTTGAATCCTCTCTCTGAAATGTTGGCATAGAGAGGTGGTTTAAGGATGACCACCAACACTGGAATGCTTAGTGAAATTCCCAGAACTCTTCCAAATCTGGCAAGAAGCTGAGGGCTTCTGCTAGAGGAAGTGTCCCTCGTATTTGAAGAGGGAGACAGTCAACCTAGAAGAAGGGAGGTCTACAACGTGTGATGGTTTAAGGATGACCTCCAACACTGGAATGCTTAATGCATTTTCCAGAACTCTACCAAAGCTGGTAAGAAGTTGAATTTTTCTGTTAGAGGAAGTGCTCCGAATTATTTGAAGAGAAAGAATATCAACCTCGCATAGATGGTTTAAGGCTATCCACCAACCAAAGGAATGCTCATGGGCATCCGTATCTCTCGCTACAAATCTGAATCTGGAATGAAAGATTCTGGCTTAGGCTCACCTAAAGTGTCATGTCTTTGGCTACAACTCTGAATCTAGAATGATAGGTTGTGGCTCAGGATCGCTTGATGTGGCTTTGAAGCTTGTAGATGACCACTATTTCCCCCCCTGTCGAGTACAAGGTGAGATGATGGTGAAAACTAAACTGCAAGATTGTTCAATATCCTAGAACAAGTTCTGACATATGACTTAAACATATTCTTGGTTGTGGATGTCCATTTCCAAGAAGCGATCCATCCAAGATGAATATTTTTTCTTGCAGGAGGCTTGTTTCTGAAGCATCTTTGTGAATAATGGGTGTGCCAACCATAATGCTTGCATGGGTGAAGATCAAAACAATGATCTTTCATATGGCCAACTCGATCACAGTGTTGGCATTTCACAATTTTTTGTTGCTGCAGTGGAAGAGGAGCAGGATCTTGAACAGCTGAAGGTGAGCTATCATGAAGAAATCCGACACTCTGAAATTGAATGGACTTGGAGTAGTCTGGAATATGAAAGGACAATTCCTTATCATATCCAAGACTAGTTCTATGCTTGTTTTGGACAAGATCTTCCAAAGGTCTAATGATGGGCTTTGGAGGTGCAAGCTGGATGTTTTCTTCTGCGTTCAAATCTTCTCTTATATTAGGTAGTGATTTTGAATCAACTCCAACATTATTGGCTTGCTACTTATGGGAGTCTCTTTCAATTTTTTGAACAAAAACAAGTTCAAAATGGCAACTCTTTTGTTGTAACTCCTCTTGTTGTAGCTGATATTCAAGCTAAAAAAACTCAATCTTGTCTTGTGCATCATGCAAACAAGTTTGAATACTAAAAAAACCATTCTTGCTCATTTTTACCATATCATGAATAGTGTAATGAATGAGGTTATTCAAGAACTCTAATGCATCATCAATTTTAGCCATTTTTCTCAACAACTCAAGCTTACACTTCAAACAATGATCACAACTATGAACTAAGAAGAAACACCCACTCACAATAATGATTTCTCTCGATTTCCCTAGTTATTCCAATATATAAGCAATGGAAACTTATCCCTCAACATGTATAAGATTCATACGCCACACTATAGAGGCAAACTGATCAATATTTCCACCCTAGAGGATTCGTGCGTTGAATAATTTCAATAAGAAAACTCGAAAATAATCACATAAAATTTTAAATGATTGCATAGTAACCCACTCCATTTTATCCATTACTTTTACCTTCCCCACCTCGATCAATCAAACCCTCCTCATCAAAATTTAGCCAAGGGAGCCCGATTGCCTCGCTCCATGAATAAAATTAACATCCTGTCACCTTCGGATCCAACTGATAGGACTCACAGCTAACAACACTCGATCAAAAATTCCTTTCGAGTATAATGTTGCATTTGATTGCTCCGCGTTCTCTCTTTTGAATATGAAAGTGTCAATGTTTTTTTGGAGCTTCAAGAAATGCAATAGAATATGAAATGAGTAAACTATAAGCGACCTGAGAGATTTAGTGAACCGTTGCTATACATGGCAGGTATTTAAATGGTGTGATAGTTATTTTATGTTGGGTGTAGGTTTCATGGTCTCTGGTTTGTGCACTAGATATTCATAAACAAGCCTATGCTCTTAAAAATCTCTCAAAGGCACAACCAACAAGGAGGAGTCAAGGAGTCAGGGAGAGGGAACCGACTATGATACCGATGGTGTGAACAAAAGTGTTGGCGACCAAAGCCGAGAGATAAACCCGCGTGAATAGGCACCGCTGAACATGAGACCGACTGGAAGTGAGGAGGAGTGGTCAAGGTCAACTATGGCATGGGGTGTCTATTGTGGTATGAGGAGTATAGATATGTTTTTGTGTGAGAGACTCAACACTGTGGGAGAAGAATGGTGTGGATTTGAACCGTAGGGGGCAGAGCCACCATTGACTGTAAAATGGAGAGTATGGAGAGGTCAAGGGGTCGAGGGACTGGTGTAACATGGAGCGCCACCATTAACTGAGTTCATGTAATATGAAATGTGGTGGTAGTGGTGTTGTGAATATAAAGGATCTCGGTATGGGGATTCAGGTGCACTCCAATATCTATAGGTCGATTAGTTATGCGTGGAGTAGAGTGCTCTATGCTTTAGATGGAGGGTAGGTGTGAGGGTGCTCGAGATGGAGCGAAAAAGCTCCTGTGAGTAGGGAACGACAGAGGTGTAAGGGAGCTAGGAGGTAGAGTAGCATTGAGGGCCAAACAGTGAGGGCTCCTGAAGAAAATGTGCCACGAGACCAGGAAATGCATAAATATTATGGAGAGTGTGCTAACCAACTAGCAGGCTATGGTTGTCAGTTGTCAGAAGTGAAAAATATTGCCAGAATATGTCGAGAGAAGTTCTTGATATATAAGAGAGGATAGTACCTAGGAAAATGACAGAGATGCAGGTAGAGCTCCCAGAGGATAGAGTCACCAGCAAAGACTGCACATTTTCTATTTTGGAATGTAGATAGTACAAAGAATGAATCTATAATTTAGTTGATTCGAGCAAGCCAGCAATCACCCGCTCTGATACCATGTTAAACACATGCATGGTAAAGACATACAAGTAGGAAAATAGGCATGATTTTATATTACCATTAATATGATGTATATTTATAATAAAATGGTGTGAATCTTGGATTCTGAATTCCAAGGTCACTTGGACTCCCTTTTTCCATTAGACTTCCACACCTACCCATAGAGGATTAGGTGTCCAACAGATAATATAATTCACTCTTCTTCACTTAACAACCATAGAAGCTCAAAAACCATCACTATTGGGTATGTAGAGGACCAATGGATCCAATGGCACTACTTCAGGCAAGAGAAGGGTGTTATGTCATCATTTAATTGATTAGGACTATCCTTCTCTAATCCCTCATTAATGATTACAAGATATTTTCACTTTCTATCAAGAATCTTACCTAATCTTGAGTGAATACCTTGCATTCTTATTGGAGTGACAAAATATATGGAAAAGGGTTGTAACTTGGTATTAAGAACACTTTGAGACACCTTACTATTTTCAAGAGAGACTAGCTTGGAAAGTAGTTGAGTGAATTTTTGAGGTTTAATGGATGGAAGTTGTAATTGTTCAGGTTACACAACTTACTATGTCTGTATAAGTTATTTTTATTGGAATTGTGAGTGATATGATTATTGTGGATATTCTTGCGGTTTTTGTTGCATACTGTAATACTAAGTAGGCATGTTCCCGTAGATAGATCCTTTCCATCTTTGTTTCAAGGAATATTTTTGACTTGCTACTAAGGTAATCCTTGGGAAGAATGATTTTGGGCTTGCTTTTGTTGTCATGCTTGTCAAGGTGTAGTGGAATTCCAAAATTCAGATGGATATTTCTAACCAGAATAGTATGAAGAAAATTAATGTGTGGGGTCTAAAGGTATACTCATGCTCAAGGCTGCCATGGTATCTTTGGTGCAAGAATACGAAATTGTTACATTTTTTTCATTCTATCTATGCCAAACTTCCTTCATTCCAAGTAAATAGGGGTGATGTTTCATGGAATGCATCCCTGCACCAATAGAAAAAATTTCAATGTTATTCAAAGGGAATTCTCTTAATCTTTGTTTCTTTATACATCTAGGGAATAAAATAGAGAGAGTTTCATTCTTTTCCTCATGCTTCTTCTTAATTTGTAAAATATATAACTGCAAAATAAGAGTATGAAGAATGTCATTCTTAAAATTTTCTAATATATTTCCCAATCCAACCTTAGTTACCTTACTTGTTGTAGATTTTTTGACTTTATAAAAAATTTCTTTAGACCCATTACTAGATATGGCTTGACTTTGAGAATACCTCTTGTATATTTTACTAATTTTTTCAAAAGTTACTTATAAACATCTCCATATCCGATCAAATTAAGTATATTTATAGATTTGTTAGAAATCCCCCTAAAAAAAGATGGTTCTAATGGTATTCAAATCTAACCTACTTTTCTTGGATCAATAGAGATAGTAAATTCCCTCTCTCAAATTTTTGGCTTTATAATATTCTTCATAGTTTTTAAGGAAATTTTTATCCATTTCATCCCATGTCTAAATTGTATTTCCTCCTAATTCCATAAACTAGTGCAAGGATGAATCTTTGAGATTAAAAAAAATACTTTGTTTTTTTGCATCATTTAAATAATCATACCTATGAAACAATATATCAAACTCAAAAATAAAAGCATCACGATAACATGAAAATGAAGAAAAAATAATGGAGGGATGTTCTTCATTTGTACCATTGTTGAAGGATTCACATTTGTGAAACCAAAATTTACCTCCCCTTCTTCATTTGCATGTGCCTCACATTCACCATTTAAATACACCTCACCTTAACCTTCTTCCATATTTATACCATCCAATAGGGTGTACTAAATTTTTTTAAATGCAGATGGTAGCTCAAAAATTGGATTAAACTTCACTTCAAGTTTTTATTGATTTCTCGGTTCACCTAATATTGTTTCATTCATTCTAGGAAATATTGGAGAAATTATAGGCTCCACAATTATACTAATTTTATATCCTTCCCCTTCTGAGCTACCCATTATAAGCTTTGGAATTGGTTGAGTCACTAGATTCTTGCATGTTCATCTTCCTCTTAGGGATCTTCAACCAATAAGTTATTATGTGAAGGCATGATAAATGGTAAAATAATTGGTGTAATGGGAACTACTTTCCCAAGAGATATTCCTCTACTATATATTTCCCTATTCATATAGTACTAAAATAATTGAGATTTAGTGGATTAGCATATTCATTATAGTGAATGTGTAGGTTCTTACTTCTCATCTTGCCATCACTACTCCATTGTATCTAAAATGCTAGCACCAAATATAAATTACATACAAGAAAATTTATGAAATTTTAAGTGATAAAGACAAACAAATCGTAAATTTATCATATTGTTTTAGCATTTCCCTAAGAGCAATGCCAAAAATGTCAAACAATTTATATGCTTAAATTTTGTCACACTTTTCTATCAATCCATGAATGTAAAATTTTAAATTCCAACACTATATGTGTAGAATTAGTATATTATCGAATTCTACACTTGAAAGAACTCTATGACTTAATGCTCAAAATTTTTTTTCCAATAAAAGCTAATGAAACTAGTGTTGGGTATGTGTTATATTTTTTCCACGATTATTCACGGTCACAGGAGGGGCGATAGCCCTTCCAGTACATTGCGCCAGGCGCAATAGGAGGGTCACAGGGGGTTTGGTACTTCCCCCTGTCTGGGGGTTCAGAGGGGGTGGGTAGCTCCCTACGTGGGGTGCGAGGCAGTGCCCCAGGAAAATTATTTTCCTTAATTTTTGGTGGGCAGTCCCCCCTATGGTTTTTTGCATGGGTTTGCACATGGTTTTGGGGGCATGATGGTTTTCGGCCCTGGTATTTATTAGATCCGTTCAAGGAAACTATGGTTATGTTCTAATCCAGGGTTAATGGATTTGGGTTTATGAATGCTTCGACATATATATATATATATATATATATATATATATATTATATATATATATATATATATATATATATATATATATATATATATATATGTGTGTGTGTGTGTGTGTTGTAACATTAAAAGGAATATAATGAAAAATCAAGCTGGTAGTCCCAGTTTTGGGATCTAGGGGAGAAATCTCTGTGTATAATTGTTTTATGTTTTATGCTCTCGCTATTGTTTATTTTCTGTCTATAAGAATTCGTTTGAAGATAAATTTTGTACAGGGTTAAAACCTACAATTAGAATCCAACAACACTATAGAGATAAGTTTACACTAGATTTAGGTTTACTAGAATGCTTTTCCAACCACATATCACAATCTCTTGTTTGAATTAAAAACATCATACAATGGATTATGGAGAAAAATGTTCTTCCACCTTGAGTGAATTGATTTCTGTAGATGAAAAATGAAATTATAAATAAAATCATTTAAAGTACATGCAATGAAAGATTACAAATGATATTAAAAAGGTAATGAGAAATGAAATATTCAACTAGAAAGTAGATAGATAAATTCAAAGAAAACAAATATACTTTGACTAACTAAATGAAATAAATATATTGGAACACAAACCAAATTAGGGGGTCTCTCTAAATAAATTTTTCTATAAGAGAAACTACAATGCTATTAAATAGTGATATGAAATCATTAGAACATCAACGTCTTTATGGAGATGAGATTTATAGGTTTACAATTATGCTCATAAGTTTGGTCATCTCCCTCTAAACTATTGATTATCAACCTTATCCTTCTTGAATCTCATTCACTATAACTGACTATGTTTTATAAAAATAATATATTTAAACTGGGAGAGGGCATATTAATAACCACAAATAGTTACCATATTTGAGAGGGCAGCAAACTCATATGACACATTAATGGAAAATGAAATAAATTCCATATTAAAAGTTTATTTTTTCACTAGTAAGAGTTGGAATATAAATAATTTCACATGATATTTTAATGATAGGGTATGCATGAAAATATCCTCTTCTAGTTGATAATGATCTTGAATTTCCTTGGACACCTGATTATGGGAACATTATTATCTAGAATTTTGACCACAGAGTAGTGCTATATTTTTTTAACTTGTATTTTATCTAAACAAAAAAATATCATCTAATAAAATCCATATGGAATATTTTGTCTTGGATATGCACTAATATTCCAACAATTGAAAAGGGTTACTAGATCTGTAATGGGGTTACATGATTTCAAACCATTATTAATAAAACTAGCTCTAACTCTATTAAGCTATCAAAAGTAGCGAAAATGATTATAAACTCACAACTTAATACCTTATGAGATTATTGTAATGCATGCCTTGGAAAACATCAATAAATATGCTAAATGGAATAGTAAGAAGGTGAAAGGAGGGAGTAAAAAGGGTTGAGAAAGGCATTTCTAACACTGAAAAATGTGTTAAAACAAAGGCCAGACTAGGATATAGGGTGTAGCCCTTTCTATGAAAGCACCTAGAAATAATAGGAGAGGAAAGTTGAATGGAGACACCAGGAAACAAAAGGATCTTAGAGGAAAAGGGATCCACATGGAGATAAAAGGGATTTTGGAGAAGGGAAGAAAAAGGAAGACCGATAGGGAAGTTGTAAAAATGAAAGGAAGGAATAGGAGAAGAGGGAAGAACATTCCCACCACCTAAATCATTTCCAATAGAGGAGATGACACATTTTCATTTCAAAATTAGGAAAGTGAATGGTAAGAAAATGGGACACACAGAGAAAACAAGTTACCATTGTCACATAGAAGAGGAACTTGGTGCTTGCAAGAGCCGATGTGTGGATAAATAGATGTGGTTGCCTATAGAGAAGCTTCATTTCCTTATTTTGAATCCCTACTTCCAAATCCACATAATTCTCAAACTCCTATAACTCATTTTCCAAAAAAATTCCCTTTCTAAGAATTGAGGGAAGGACTTTATTGCACTAAGATTGAATATGGCCAAAGTCGTGATAGGCATAGTAGTGAAAGGGAGATGTGAGTAATAAATTTTTTGGACCTAAGAGGATGAACCAAATGCAAGCTCAATTTTCTCTATAATATCTTCTCTTAAGTCAACCTCATCTTGTATCCACCTGCCTAAAATCAACATTTGATACCTAATTGGGCCCTAATTGGATGAAAAAAATAATTTAATTCCTAAGGGTTGCTAAAAATATTGAGTTTAGAAGATGATAGGGAGATTGAGTAAATAGCCCATACCATCTAAGAAAAGATAGGTTGCGACGCCAAAATAAAAATCCACATTCCATTTTTGTAAAAACAACCATAAGGACCCCTAACTCCATGGAAAGGAAATAATAATTTCACAATCCCATTCCAAAATGAACCTAAAGCAGAGTCAATCCTAAGTTAGGAAATGTAATGCTAGGCTCTAGCACATAACCTAGAACATCCTTCGACGAAATTTCCATCGAAGAATTTAAGGATCCCTTACTAATCGACTTGCCCCAAAAGTGACTAGCCAAGGTCTTACACATAATCTAAGAAAGCACCTCCAAGTTGATGTCCTAGTTGACCACCATTCAAACCTTCGTATGATTATCTCTTATACACTTTTTCTTTCTCTTTGACACCAACTTTTGCACTTTGCTTGCTCACAAAAATGATTAAGTAGAGACCTAGCTACATTGGCGTTTTGAGAATGAGCTATAGGAGTAAAGTCGAGAGGAGAGACAAATAAAAAAAATTAATGTTCAATTAGTTCCACTTTTAATATTTGGACCTAGGTCACACGGGATTGAGAGTTGGGAATATTCCACATGCGGATATCCACACTAGTAATGCAGTAAAAAATTGGGAGGAAGGCCAAGTGGAACCCCATGCTAGGAGCAACACTCAAAGACATCTCCTTAACATTTAACCTATGCACAAAGGATCCATTCTTGACATGGGTTGTCTCTGAAGTCCATCAACTCTTCCTCCAACATCGGTTAACAACTTGAATGGCTGGCATGGCAAACAAAATGAGCAAAAAATAAAAATAAAAAGTTGTTGAAGATGGAACAGTTAAGAACAAACTTAAATCTATACATCTAGAGACCAACTTTATAGGAACTTAGGAGCTTCATTTTAAGACAAGAGAAAGAATACTAGAGTGCGGAATACCCTAGATAGAACCGTATATAGACTTAGAGCCCCATCTTCCCTTCCAAGATATCTCTTTTCTTTATTTCCTTATAATTAGATCATTGTATATTTTTATTTTATTTAAGGTTAGCAACAATATTTTTGTCAACTTTTAGTTATAGGATTTTTACGAGATAAAACTTTTCTGAAAAATAAATTTTAGATTTAAGACTAAAGTTATGATGGTTGAAGTGAAGCTAATAGTCATGTAAGATAAATTTCATTATTTATTTGTATAATAAAATATTGGAAATCATATATTCTACCCACATCTCACCACTTCATTAAATTATTGCAAACTATAAAATCAATATATACATTCATTTAAAAATTATGCTATTAAAATTCATTATTTATTAAAAATAAAATATCATAAAAACTTATTATATTCAATAGAATAAATAACTTTAATAAATTAAAATAAGAAAAAATTAAGTAGACATGGAAATAAAATATTTTTTATAAACCATTGAACATAAAATTCAAATTACTCTAAAATTCATTTATATATATATGATGAGATTAAATTCATCCATTTCGCTTCTAAACAAATGCATAGAACACTACATTACTATTATGGGGAAAAAATAAATGCACAATAACAATCTTAATCCAAAGCCACGGGAAACTAGCTAAAAGGGTGCTTAGCACCTAAACTACATCGCAATCCAAACCATGGAAAACTAATTCAGGCCTGTTTACCACCTAGCCCACAGCGCAGCAAAATTACTTGCTTGCCGCACATAAGAGGAACCTTTTATTCTTATATATGCTCCATGTAGAGTTCCACTTCCTAGATATACCAATCAACGTTGACGATATCATATCAGAACCCTAGCAATCTTATTCATGGCTACTTGAGCAACATTATTCATGGCCACTTGATATCGGAATATACAAAAACGACGGCTATTCAGTGATATACTGATTACATATATCAACGGTACTCAACCCTAACTTTGGTTGCGTTGCTTAGACATAGTATTGGACGCCGGAACTTTTTGCGTTCCAGAAAGTAGTTATGAATCTTGTGCAGTAGCCCAACCCTAGTCCTTCCACTGGAGAAACAGCAAGAATTCGCAGCGCTTTTGGCTTTAACCAAAGGCGGCGGACTCAAGGGCGGGATGATAATCTCATGATCAATTAATTCCTCCTTGTAATACCTACCAGACGACCTACGCTTGCCCGGCTCAACTTCCCAGCGGAAGGGGACTCTCCCCAGATTTGAAGCTCTGTAGTAAATGCGAGAAGAATGGCCAGTTGTTTCTTCCCGGCTTAGAAGCCGACTGAAAAACCCTCCTTTCGTTTCTAACTGAAACAGATCCTCGTTATTTTCTTCAACACTGGGCAACATATAATTATTTGCCACCTTCTCTGAAGTCCCATAACTAATATCTCCTGTGCTGTCCTTCATTGCTGCTGCATCAATTGTCGTATCACTAGTTATGATTCATGTTGGAAACAAGAAATTGCATGAACAACAGTCGAATATATAGTATTCAACTGGCAGGAAAGAAAGTGTAAATTAGTTAATGAACATAGGATGAGTAAAGGGTATAAATAGGTAGCAGAAAATCAATGGCGATGGCTTCGAAAATGAACTTCTTGTGCCAAAAAAAAGAGCACACCAACCATGATAATGCAATCTTCGTATCCTATTCGAGCCCAGACATATATGTCAACGATTTCAACTATTAGTTTCAAGTACGATATATGAAAGATTAGATCCTTGTGAAGGAGAAATTAGTAGTAGGTACTTGAAAACTACGTTAAAAAAAATGGCCAGTATCTTAGTTACCTACCGTTAGGTGGTATTTGGTCCACGTTGGACGTGCTTGACTGACCCATCAGATGGGCATGGTATCATTCTCAATTATTAGTTTGATCCACGCTGGAGATAGCGTAACCAGAACCTTAGATCGGCATAGTATCCTTATCATTAGTTATTAATACCAACTCTACTCTCTGGCATTTATTGTTTAGCATATTTTATGTAATCGTTGTTTTTCTTGAACAATCAGTAGGAGTAACTTCCGATTGAAACAAATTTCTAATAGCAATGGAGGTCGTGATCTCTATCCCTGTAACGTTCCCTGCACAATGGGTTTCTTTGAAAGTTTATTTGCTCCAACAGCAAGTTTTGTCATGGGGTTGGCCACCTGTTCCGAAAGGGATTTTGGCCTGGCAGATTACTTCACTTGAAAATAACAAATGCCTTTTTCTGCCTCTGGACTTGGCAATATTCACGGAGTAATCCAAGAGCAGAGACCAAGCCCTAAAACAAACAAAGAATGACTAATAGTAAAGTGGCGAGTGATGGATTCACTGAATGGCACTTTCTATTTATTAAAATAAAAATAAAAAACATCAAGTCTTTCATCACCGGGTGGACATCTATATTTACACATCTAGAACCCGCTCCACCTAATGCATGGATTAAGATCCATGGCTACTTACTTAGATGAATAGTCTATGCTGGATATAATTTTCAAACTACGTGCTATGTTTACATTGATAACCATGTCTATTAGTCTAGGCGAATATAATCTTTAAACCACATGCTATGTTTACATTGATAAACATGTCTATTACTCCATGTTGAATATAATCTTCAAACCAAATGCTATGTTTATATTATTCCATGTTGAATATAATCTTCAAACCACATGCTATGTTTATTTTGGAAGAGTCTCCAAGATTTTGATTTTTTATAGGTGGGATTTATAAAAATTTTAAATTTAGACTCGAAAAGTAAATTAAAAATGATTATTATGGATATTCGAGTTTTATTTCAAAAATTTTAAATTTATTGAAAGAATTTTTTAAATAAAAAAGTTATTTAATAATGATTAAAACAAAAAAAATATACACAAAAATTTTTCTCTTGATTCCAACATTATAAATTGATTTTTTTATTATATTCTTTTCAATGTTATAATACATTTATATATGTATAAACATTTATAAATCCCAATCTATAACTCTACATTAGAACATAGTTGTAGTTATGCAGAAGTATTCATAAACCCTAATCCATAATCCTAGAGTAGAACATAACTCTATTTACAAAATACCATGGGCAGAAAACCATCATCTCCAAAACCATGTGCAAAAATCATACACAAAAACATGAGTAAATCACCCCCCATCCTTGAGTCCCCATTTAAAAAAAAACCCTCTGGCCTTGCCCTACAACCTTCAAAAAAGGGCTGACCTAGCTATGTGCCTAGAAAAACTTACAACACATAGAACTAGTAATAAAAAGAACATAACACACCCAACAATAAAAAAAATATTATCTTTTTGATCTTCACTTATAAAAAGATCATATTAAACTCTAATTTTAATGTTGATAGTTAATCAATTCCATTTTTTTTCAATTATTTTAAAAAATAAAATTATAAATAATTCAGGTGATTGTTAAAAGATAAATTTTAATTTTAATAATTATTAACCTAAATATATTATTGATTATAACATTTTAACTACTAGTACTTTTCCTATCTCTATCTTCAATTCTATAATCTTTTATTAAAAAGATATAAAATCCACTCCTATATTAATTATATAATCTTCCATTCAAAAACATATACCCTTAACCATAACACCCACCCTATATAACAGTTTTTGCTATAAATTTTCTTCAATCCCTATTACTCTTTTTTTCTGTGTTCTTTTTATGAATTTGTTATCTCCAATGTAACCTTTTCATTTTAGGTTTGTAGAGCTTCAGCTAACTAATTTATTCACTTTTCCCTTTGTTAGTATAACTGCCTAAAAGGAGCTTCGTAAATTTTGTTGTCTATTTGGTTTGTAGCAAGACCTACTCCAACACAGCTTCACAGCTTCGTTTTGCACTGCACTCTGCTTGGTGGAAAACAGCCATATTAGAAAGCTTTATTTAATTCGATTGAAGATCTTTCAAAATTAGCTTTATATGGACAGCCGTATTACTTTGGATGTTCTACGTTCCAGAAAGATCTATGCTGCACCCTATTCCTATGCGAGTGGTAGCACACAATTCAACTAAGTTTTGCACTATAGTTTAATAGATGGTAGCTCAAGCGTAATGTTGAAGGTATTAGTATTATTAAATAAATAAGTGGGAAGAGGCAAAACGAAGGAACTGCATTGTGAGGGAGTGGATATTTGGTGAGGTCGATGAAATATATATTTTTGTGTGTATGCAAAATTAGTTATTTTGGTAATAATAATTTTTTAATTATATCTTCTTTTTGTGGCAATTGGTGATTGTGTTTAGGTATAGATAATGCTTTACAACTTATATCTACTTTATTTTTAGACCATTTGATTAAACTTTACTTTGACAACACACTCGAGATTTACAATTGAATGAATTCTATGTCATATGTATTAGTGATCAAAATTACCTTTCTAAAATTATATTAGTTGTTGGAAATGCATAACTAAGCTATGCATTGTAAAAAAGAAAGGTTGGATGTTTTCATAGATGATAATATCTTAGAACATATTTATAAGGGTAATGTAATTGGAAGGTATGTCATTTCCAATATATTTATGGATATATATTGTATAATATTGTGATATATGTATGAGTATATATTATATAATAATTTTAATATAAAAGATATTTTCTCGTAATTAATTTTATTTTATTTTTTTAAAGATATTTGACTTTCTATTTATATAGTTATATTTTAGTGTGGATATAGTTAGTGTATCTTTTGATTTATAAATATAATGTTAATTAATAAAATAATGATTATTATGTTTTTTAATATTGTTTGAATGGATATATTTATTTTTTATTTATTTTTATAAGTAGTGTTTATTTATGTCCTAGTTTATAAAGTCTTTAATAACTTGTATTTTCATATATGTTTAAGAAGATGAATCTATATTAGATTTCAGGGTGTTCAATATTCTAGAGTTCATTGTGAGTAACAAATTTGCATGCATTTATTTGATGTAATTGTTTTTATGAAACTTTTGTGTATAATGATCGAAATTGTATCATGTTGTGTCGATGCTTTAACTAGCTCTACTTTAGGATATAAACTTTTTTTATTATAATTTGTCATTAAGC
Source organism: Pinus albicaulis (assembly GCA_034641835.2). Lineage (NCBI taxonomy): Eukaryota > Viridiplantae > Streptophyta > Pinopsida > Pinales > Pinaceae > Pinus > Pinus albicaulis. The sequence continues at coordinate 30,010,421 of MU968317.1, forward strand.
TTTATCCTTTATAATATTTTCTCAACTCATCCCACTAACTATGATATACTTTTAAAATTGCTTTAATCATGAGTGATCAAAATTCATAACAAATGGAAACCTATAAATAACAGATATATAAGTAACCCATAAGACAAAATTGTATATGAGATAGGAGATAAAGAAATTGTAACATCCCTCTATTCTACTAGTGTTATTTTGTAAAGACATTTGTGATTGTAACAACACCATGGAAAAAGACAACTAGCCAAACCTTTTATTGAATATCTAAAAATTATTAATTAAAATTAATTAATTAACACATATGAAGAACGGAAAAATTTAAGGGTCCTTGGTCTAAGGGAAGCTTGCTTGCTCACCAGTTTTTCTGAAGTTTCTTTAATGCCTGAAGCCACTTTCTTTCCCACCTAGTTTGAAAATCCATGATCCATATCCTACTAAATCAAATGCAACAATTACTTGTAGCTGAGAGAAGCCATTTTCTAACAGGTTTAATGTGATGTGATTAGGGATTAACTAAGTTGGTAGAGACATTTAAAATTCATTACTCAATTGGACTAGGGCGGTGGAAGGACTGGTGGTGCTCATTCCCATTTGTTCCCTCTCAGAAATCGAGAAAACAACTTTAGAGGTGATGACACCAAAGCTCAAAGGTAGTGATCTCTCTAAATTGTGCAAAGGGACACATGGATTTTTATATCTGTGCATAGCACAGAATAATTTGGGTGTTTTTTCATTGGATATTGGGAATGATACTAATATGCCCATCATTTTAACTATTTAAGTCTCTAATGTTCCCTTATCTCTCAAAGTTTTGAGGCTTTGTGACCTTGAGGATGCACCCTATGACCTTAGGCATTTACTACCATTAATTTTTTTAGACTATTAAAATCATTGTGTGAGCCTATGTTTCCAATGTGTAGTTGAAGGATTAAAAATTCAACCATTGGGTGCTTGCATTTTCTATTAAACGACTTAGTGATTTTGGTTTGGTTGTTACATCACTGAGGGATTTCCTGGTATGTTTAACCACTTAGTTATTTTTGAATAATTAAATACACCACTAGCTATTAAACCACTCTCATAGTGGGTCCATTCTTTGAAACTAAGCACGACACATATTAATTGAGTTGGGTGAAGCCCTGTGTTTTGAATTTGGAGAGTGAGTGAGTCATTAGGTGGTTACTACCAAATAATAGTTAACGAACCACCAAGCTAGTGGAATGAATCTTCTAAGAGTTTGATCAATCCAATAATGTCAAATTCCTTTGTGCAAACATAACCTCAAACTCTAGGTAAGGTTCTAGGATGGTGAGTTGCAAGAGAGATTACTATGTAGCTATACTATGATTAGGTGGAGAGTGGAAGTCACTCCTTTAGTTTCCAAGATCATTAAAATTGATCTTTTCATATTGGTATTTCAAGCTACGTATGTTACTTGTTTTGATTATTGAGTAATGCATGGTATTGAGTGCTCATGAAGGAATGGTTTAACTGTATAGCTACTGCCATGTTCATGAGTTAATGCACAACACCTTATTTACTTATATTTTCTAGTTTAAATTTCATATTTCAGATTGGGATTGATAAGACGCCTTACATGTTTACAGTTGTTTTGAATGTTTAATTTACGACGATTTCTTCCATACTTGAAAATTGCAGCTATCTTATCCTATCTTTCACATGTTAATAGTATGTTCATGATGGAAGTATTAAACCATGTTTCCATTTCTTTCCTTTTCCTTACATGTGTAATATTCCAAAATTTGCACATAAGCAAATTGGAGTATTAGATTTTTCTACTTTCACCTAGGAGAAGAATAAATGGGTAAGGAGGCCCATGAACAATAAAATATGAATAAATTCCACCTTATTAAGGGAAGATATCACCTTAGGAGCTAGTTTTACACTTCCAAGTGTGAACAAGGAAATTTTAGATGGAGACATAGTCAAGTTTGACTAAGTCAACAGCAATTCTTGAGGAGGAAGAAATACCCAAGTAAATTAGCTCAATGTGAACATGGATCAGCCTAAGATACAAATGTAAACTCTATTGAATATCTCTAGTGTGAAAAGAGGCATTGGAGGTGGATTAGTTGACCAAGTCAACAACGCAGCCACAAGAGGAGGAAAGCAAGCTAGGGTAGCGCAGTTTTGAAAGAGGAAGCTTCATGAAGAAGTCACCTCAACATTGTGTGGGGTCCGGGGTGAGGAGGCTCACCAAAGATAAAAGGAGGGCATAACGTCAAAGGAGATCATTCATGTATTCAGATTTCTTGGTCTAGAGACCAATTTCATACTTCAGCTATTTAGCCAGAGTTGCTACACTGCTTAGTGCAGAGAATTCCCGTGCGGGAATTCCATCCTCTCTTTGGATCAGCTTGCTTAAGGGATCAAGAGAGAAGGATTTGAGCTTCATTTCAGTATTTGGCTTGGGGCCATTCTGTCATATTCAGCTACAACATAGTATCCTTCAGAAAACTACGTCCTTCATGCAGAGGCAGCAACAACAGTGTTGTATCCTTTGATTTTGTGTTATTTCTTGAGGAGGAGGTGCCTATTTCCCTTCGGGAGTTTTGTTAGAGAAGCCTTTAGGCCCTATTTCTGTATTATTCAGCCATTATATGATTTATTCATCCAATATTAATAGAGAGTTGCAGCAAGTACGTTATTTTCTGCAGTATTGCTTATTTCATGCATTTTGTCGAAAATATTGCCGGGAATCTTATCTCTACTGTATAAGTGTTTAAAATTCCATTTCTTTGCTGTGTGGTTAATATTTCAGACTTATTTCATCATTTGTTGCATAAACCCTCTGAAAAAGACGTTGTGAAAGCTTCAACAAAGTTTGCATTAGCTAAGTCATGGGGTTTGGGCCTTTTTGAGCTGCACCGGGACCGGGAGATCTATTTAACTTAGTAAAACATATTTATTTCGGATTTTTTTCTGGGTGGGAGTCCCAAATAGCATAAGCTAAAGTATCCAACCTTTATTCTCCCTTAATATTACGCTCTCTATTGGGAATAATGTTTTTGGGGCTGAAATAGCTGATTTTCCCCACTATTTTGATCATAAATGGAAATCTAAATTTATGTTGTAGCTCTCATTGATGTATATGTGCTTCTCATACATATTTTAAGCTTATTAATCATTGCAGGACAAAAATATAGTTTATGTATTGTTGAATCCTTGAATTGGGATACTACAGTGGTATCAGAGCATGATCTTTGGCTCAGCCTGTGGCTTCAAGAAAAAGTATTGAATCCCTGAAGGAGGAATACTTCAAGCTATATAGACAGAGTTTTCAGATGGCCAGTTAGCCTCTCGATCTCATCCTTTTTTTTCAAATGTGACATATCCAGTAAATGCCCCTGCAGTCGATCTCTGGAATAGAATTTTGATATTCCTGAAAAGGGGACTCAAGCTATTAGAAGAGCAAAGAGGGAAAGCAGAGATAAAAATTATGGAGAGGATGAGCTTACTCTCATCCATTTTCAGATCTAAGAAGGAAGAAGAAGAGAAATGCAGTGAGACCTCTAGAGGGTTTCAAGAAGCAGAAGCAGATGCATGCACTTCTTGTTCTTGTAGAGGAAGTGAAGAGCAAGGAGATTATTTAGAGAATGAAATCCTCAGTGAATATTTGGTAGAATACAAGTGCCAACCTAGGGTTTTCAAAAAGACCCTAGCTTTTCCTCAGTTTATTCAACTGAGAGAAGAGAAAAGACCTTGCATCAAAGGAGAGATCAGAGGCAATAGATTCCTATTGTCTAAATTTGATGGGTCAACTACAGAAAGAGCTTGGGCAAGAAAGCTTGAGGCATTCTTCATACTTCATTCAGTGGAAGAGAGAGAGGCAGCAGAAGTTGCAGCGCTGCACCTGGAGGGTGAAGCCAATGCTTGGTGGTGAAATCACTTGAACCACACAAGAGTGAATTCTATTTCTGAGTTCACTCAAGAGCTGATCAGAACCTTTGATGAAGGGAGATCAGAGGAGAGAAGACCCACACCACCATGGGAGGAGGCAAGTACCAGCGCTGCCATAACCTTGAGAGAGAAGCCTTCTACACTAGTAGTTGGATCAACCAACATTTTGAAGATAGAACCTCTTGCAACCATAGAAGATGTCCCAAGGGCTCACAAAGGCATGCGTAAGTTTCCATGTCTTAACATTTCAGAAAATTTTATGGAAGGATTTGGTGATTTTTTTGCATATGGCCCAAGATCAAATAGTACTGTTGAGATAGAGCAGCAGGATTGCACTACGCTGTGCAAGCTTGGAGGGTTCAAGGGAGATTTGAACCATCAACCTCATGCATCTCTGATAAGTTACACACAACCCTTGAGGTTGAAGTATGAGTTCTTGGATGATGGAGTGAACTTTTCTCTAAGCAAATTCATGCAGAAGCAAATGTTCATCCGGAAGTTGACACATGAGATAGCCAAGATACCCTGGAGGAGGGTTACAGCGCTATCAAGTGGTAGCAGCAAGGATGCTTTGCTTTTAGCCCCTTTGGATCCTTATGGGTCCAAGATAATCATTGACGAGAGATCTTTTCTTGGAGGTCTCCAAGGAGTTACATTTCAGCATCTTATGAAATGCAAGGAGGAAAACTTGATATGGGAGGATGGTAGCCTCTTTTGGAGGAGTGCCAATATGGAGGATGCTCAGAGGAATTCATCAATAGATAGGTGGATGTGGATGGAGAGCAAGAAGCTGGAAATTTACTTGCAACTCTATGATACCGGGCAGTAGGAGGCAAGACTGCGTTGGCTACTCTTGAGAGAGTTTGGCCATCATGTGGCATATCCTTCTTCTAAGGGTATGAGGGAGGAGGATACTTGGAAGAGTACTTGCATCATGGGGCAGCAAGGAGTGTGGATGCATTATGATGATATGGTCTTTTTGTTTTCACTGCATCAGTTATATGATGGAGGTATGATGAGGCAGTAAAGACATTTGTTGCTTTGGAGGATTGAGAAAGAGCAAGGGAAGAGTTGCTCTCACATTTTTCATAATGTTGCAATGGGAGGGGATGGCAACATTATGGGGGAAGTCTTTGACATTCGGCATGTTAGAGAATGGATTTATGAGTTGGCAGGAGCCTATTTGCATAGGCCAACAGCGCTGTCACTTTGGAGCATGAGCTTATTGGTGGAGTGTTCTCAGGATCACTTCATATTCGATGCACTTGATGGACATAGAGGAGGTGAGATTGATAGAGTGGTGGATGGACTCATTGGTTATTGTGGTGTGTTCTCCTTGACCTGGATTTCCAAACATGGGAAGGAGAATTTTCATGCAGGATGTCGTTCATTCCTCTTCATATGGGTATGTCATGCCACTATGGAGGATTCATCTATGGATTTTGTCACCATATTGTCTTCCTTACATGGTAAGATTTATATTTTGGCATTAATTGATTGTTCAACACAATATTTGTATACTCTTACCATTTCCTTGCAGTGCATTTCTCTTAAAAGGGGCAAGTTTTTCTTTGGGCTCCATGGATCATTTTTGGCCAACTATTATGATGGAGACAGCCATCTATTGTATGATTTGGGGTAAGTATATGGTTGCTTCTTATGTGCTCAATTGACATATTCAGCCATCTACTATTTACTAGTGGGTGTGATGGCTTATACAGCAAGCCATATGTCAAGAGACAACTTTCCATACCCTTTTTTGAAGCTGCAGTGAGGAGTACTGTGCTGTGACCACTTGGGAGACTGTTGGTACACTCCAACACTACATAGAGCCTTCAACCTTCCTATTATTATTATGCTGGTCATGATCCTATGTGCTGATGTTATTCTTGCCTATATGAGGAGCATGATTGGAGGAGGAACACATGGAGTGGGTGTGTTCTTGGGGGAGGAGCATCCCCGCACTTTCTGCATTACATGCTCTAAGGGGAGCATGGGAAGAGACATGGCCTCTACAACAAAATATTTCTCTCTTTATGAGGAGGACCATGAGATGGATGGGGTGCCATTGGATGATGGTCTCTTATCCATCATCTATGAGATAGTTTGGGCTAGCTTGATGCACCGCGTTGGGAGAGGGACATTTGGAGGTCTAGCTTCCTTCTTGCCATTTGAGGGCAACATGATGGCAGCCCAAGATCAAAAAATCCTTTACACTTGTCTTAAGTGGAGAGGAAAGAAACGTGGGGTGGACTACTATGTCTACCATGTCCAAAATTTCAGCCCACCTACTTTACCAGAGCTTCAAGTGGAGGATGATTTGCACAAGTTACCATTTTGGAGGGTGGTTCATCTTGTTTGGTTGATAGCTTGGGGAGGAGAGAATCAAAGGGGGATGATGAATCCCAATATATATCAGCCCTCATGCTTCAAGAGGACCTACAAATAGCACATTGTTGCTTCCATGGATGTTCCATTGTCACACAGTATTAGCTATTTGGGATGTTCCTCGATAGATGGCTTGCACACTTGGGAGGGGAAACTTGGAGATATATTGATGATACAACACCTTGATCCTTGGAGGATTTCATCTTATGAGGTTGATGTAGGGGAGAAGAGAGTAATCTTCAGTCCTATCCTTGTAGTTTCTTGAGAACAAGCAACATTTGGGAGGGGAGGACTGTAATATTCCAAAATTTGCACATAAGCAAATTGGAGTATTAGATTTTGCTACTTTCACCTAGGAGAAGAATAAATGGGTAAGGAGGCCCATGAACAATAAAATATGAATAAATTCCACCTTAGTAAGGGAAGAGATCACCTTAGGAGCTAGTTTTACACTTCCAAGTGTGAACAAGGACATTTCAGATGGAAACATAGTCAAGTTTGACTAAGTCAACAACAATTCTTGAGGAGGAAGAAATACTCAAGTAAACTAGCTCAATGTGAACATGGATCAGTCTAAGACACAAATTTGAACTCTATTAAAGATCTCTAGTGTGAAAAGAGGCATTGGAGGTGGATTAGTTGACCAAGTCAATAGCGCAGCCACAAGAGGAGGGAAGCAAGCTAGGGCAGCGCAGTTTTGAAAGAGGAAGCTTCATGAAGAAGTCACCTCAGCATTGTGTGGGGTCCAGGGTGAGGAGGCTCACCAAAGTAAAAGGAGGGCATAGCATCAAAGGATATCATTCATGTATTCATATTTCTTGGTCTAGAGACCAATTGCATACTTCATCTGTTTAGCCAGATTTGTTGCACTGCTTAGTGCAAAGAATTCTCGTGCAGGAATTCCATCCTCTCTTTGGATCAGCTTGCTTAAGGGATCAAGAGAGAAGGATTTGAGCTTAATTTCAGTATTTGGCTTGGGGCCATTCACTCATATTTAGCTACAACACAGTCTCCTTCAGAAAACTGCATCCTTCATGCAGAGGCAGCAACAATAGTGTTGCATCCTTTGATTTTGTGTTATTTCTTGAGGAGGAGGTGCCTATTTCCCTCCGAGAGTTTTGTTAGAGAGGAATTTAGGCCCTATTTCTGTATTGTTCAGCCATTATATGATTTATTTATCCAATATTAATACATAGTTGTAGCAACTACGTTATTTTCTGCAGTATTGCTTATTTCATGCATTTTGCCGAAAAATATTGTCGGGAGTCTTGTCTCTAGTGTATAAGTGTTTAAACTTCCATTTCTTTACTGTGTGGTTAATATTTCAGACTTATTTCATCATTTTCTTCATAAACACTCTGAAAAAGACGTTGTGAAAGCTTCAACAAAGTCTGCATTAGCTAACTCATGGGGTTTGGGACTTTTTGAGCTGCACCGGGACCGGGAGATCTGTTTAACTTAGTAAAACAGATTTTTTTCAGATCATTTTCTGGGTGGGAGTCCCACATATCATAAGCTAAAGTATCCAACTGTTATTCTCCCTTAATATTACGCTGTCTATTAGGAATAACGTTTTTGGGGCTGAAATAGTTGATTTTCCCCACTATTTTTATCATAAACTGAATTCTAAATTGTTGTTGTAACTCTCATTGATTTATATGTGCTTCTCATACATATTTTAAGATTTTTCATCATTGCAGGACCAAAATACAGTTTATGTATTGTTGAATCCCTGAATTGGGATACTATAACATGATTATCTTTCTCTACAAAAAATAGCTCTGGATTTTCAGAATGGTACATAGTGGTAGATGAATTGCAATATATCTCATGCAATTATGTGTGTCTTCATGGAATTGATGTTTTAGTTTAAGTAGCCTATGGGAGGTGGAAATGCTTGAGGATTTTTAGGAACTTCAACCCTTTTTCCATGATACACAAAAATATGGAAATCAACGAGGTTTCTCCTTATTTTGTACATACATGGAAATTAATTTCTCAAGGCCATGGGCATTATGTTAGTTATAATACAAAAAATTCGAAGTTCGATAGATGACCCTTTTGTTTGTGGAATGCCTAAAGTTTGAAGCTTGTTCAAGTTTTCGAAGTTCAAGGAAGAATGATCCACATACACATGCAAACATATACATAAAATTAACTTTGACACTAGAATATTGATGGAGGAACCTCACTTATTGGAAGCTTGCCTTATTGTTGGGTTTTTGACCCTATAGCAGTTGTGTGGAGAGGCCTTGTGCGAATGGGAAAAAACCAAAAATCGGTCAATGAACACAAACTTATACTCATAAGAAGGAGATAAATTTTGACATTGAGGACTTATAACAAGGTGGCATGGCTTGTGGGTGTACCGTACACTCGAACCTTGGAAATGAGAAAATACAATTTGGAATCGAAGTGAGGTAGATTTAGAATCTAGGCTCTAACACGACTGAGGTTCATGTGTGGAACCATTTCAGTGCTCATTTCCAAAAGAGGAGTGTCTTGGGTTGTTAACTATGTTGACGAGCGACAAGAGGGCCACGCCAGCTGCGATTCCACCATAGAACTTTGTCCACCACCCTCCTCTATTACCTTTGCATGTGGTTAAACCTTCAAATGGGGAAGTAATGTGGAGTTATGTCAATCTAGAATGACATGATCATCTTGAACCACTAGGATCAAGACATGATAAAAACTGTATAATGGTAAAATGATGCAAACTAGAGTGGGAATCGATCCTATAAATTTATGAGTGAAACCCTAACAAATTCCTATTTATCATCACTCTTAATTTTCCTCCATCTGATGTTGAACCCCACAAGTGGCCGAGTGGCAGGACGTGGACCCGACTGGTGGGGCCCACTAAGCTAACATGTGAGGATCAAGTGGAGACTATAAGGGTACCATGGGGCCCAACCAAATGGATTCCACATTGTCGTTCAATGTTAGTGAGGCTCCATATAATTGGTTAAACTTTAATTATTTATAACTTTCAATCTGGGAGTCTGATCTAGATTGGATCATTATATTTTTTTTCATCCATATCGATGCATAAGGAGTGGAAAAAGTGGAGGAATAAACTCATGAGACTGTTTTGACCGGATGGACCCAGTTTAGCAAAACGAGGTTTAAAACCTTTCAGGAGTGTTTTTAGGCATCAAATGATGTTTTTTGGGGGGCAAAATTTTTCTTCTTTAGTGCATAACCATTTCATGTTATTATACAAAAATATAGATCTATGATGGCGTAAGAATCATGTCAATATAAATTTGTATGAAAAATTTATATCCCTCGGAAGTTACAATTAAATTTACATATCTAGAGGTTTAATATAGCTATAATAGTGTATAATTTTCATATTTTTAATATAATATTTGTTGTGACAAACTATCTAGTGGAATATCCATGTAATTTTATGGATAATTTGGTATCATATCAGGTTTCTTTGGATATTTTGTGGATATTACAAGGATCTATATTGGTAGGACGGAAAATTGTAAAACCCTATTCAAGGTTGATAAATATATAAACTAATCGTGTGATCTTGTAGAGGTGAGGTTTATGTGGTTAGAAAAAAAAGTCATAGATATCAACTGTAATGTAGGCCTCCTCATGGCGGCCTTGAATAGTAAAATGGGGATATTCAGAGAATATGGGGGTTCGAATGTAGAGGAAATATTAGAACGAGGATTAGAATATTGTGGAGAAATGGAGAATGAGTTGAAGGAATGACTCGAAAAATATCAACCCAGTTTGAGTGTCGTGAACCAATCATAATCCCTATTTAAAATGGAAACGAAATTCGATATCAATTTGTACCATGGCGAGAATGATGCTATGAAGCTAAACCACTAGTTGCAACAATTGGAAGTTTATTTCAGTGTCCATCAGATTGAGGAAGGGAGATAAATCTCATTCGCCCGACTAAAATTAGAGGGTCATGCACTAACTTGGTGGGAAAGACACATAGAAAACCTAAGTTTGGAGGGAGAACCTCAAGTGACTAAGTGAGAGGATTTCAAAACCCTCATTAAATTGCAGTTTCATCCCATTCGATACGTGGATTACTATTCGATTTGCTGGAATTACTTCAGGAAACATTGAGGCCAAAGTGTGCAAGAGTACACCATGGAATTCAAAAATATGGCTATAATTTTAGGTATCTCTCCAAGTAACATAGATGTATTGATAAAGTATTTTGGGGGTCTGCAACGCCATCTGCATGAGAAAGTGATGTTGTTTAAACCCAAATCGATGGACGAGGCTTGTGCACAAGTGCAATACTCGGAAAACATAGGCCTAAAGAGAGCATAATAAAGTGGATAAAAATAGAAGGAGCATAAATATGATTCTAAGGAGGGGAATAAGAATAAAAAATGGGGAAAAAGATAAAAATATGGCAGCCAAAGTGCACCAGTGAAAATATCCTAGCAACCACTGCAACCACTGCAACATTGATAGCCATATAGAGGAGAAGTGTTGGAAGTTGCATCCAAAGCTGAACTTGAAAAACAAGAAGAAATATAACAAGAAGAAGAATATCATGGCCACAGATTCGAGAAACCAAGTTGAAAGTCTCTCAAACATGGATGCTGAGATCATTTGTATGTTAATGCAGAAGGATGTGAATCTGAGTAGCCTTCAAAAGCAGGAAGATAAATAAATGATCAAACTCTTCCATATAGAGATGCAGGTCAAGAAGACAAAGATTTATGCTCTGTTAGGACTTAGGATCACAGGAGGATCTCATTGCAGTAGATCTGGTAAAGAAGTTGGGGCTGGAAGTTCATGATCATCAAAATCCATATCCATTAGGATAGGTAAATAAGGATGCAAATCTAGTGGTAAAAAAATAGTGTAAAATTACATTTGTTATTAGTGTTTACTTTATTGACGAAGTACATCTAGATGTGGCCCCCATTGATGTATGTGGAGTCATGTTTGTAATCCATACATGTACATGTGTTATGGAATATTCATGAGAGATAACCATTACCTGCTCATAAAGGATGGAAAATAATTCATCATAAATGCGCACAAATGCAAGTAAATTTTTTTGTTGGTAAGTGCCAACCAAGCCAAGAAATTGATTAGTTCCAACAAGAGGTATCTTTTAATTTTTTAAGGAGAAATTTTGTCTATAGAGGAGTGAATAAGAGGTAAGGCATACCTATAGGGGTGTACTATGAAATAAAAACAACAATTCAAGGATTTTTTACAGGAATACATCGATGTGTTCTGAGAGCCTAAAGGGTTACCACATAAGAGATAAGTGTAGCACAAGATTGAGTTATTGCCAAAATATCCATTGCCAAACATTGGGTTGTACAGGAAGTATACTATAGAAGAAAGTGAGGTGAAGAAACCATGTGATATAGTACATCACCATGGAGGTCACCCATCATCATTGTGTTGAATAACTATGGGACTTGGAAGATGTGTATAGATTATAGGGAGTTGAAAAAAATCATGCTCAAGAACAAATACCCCCTTCCCATGATAGATGACTTGGTGGATCAATTGCAACAACAAAAATAATTCACAAAGCTGGAATTAAAGTCTGGATATCAATAGGTTCGAGTCAAATAATAAGATGCCTAGAAAACCACCTTCAAAACCAATAAAGGTTTGTATGAGTAGTTAGTCATGCCATTTGGCTTGTGTAATGCACCAACTAAATTTATGATATTAATGAATGATGTATTGCACCCTTTTATATATTCATTTTTTATTTTTCTATTTGGATGATATACCTGTATGTAGTTCCACCTAGCTGGAGCACATGTCACATTTGACACAGGTGCTAGAAACATTGATTAAACACCATCTACTAGAAAATATCAACAAGTTTGAGTTTGCACAACAGTTTTTGGTGTATTTGGGGTATGTGATCGATGGAGGAGAGTTAAAGATAGATCCTTACAAGATGGAGGCTATCCTGAAATGGTCGTGTTATCACTCCAATAATTCTCAAGGGTATTATTATTTTTTATGTTTTAAAGAATATTAGAGGTAAAAACAAACCTACTTTTAAGCCTTAGGATCTAGCCTTCCTAATTCTCAGAGAGGGCTCTCTCAATATGATTTATCTTTGTTGTTTGTATTTGATTTCAAGCTAGTTATGTAGGGTTATTTTGGATTTTGATTTTGATTTGATTTGGTGGTTAAATCACTTACTCGGATGGATATATGTAGGTCTATATTCCATTGCGATAATGGAGTCAATGTGTCAAGCAATCAGATCAGGATCAAGTTCTAAAGGGAAAATTTTATAGGGAAATATAGCTTAGTTACTTCAAATCTTCAAGGCTGATGGTGAAAATTGTTTCAATCGGGATAAGAGAGAAATTAAGGGTTCTCAAATCTGGATAAAGAATGAAAATTCAGAGGTCAATCGAAACTAGGGAGCAATTAAGAATTCCCTAATCTAGATATGAGTAGAAAACATGTAAATGATAAACAGTTCAAAACAGAGTGCTTTTAACATATTCTGAAATAACATTCCTGATTTATCATTTAGATTTAAGCAAACATATGAGCATGTGAAAAACATAAGAAATTAACAAAGAACAAGTGAAAATACTTCACTAAAGTGGCCCAACACATGAATCGTGTAATATGATGTTGTATTGCTTTATTCCAGTCTGCTGACTTGAAATTGGTACAATCACCCTTAGGTTCCAAAATAGTACAACTATATAAATGTTCAGCAATTCATCCACCCTCAATACTTCTAAATGAGAAGTATTTATACAAAAAATATTACAAAATATCCTAAAACAAACTTAGGAATTATTCACTAAAAAATAAATATTTTAATGCAAGAAGATAGTGGCAACTTTCTAACTAATGCTAGTTGTCCCTGCTTTTATTGATTTGCTGTTCAATTGTTGATATCTTTTTCCTGATTTTTCTCTTGATTGTTTCTCAACAAAGGCTGCAGTTTGGCAATCAAGTGTCCTCTACGTTGGTAACTTTCATCTCTATTTTGATTTTCACACTTTCCTTTCAACTGATACAATTTAAACTCTACTTTGTAATTTCTATTTTGAATTTAAACTAATACTCTTTCACTATGATACTCTTTAACTGTGATATTTTCACTGTAAACTGTGACTTCCCTGTCTTTAATGAAAACTAATTTCATAGTAAATCAGTCACCTTTTCCCACAATTCTGTCTTTGGCAATTTGATTTTCATCATCCTCCTGAATATTTCATCTGCTTCAGTATATTTTGAGAATGTAGGCTTGTTGACAAATAGGTGTTTCACCTCATGTTGTAAGTAGAAAATATTCTCAAAATTATTGTAACGTACCTTTCCTGTGGGAATATCTTGCATGGTTGAGTTATTAGCTTGCTCCTTATCCACTTCTCTCATTTTCTTGTCATAGTCATCCTGCTTCATTAGTTTATCATGAATAACTAATGGATTTGGAAAGCCTTTTTGCCTTAGGACATCAAACTTCATCATGAATTTTGTGATGGCAATCTCCATATTCTGGCATTTTTCTTCTAACTATATCATGAGATTCTTTTTATAAATTAGATTCCTAACTTATAGGATGGTTTTTGTTCTATCATTGATTCCAATTTCTTCTAGCTCTTGCCTGTTCTTGGAATTAAGAAATTTGATTATTTCAAGAGCTTCTTCAGGTTTCTTGCCAAGTTCTTCTTTTATTTGTTGGTTAGCTTCTCTTGTTTATTTCACTAATTCTTTATGTTCATAAAAAACTTGTATGGATGGAAAAATATCATTGACTGCTTCAACGATATTGGCCCAAAGCTATTGTCTGGATTGTCCCATGGTTTCTTTCAATGTTAGATCTTTCTCTAACTTCTTCAATTACTCATTCAACATGTTTGCTTTTTGTTCTTCATTCTTGTGCATTATCTTAGCAAGTTTCTTTTCATATTCCAAACTTTTAAGCTATTCTTTAACTCTGTTAATTTCATTTTTTTGAATATACATGTCTTGCATTGCTTTAACTAACTTTCTTGCTTCATCTGTAAGCTGTGCTACTGTTGCTGAAGACTCTATTGCTGAAGTTGTTGATGAGGTGACTGGAAGTGTTGTAGCCTTTAGGACTGTAGGAGCTAATGATTCTTCCAGTGTGGAATGTAAAGTTGTGGTGACTATAGGAATGACTATGAAAGGGACTTCTTCTACTCTATCCTTTTTTTCCTAGACCAACTTGTCCATTTCATTCTCCATTTATTTAATCTAGATATTCAAATGTAGTATGAGATTCATCATCTCATATTTCTGATTTTCATCTTGTAACACCTCCTTTTCTTGAGGATGTTCAGTAGGACAGAGCTTAAGTTGCTTCTTTAATGTAGCAATGTCTGCATTTTTCTTCTCAATAAATTCATCTGCAACTTTGACATTACTAGGATAAAATCCTACTTCAATAACCAAATATTCCAGTGATTTTATTCTATTATATTTTTCTTGAGAGGATGCCTTTTCTAACTTGAGTTGATCTTTGATGTTTACAAGAGTGTTTTGGAGCTTCTGAAGACTCATTTCCTTGTTTGTCAATGTTGAATAAAGCATTTCACCAGCCTGTTTGTGAAATTCAATCTGATCAATGAGATGAACATCATCTGCTTGAACTTCATATGATGAATTTTTGTAATCTGATGGTGTTTTAGGATGCTTGAATTTAGGCTACAGGAAATTCATCTACATTTTCCTAATCTTATAGTCAAAAGCAGAAAGAAATCTGTTTTGGGCACTAGGTGACTATTTCCAATATTGATTGTATGTATCAGTCTTCAATGCTTCATTTTTCATCTTTATTTCTCTTTATTTCTGCATGATATCCATCTCCTTCTCTACTGGTTTGCTGGAAGATGACATTTCAACACTGTGTTGCTTTTGAATAAGCTGAGATTTAGAATTTTATGGATGACATTCTTCTTCCATCACTGTAGGAGGTGCATTATCCTTTGTTGTTGTTTCTGTATCAATTACTTCTATTGTTTCTACTCCTTCATTGACAAGATTTAATTTATGCTTTTTCCTGTACATCAATTTAAATTTAGTTTTAGTTGTATTTTATGCAGTATATGATCCTTTCTCTCAGTTTCTCTTTGAGCTTTTATATTCTTGGGATGGATTCTACAAGGTTTGACTAGTATCACCTTGCTTCTCTACCTCTGTCAAGGTGTTCTCCAACCATTCAGACAAGTTAAAGTATTTCTCAATATCTGGTTTCTTCTCATGTACATAAGGAGTTAGTTTGCATTTAAATCTCATTTTACTTATTACTCCTAGAGGATCATAATACCATAGAAAACTCTTACTAAATTTAAACTCTTGCAAGTACTTTTCAGCCTCTGGACCCGCATCTATGTTGTTACAAATGAAAGGGCCAACCTGATTCTTTATTTTGAACTGTGTCTTCTTCTTAGCTGCCTGGAAATTGATTGCATCTGAATTAATAATCTTTCTTATGTACTCAAGGGAAAATAAAATCATTGGGAGGTATTTGGGCAGTCTATATGGAATAATATTTGATCCATATACCCTTATCTATGTATGGTTTTGGTAAAAGTACCAATCTCCTGTCCTATTATACTCTGACAACTGTAGGAATTTATTAATTTCCTCACTAATTCTGGGCTACCTACTGCTGTTCAGCATATTGACAATAAGATGAATGAAGGAGACAGTAAACTCTGTATAGGTGGACTGTGTGGAGTCTTTTCTTATTAAAGGATTCCAAAATATGACTGATTGTGGGTTTCCTTCAACATCAAGCTTTTGATTGTTTATGATAAGCTTCTCAGACTGAAAGTATAGAAACACGTGGAATAAGATTAAGGAATACTTGAAAACACCTTCAGAAGGAATTTTAACCAATTGTTCATGAATATTATCAGCAACGTATTGGGAAAAATTAAAAATGGTAGCAGGAGGCTGACCGGGTGTGAAAGTAGATGAAAAGCCTAGCACCACAACATCAACATGCTCATATGTGAAATAACCAAGAATAAAAGACAACATGGAGATGATATGTCTTGTCCTTTTAGAAAATTTTGCAGAATAGTAAGGAGGGTTTATTTTGGGAATTTCTACAGAGGAAGCCATCAATGTCTAGAATATCTAGAACCTCTTGGGGAAGTCCAGATTTAGATACAACTATGTGAAAGCCTCAATGGACAAAGGAATTTCATCTGGTCTGGATTTTATCTCGAGAATTTGGTTGATTGAATCAACAGTAATGGTAAACAAGATTTCTTTTTCAGAGTTTATTTGTTGGGAAAAATACTGAGAGGGGGGGGTGAATCAGTATTTACTGCATAATCAAATCTTTCTACTTTTTCATTCCTTAAAAACCCATACGCTACTTTACTTCAGTAAACCAACGTATATACGCGGATCCCCTTTATGAAACTCATGTATACACAGAGATCTAGATATGTCATTAAATCTTCACTCATATCATTCCATCATTCATTCATTAGATGTTCTATAAACAGTAACATGTGCAGCAAGAACATAATAAACCATCACACAAAGCATCACATATGAACACCAGGATTTTTAGGTGGAAACCCAAGACGGGAGAAAACCACCGCTGCAGTTGCTAAGCCTTCAATATTTTATTATAGAGAAAACATCTTACAACATATGTGCTGGCGCAGAATTGACCAGCACGCAGGCACCCACCTGCGCTCGTTTACCAGCCTCTCCTGGAAGGGAGCTACGACCCCCTGACTCGTTTACCAGCCTTTCCTGGAAGGGAGCTACGACCCCCTGATCTCGTTTACCAGCCTCTCCTGGAAGGGAGCTACAACCCCCTGACTGAAGGCTACAACCCTCAGCACCACCTTGGACCACGTTCCATCAATTTTCACACTGGATCCAACCACTTCAATAGAACACAACTTGCAGACCGCAATTCATCATATTTTCAAATCGGACCAACTATACTCATTTAAGCTCAATCAAACATCACCAATGATACTTATCACTATAGACAACACGTATCGTATACTGTAAAAACAAAGAAGATATTTTCTATACCCTTTGTTTAAAGAACCCTAGTTTGCATACGCGTTTCCTTTAATCAAGATGTCGCGTATATACGTAAGCTCATTCACACTAACCAGCGATACCTCAACATATTTCATTGCTACAAAGATACGCGTTTCACTTCGCCGGGTTGCCGCATAATACGCGCTTCCTCTTGGCGAAGTAGCGTATAGATCTTCAACCATCATAGAGCAAAAAGATACTTCTTTGGATCAGACATTCACTAGATTTACCCTTTACTTCGTACATATGTTCGCTCTCATTTCGATCTAAGCCTTCCATAAATGTATCTAGCAGATACAAATACATTCCAGATCTAGATATTCCGCTTCATCATTTCTTCATTAGAGCACCATAGAATCAGATCTATCATCAAACCTTTACCCTTTCCATACAGATATACTTCACAGAGAAGTATTCATTCAAGCTCAGACATCATGCTCTCACACTCATGATTTTCACAATGAATTTCTTCTCCTTATATAGGTTTATCCTTTTTCAATACCACGGGCCAAAACAATACCATGAGCCTTGAAAACCACGAGCCCAACAATACATTATGAGCGCTTTTTGCCCATACGCGACTTGGAACGTTTATTCCCGCGTGCATACGCGGCTTACACTAGGCTGATCCGCGTATGCCTTGAGACATACTCTTTTCATCATGGATTTTGTACATGCTGAGTTCCTTTCTTTACTGCCTTCTGTACATACTGTAGATACATCATATTTAGCTCATCAAGAACATATTCTATCAGGCACAACTTCATCAAGTAAGTTGTCATCATCTTCATTAAGTGGGTTGCCTTTGAAGGACAACACTCAGCATCATACAAACATCATATCACATCAGATTTACATCATTTACCAAGTCCATCAAGTCAAGCATAACTTCATCAGGTGGATTGCCATCAAGGAAAGCACATGTCAACAGTCGCATGTCTTCATCTTCAATCAGTGGGTTGCCATCAAGGACAACACTCTGCATCATATTTCCAACAATCTCCCCCTTTGGACTTGATGGCAACCATGATGGTGTTTGGTTACCACAACAGATAAGTACATTGACACCATGTCACTCTCCCAATTCTTTGACACCATTATCTGCATTCAAACACCATGTCACTCTCCCCATTTGACATCAAGGGCAAAGGGCGGATCAAAACCAGCGGATCAAAACCAACACACTCTCCCCCTTTGACATCAAGGGCAACAGGCGGATCAAAAACCATCATACTCTCCCCCTTTTTTTTTCATGTGGAAGAAGCGTTCTGCAGATCTGATATATACTGAAGTGACCAAGCTCCCCCTGAGTTCATGCTGAATCTTCAAACATATTTTCAGTGAAATACATGACTCTATGAACATCCTATCACCAAAGACTCATACTTACATCAAATATCCAACCAAGTGGATTTACATATAAGACTCAAGTACCCAACCAAGTGGGTTTACATATTTCAACTCAGCTACCCAACCAAGTGGGTTTACAAGATTTGACAAGTCCTTACATGACTGAATAATACAAATTTACATCATAGGTCTCAACAAACCCTTTTCATCAATAATATGACCATTTATGACCAAGACCAGAAAACTTCAAGAGAGATCATATATCAGGACCAACATAATGCCGACAATGCATTATACTCAGCAACGCTAATGCTCCCCCTGAATCTGTGCATCCAAGCATCCTTTTCATGTGACTAAGGCTCCCCCTTAGTTTGTGCATCCTGAACACTTTCACCAACAAATCATCAAGGCATATTTATCAAAATATGAGAAATAGAGTTATGAGAACTGGAACAACACCAAAGATACCAAACAATATCAGAGATACCAAACAGTATTGCAGCTGTGCTGAAGAGAGCTGAATCCAACCAAAAATTGTCAGCAATCAGACATACGCGGTTTTCTGTGCAGGAACTAGCGTATATACGCGATTGTTTTTCAGGAAACCCGCGTATCCCAAGCCATCTTCAAAATTTATGCAGATTTGTTCTTTTGACTAGCGGAGAATACTCCTAGCTTCTGTCTTAGATACTCGAACGCTTCCCTGGGTAGAGGTTTGGTAAAAATATCAGCAACTTGTTCTTTGGAGGGAACATACTCCAACTTCACTGTTTGGTCAAGCACTTGTTCACGTAAGAAGTGATACTTGATGGGAATGTGCTTGGTCTTTGAATGCATAACAAGATTCTTTGAAATACTGATGGCACTTGTATTGTCACACTTAATGGGGACAGGAGGAGTACATTTGATTTGAAAGTCTTGTAAGGTTTGCATCATCCAAAGGAGTTGAGTGCAACACGATGCGGCCGCCACATATTCTGCTTCTGCTGTAGATAAAGCAATAGAATTTTGCTTCTTGCTGAACCAAGATACTAACCGGGGCCCCATGTAGAATGCACCACCACTAGTGCTTTTCCGATCATCAACACTTCTAGCCCAATCTGCATCAGTGTAAGCATGAAGAGTAAGATCAGCATTCTTTGGATACCATAGACCAAAGTCTTGAGTTCCTTGTAGATATTTGAAAATTCTTTTAACAACCTGAAGGTGAGACTCTTTTGGATTAGCTTGGAATCGTCCAACAATCCCAACTGCATGCATAATGTCTGGTCTAGTCCCAGTGAGATAAAGTATACTTCCTATCATTGATCTGTATTCTGGTTGATTCACCGTGGGAGAATCATCATGAGAACTGAGATTGCATCCGGTTATCATTGGTGTACTTACAGGTTTGCATTCTTCCATGCCATATTTCTTCAGAATTTGCTTAAGATATTTTTCTTGTGATAGGAATATACCATCTGCAGTTTGATGCACTTGTAAGCCAAGAAAGAATGTTAGTTCCCCAAGTAAGGACATTTCAAATTCTTGCTGCATGACAGAGGCAAATTTTTGACTCATAGATTCTTCGTTACTCCCAAAAATGATATCATCAACATATACAACCACAATCAATAGTTTTTCATTTTCAACTTTTGTGTATAAGTTGCTATCAGCAGACCCCTTTGAAAATCCTTGTTGATGAAGATATTTGTCAAGACGATAATACCAAGCCCTTGGAGCTTGTTTGAGACCATATAGAGCCTTTTTAAGTCTACAAATAAGATTTGCATCATTTCCCAAAATGAATCCTTCCGGTTGTTCTATATATACTTCTTCTTCTAGATCACCATTAAGAAAAGTAGATTTAACATCCATTTGATAGACTTTGATTTGTTGATAACTTGAAAAAGCAAGAAACATTCTTATGGCTTCAAGTCTAGCTACAGGAGCAAAAGTTTCTTCAAAGTCTATACCTTCTTGTTGAGTATACCCTTTGCAAACCAGCCTAGCTTTGTTTCTTACAATATCCCCATTCTCATTTAACTTGTTCTTGAAGATCCATTTAGTTCCAATGACATTTTTATCATGTGGTCTTGGTACCAAATCCCAAGTGTCATTCTTTTCAATTTGATCAATCTCTTCATTCATGGCTTGGTTCCAGCATACATCTTGGCTAGCTTGATTGACATTGAGTGGTTCAATTGTGGATAGAAGTGCCTGATGACTAGAGGATCCCACAAAAGTTCTCCTTGTTCGTACACCTGATTCCTTGTCTCCCAAAATCTGAGATTCAGGATGATTCTTTTGAACGAATCTGGATGGAGATTTTTCAGATAGATCATTTTCAGGTTCTTCATTGGATTCACTGTCTATATCATTTCTATTTTCTGTAGAAGGAAATATGTCATCATCATCTTCTTGAGTTGTTTGTTTTTCCTCTTTAGGGGCTGTAGGAGACTCATCAATAACAACATCAATACATTCAACAATCTTTTGAAGCCTTTCATTATAACATTTGTATGCTTTGCTTGAAGATGTGTAACCAAGAAATATTCCTTCATCTGATCTAGGTTCAAACTTGCCAAGTTTTTCATCATTATTTTTGATAAAGAATTTGCTTCCAAAAACTTTAAAATGCTTTACAGTGGGAGATTTGCCATACCAGAGTTCATATGGAGTTTTATCACTGTTTACCCGAACATGTGCTTTGTTGTGAATGTCTACTGCTGCACGAGTTGCTTCTGCCCAGAAAGTGCCAGGCAGTCCAGAGTCATCAAGCATAGCTCTAGCCATTTGTTGAATTGTTCTATTCATTCTTTCTGCAACGCCATTTTGTTGTGGAGTGCCAGCTACTGAGAATTGTATTTTTATGCCATGTTGTTCACAAAATTCAAAGAATTCATTTGATGTATATTCTCCTCCTCGATCAGATCTAAGACACTTGATTTTTAAATTCAATTCATTTTCAACCAGTGCTTTGAAATTCTGAAATTTTTCAAAAGCTTCATCTTTGTGTTTAATGAACCCGATCTGACACATTCTAGAATAATCATCAATAAATAAGATATAGTATTCTTCCCCATGTAGTGACTTTTTCCTCATAGGTCCACATATGTCAGTATGAATGAGTTCAAGAGGCTTACTTGATGATCCTTCTTTGGCATGAAATTGTACTCTGGTCTGCTTACCGATTTGACAAGATTTGCATATGGTACTTTCTGGAAGATTGACCTTGGGAAGATCACGAACAGCTTGAAGTATGCTTGCTTTGTTGATTTGAGAGAAACTCAGATGCCCCAGCCTTCTATGCCATAGCCAATTTTCTGAAGACTTGCTCAAGTAACATTGATCTATGCCGTTTAGTACATACAAGTTGCTTGGATTTCTTTTTCCTTTTATAATGATTTTACCTGTATCAAGATCACGAACCACACATTCTTTGGAACTGAAGACCACTTCTGCTCCTTGATCACACATTTGACTAACACTTAACAGGTTATGCCTTAATCCATCCACATACATGACATTTTTAGCCTTCACCTTTTCTTTTAAAAATACTGACCCTTTTCCTTTAATTACAGCAGGAGTATCATTTCCAAATGTAACTTTCTTTTCCTTTTCCAGAGCATTATAAGTATGAAGTTTGCTTTTGTCACCTGTCATGTGTCTTGAGCACCCACTATCAATGTACCATTGATTTTCTTCACCTTCTGCAAATAACGCTATCCCACAATTTTCAACCGGTATTTCTTTCTCTTTCCATACTTTAGAGCTTGAGGGAACATGTTCTTTTGGCTGGACCTTGCTCCTGCATTCAGATTCTTCATGACCAAAGTTATTGCAATAAGTACATTCAAATTCGTTTTGAAGAGGTGAAAATTTGTTGTATGTGTTCTTCTTTGGTTCGATATTCATCCTTTTATTTCTTGCTTCTCTTGTCATAATGGTTTTACATGCAACACATTGAACAGCTTTATGACCAAAATTGTGACATTAGAATCATTGTCCATTGAAGTAGAAATTTCTGTGATCATGAAATCTTCTATTGGAATTTACCTGTTGGTTGTAGCTTCTTTGAATGATCTCCTTGTTAGTGTTCCTTGAATTGAGATGATCATGCCTTGCCTGTAAGGATCCTTTGTTCCCCTGCTGAGTGGCTGAATGTAGAGAACCAGCTGTGGCTGCTTTTAGGAAATTTGGTGCTGATGTCTGGGAAGATTCCCCAGTATATCCAAGACCTGTTTTTATAAGAGGAGACCGTTGTACCTTGATAATCTCATCCAAGGTTTCTGAACTTTTAGCAAATCTGAGATTGAGAGAATTCACTTTCTCATTATCCTTCCTTAGACTTACTACTTCACATTCTAATTCCTCCATGCGTTTTTCTCTTGCTTCATGCTAATTTTTAAGAGTCTCTATGATTATGTTCTTTTCTTCTAGGCTGACTTTGAGTTGAATGTTTTCTTCAAGAAGATTATTGTCTTCTTCAGAATCCACAAAAGTACCCTTTTCTTTTTCACATTCTTTCATGAATGCCCATACTTTTGTACCAAAATTTAGAAAAAAATTTGTTTGTGCACTTCTCATTGTGACGGATCTCCTTCAAGCGATCAAGCTTCTGCAGAAGGACCTCCTCTGATACCAATTGTTGGGAAAAATACTGAGAGGGGGGGGTGAATCAGTATTTACTGCATAATCAAATCTTTCTACTTTTTCATTCCTTAAAAACCCATACGCTACTTTACTTCAGTAAACCAACGTATATACGTGGATCCCCTTTATGAAACTCGCGTATACACAGAGATCTAGATATGTCATTAAATCTTCACTCATATCATTCCATCATTCATTCATTAGATGTTCTATAAACAGTAACATGTGCAGTAAGAACATAATAAACCATCACACAAAGCATCACATATGAACACCAAGATTTTTAGGTGGAAACCCAAGACGGGAGAAAACCACCGCTGCAGTTGCTCAGCCTTCAATATTTTATTATAGAGAAAACATCTTACAACATATGTGCTGGCGCAGACTTGACAATCACGCAGGCACCCACCTGCGCTCGTTTACCAGCCTCTCCTGGAAGGGAGCTCCAACCCCCTGACTCGTTTACCAGCCTCTCCTGGAAGGGAGCTACGACCCCCCGATCTCGTTTACCAGCCTCACCTGGAAGGGAGCTACAACCTCCTGACTGAAGGCTACAACCCTCAGCACCACCTTGGACCACGTTTCATCAATTTTCACACTGGATCCAACAACTTCAATAGAACACAACTTGCAGGCCACGTTTCATCATATTTTCAGACTGGACCCTTTCCATACTTTTAAGCACAATCAACCATGAAACAGATACATATAACTCACTGACAGATATCAGTAAACCAGTAGAACAGATCAGACATTTCTTACCACAGACTTCAGCAAACCCTAGTTTGCATACGCGCTTTCCTTTCACTGATGTCGCGTATATACGCGCTTCCATCCACACAAACCAGCGTATACCTCTGTATGTATTTCATTGCGCATATGCGCTTTCTCTTCAGCGAAGCCGCGTATATACGCGCTTCCTCTTCGGCGAAGTAGCGTATAGATCTTCAACCATCATAGAGCAGCATACTTCTTCAGATCAGACATTCAGTTCAGATTTACCCTTTTACTTCAGACATATGTTCGCCTCATTTCAGATCTAAGCCTTCCATAAACAGATCTAGCAGATACAAATACATTCCAGATCTAGATATTTCGCTTCATCATTTCTTCATTAGAGCACCATAGATTCAGATCTATCATCAAACCTTTACCCTTTCCATACAGATATACTTCATAGAGAAGTATTCATTCAAGCTCAGACATCTTGCTCCCACACTCCCTTATTTGCACAATGAATTTCTTCTTCTTATATAGGTTCGCCCTTTTTCAATACCATGAGCCAAAACAATACCATGAGCCTTCAAAACCACGAGCCCAACAATACATTATGAGCGCTTTTTGCCCATACGCGACTTGGAATGTTCTTTTCCGCGTGCATACGCGACTTCCCTTAGACAGATCCGCGTATGCCTTGAGACATACTCTTTCACCATAGATTTAGCACAATCTAAATTCCTTTCTTCACTGCCTTCTGTACTCACTATAGATACATCAGATTTACTTCATTAAGAACATATTCTATCAAGCACAACTTCATCAAGTAAGTTGTCATCATCTTCATTGCTGGGTTTCCTTGAAGGACAACACCAACATCATACAAACATCATATCACATCAGATTTACATAATTTACCAAGTCCATCAAGTCAAGACTAACTTCATCAGGTGGATTTCCATCAAGGAAAGCACATGTCAACAGTCACATGTCTTTATCTTCATTCAGTGGGTTGCCATCAAGGACAACACTCTGCATCATATTTCCAACAATCTCCCCCTTTGGACTTGATGGCAACCACGATGGTGTTTGGTTACCACAACATATAAGTACATTGACACCATGTCACTCTCCCAATTCTTTGACACCATTATCTGCATTCAAACACCATGTCACTCTCCCCCTTTGACATCAAGGGCAAAGGGCGGATCAAAACCAGTGGATCAAAACCAACACACTCTCCCCCTTTGACATCAAGGGCAACAGGCGGATCAAAAACCATCATACTCTCCCCCTTTTTTTTTTCATGTGGAAGAAGCGTTCTGCAGATCTGATATATACTGAAGTGACCAAGCTCCCCCTGAGTTCATGCTGAATCTTCAAACATATTTTCAGTGAATTACATGACTCTATGAACATCCTATCACCAAAGACTCATACTTACATCAAATATCCAACCAAGTGGATTTACATATAAGACTCAAGTACCCAACCAAGTGGGTTTACATATTTGAACTCAGCTACCCAACCAAGTGGGTTTACAAGATTTGACAAGTCCTTACATGACTGAATAATACAAATTTACATCATAGGTCTCAACAAACCCTTTTCATCAATAATATGACCATTTATGACCAAGACCAGAAAACTTCAAGAGAGATCATATATCAGGACCAACATAATGCCGACAATGCATTATACTCAGCAACGCTAATGCTCCCCCTGAATCTGTGCATCCAAGCATCCTTTTCATGTGACTAAGGCTCCCCCTTAGTTTGTGCATCCTGAACACTTTCACCAACAAATCATCAAGGCATCTTTATCAAAATATGAGAAATAGAGTTATGAGAACTGGAACAACACCAGAGATACCAAACAATATCAGAGATACCAAACAGTACTGCAGTTGTGCTGAAGAGAGCTGACTCCAACCAAAAATTGTCAGCAATCAGACATACGCCGTTTTCTGTGCAGGAACTAGCGTATATACGCGACTATTTTTCAGGAAACCCGCGTATCCCAAGCCATCTTCAAAATTTATGCAGATTTGTTCTTTTGACTGGCATAGAATACTCCTAGCTTCTGTCTTAGATACTCGAACGCTTCCCGGGGCAGAGGTTTGGTAAAAATATCAGCAACTTGTTCTTTGGAGGGAACATACTCCAACTTCACTGTTTGGTCAAGCACTTGTTCACGTAAGAAGTGATACTTGATGGGAATGTGCTTGGTCTTTGAATGCATAACAGGATTCTTTGAAATGCGGGTCAAATTAACATTGATCACACTTGTAGGAGACAGGAGGGTCTTCACTGATTTGAAAATCTTATGGGGTTTGCATCATCCAAAGGTTGAGTGCAACGATCGGCATACATATTAAGCCTGTACGTAAGATAAAGCAATAGAATTTTGCTTCTTGCTGAACCAAGATACTAACCGGGGCCCCATGTAGAATGCACCACCACTAGTGCTTTTCCGATCATCAACACATCCAGCCCAATCTGCATCAGTGTAAGCATGAAGAGTAAGATCAGCATTATTTGGATACCATAGACCAAAGTCTTGAGTTCCTTGTAGGTATTTGAAAATTCTTTTAACAGCCTAAAGGTGAGACTCTTTTGGATTAGCTTGGAATCGTCCAACAATTCCAACTGCATGCATAATGTCTGGTCTAGTCCCAGTGAGATAAAGTAGACTTCCTATCATCGATCTGTATTCTAGTTGATTCACTGTGGGAGAATCATCATTAGAACTGAGACTGCATCCGGTTATCATTGGTGTACTTACAGGTTTGCATTCTCCCATGCCATACTTCTTCAGAATTTGCTTAAGATATTTGGCTTGTGATAGGAATATACCATCTACAGTTTGATGTACTTGCAAGCCAAGAAAGAATGTTAGTTCCCCAAGTAAAGACATTTCAAATTCTTGCTGCATGACAGAGGCAAATTTTTGACTCATAGATTCTTCGTTACTCCCAAAAATGATGTCATCAACATATACAACCACAATCAATAGCTTGTCATTTTCAACTTTTGTGTATAAGTTGCTATCAGCAAACCTTTTTGAAAATCCTTGTTGATGAAGATATTTGTCAAGACGATAATACCAAGCCCTTGGAGCTTGTTTGAGACCATATAGAGCCTTTT
Organism: Pinus albicaulis; assembly: GCA_034641835.2. NCBI lineage: Eukaryota > Viridiplantae > Streptophyta > Pinopsida > Pinales > Pinaceae > Pinus > Pinus albicaulis. The sequence continues at coordinate 30,037,630 of MU968317.1, forward strand.
TAAGTCTACAAACAAGATTTGCATCATTTCCCAAAATGAATCCTTCTAGTTGTTCTATATACACTTCTTCTTCTAGATCACCATTAAGAAAAGCAGATTTAACATCCATTTGATAAAATTTGATTTGTTGATAACTTGAAAAAGCAAGAAACATTCTTATGGCTTCAAGTCTAGCTACAGGAGCAAAAGTTTCTTCAAAGTCTATACCTTCTTGTTGAGTATATCCTTTGCAAACCAGTCTAGCTTTGTTTCTTACAACATCCCCATTCTCATTTAACTTGTTCTTGAAGATCCATTTAGTTCCAATGACATTTTTATCATGAGGTCTTGGTACCAAATCCCAAGTGTCATTCTTTTCAATTTGATCAATCTCTTCATTCATGGCTTGTTTCCAACATTCATCTTTGCTGGCTTGATTGACATTGAGTGGTTCAATTGTGGATAGAAGTGCCTGATGACTAGAAGATCCCACAAACGTTCTCCTTGTTCGTACACCTGATTCCTTGTCTCCTAAAATCTGAGATTCTAGATGATTCTTTTGAACATATCTGGATGGAGCTTTTTCAGATAGATCATTTTCAGGTTCTTCATTGGATCCACTGTCTATATCATTTCCATCTGATGTAGAAGGAAATATATCATCATCATCTTCTTGAGTTGTTTGTTTTTCCTCTTTAGGGGCTGCAGGAGACTCATCAATAACAACATCAATACATTCAACAATATTTTGAAGCCTTTCATTATAACATTTGTATGCTTTTCTTGAAGATGTGTAACCAAGAAATATTCCTTCATCTGATCTAGGTTCAAACTTGCCAAGCTTTTCATCATTATTTTTGATAAAGCATTTGCTTCCAAAAACTTTAAAATGCTTTACAGTGGGAGATTTGCCATACCAGAGTTCATATCGAGTTTTATCACTGTTTACCCGAACATGTGCTTTGTTGTGAATGTTTACTGCTGCACGAGTTGCTTCTGCCCAGAAAGTGCCAGGTAGTCCAGAGTCAACTAGCATTGCTCTAGCCATTTGTTGAATTGTTCTATTCATTCTTTCTGCAACGCCATTTTGTTGAGGAGTGCCAGCTACAGAGAATTGTCTTTTTATGCCATGTTGTTCACAAAAATCAAAGAATTCATTTGATGTATATTCTCCTCCTCGATCAGATCTAAGACACTTGATTTTTAGATCCAATTCATTTTCTACCAGAGCTTTGAACTTCTGGAATTTTTCAAAAGCTTCATCTTTGTGTTTAATAAATGCGATCTCACACATTCTAGAGTAATCTTCAATAAATAGGATATAGTATTCTTCCCCACGTAGTGACTTTTTCCTCATAGGTCCACAGATATCAGTATGAATGAGTTCAAGAGGCTTACTTGATGATCCTTCTTTGGCATTAAATCGTACTCTGGTCTGCTTACCAAATTGACAAGATTTGCATATGGTACTTTCCGGAAGATTGACCTTGGGAAGATCACGAACAGCTTGAAGTCTGCTTGCTTTGTTGATTTGAGAGAAACTTAGATGCCCCAGCCTTCTATGCCATAGCCAATTTTCTGAAGATTTGCTCAAGTAACATTGATCTATGCCGTTTAGTACATACAGGTTGCTTGGATTTCTTTTTCCTTTTATAATGATTTTTCCTGTATCAAGATCACGAACCACACATTCTTTGGAACTGAAGACCACTTCTGCTCCTTGATCACACATTTGACTAACACTTAATAGGTTATGCCTTAATCCATCCACGTACATGACATTTTTAGCCTTCACCTTTTCTTTTAGAAATACTGACCCTTTTCCTTTAATTACAGCAGGAGTATCATTTCCAAAAGTAACTTTCTTTTCCTTTTCCAGAGCATTATAAGTATGAAGTTTGCTTTTGTCACCTGTCATGTGTCTTGAGCACCCACTATTAATGTACCATTGATTTTCTTCACCTTCCGCAAATAGCGCTATCCCACAATTTTCAACCGGTATTTCTTTCTCTTTCCATACTTTAGAGCTTGAGGGAACATGTTCTTTTGGCTGGACCTTGCTCCTGCATTCAGATTCTTCGTGACTAAAGTTATTGCAATAAGTACATCCAACTTCGTTTTGAAGAGGCGAAAAGTTGTTGTAGGTGTTCTTCTTTGGTTCGATATTCATCCTTTTATTTCTTGCTTCTCTTTTCATAATGGTTTTATATGCAACACATTGAACAGCTTTATGACCAAAATTGTGACATGAGAAACATTGTCCATTGAAGTAGAAAATTCTGTGATCATGAAATCTTCTATTGGAATTTACTTGTTGGTTGTAGCTTCTTTGAATAATCTCCTTGTTAGTGTTCCTTGAATTGTGATGATCATGCTTTGCCTGTAAGGATCCTTTGTTCCCCTGCTGAGTGGCTGAATGTAGAGAACCAGCTGTGGCTGCTTTTAGGAAATTTGGTGTTGATGTCTGGGAAGATTCCCCAGTATATCCAAGACCTGTTTTTATAAGAGGAGACCGTTGTACCTTGATAATCTCATCCAAGGTTTCTGAACTTTTAGCAAATCTGAGATTGAGAGAATTCACTTTCTCATTATCCTTCCTTAGACTTACTACTTCACATTCTAATTCCTCCATGCGTTTTTCTCTTGCTTCATGCTAATTTTTAAGAGTCTCTATGATTATGTTCTTTTCTTCTAGGCTGACTTTGAGTTGAATGTTTTCTTCAAGAATATTATTGTCTTCTTCAGAATCCACAAAAGTACCCTTTTCTTTTTCACATTCTTTCATGAATGCCCATACTTTTGTACCAAAATTTAGAAAAAAATTTGTTTGTGCACTTCTCATTGTGACGGATCTCCTTCAAGCGATCAAGCTTCTACAGAAGGACCTCCTCTGATACCAATTGTTGGGAAAAATACTGAGAGGGGGGGGTGAATCAGTATTTACTGCATAATCAAATCTTTCTACTTTTTCATTCCTTAAAAACCCATACGCTACTTTACTTTAGTAAACCAGCGTATATACGCGGATCCCCTTTATGAAACTCGCGTATACACAGAGATCTAGATATGTCATTAAATATTCACTCATATCATTCCATCATTCATTCATTAGATGTTCTATAAACAGTAACATGTGCAGTAAGAACATAATAAACCATCACACAAAGCATCACATATGAACACCAGGATTTTTAGGTGGAAACCCAAGACGGGAGAAAACCACCGCTGCAGTTGCTCAGCCTTCAATATCTTATTATAGAGAAAACATCTTACAACATATGTGCTGGCGCAGACTTGACCAGCACGCAGGCACCCACCTGCGCTCGTTTACCAGCCTCTCCTGGAAGGGAGCTACGACCCCCCGACTCGTTTACCAGCCTCTCCTGGAAGGGAGCTACGACCCCCCGATCTCGTTTACCAGCCTCACCTGGAAGGGAGCTACAACCCCCTGACTGAAGGCTACAACCCTCAGCACCACCTTGGACCACGTTTCATCAATTTTCACACTGGATCCAACAACTTCAATAGAACACACCTTGTAGGCCACATTTCATCATATTTTCAAACTGGACCCTTTCCATACTTTTAAGCTCAATCAAACATCACCAACAGATACTTATCAATTCAGACAACACAGATCAGATACCAGAAAAACAACAGAACAGATCAGATATTTCATACCCTTTGCTTCAGCAAACCCTAGTTTGCATACGCGCTTTCCTTTCACTGATGTCGCGTATATACGTGCTTCCGTCCACACCAACCAGCGTATACCTCAGTACATATTTCATTGCGCATACGCGCTTTCACTTCAACGAAGCTGCGTATATACGCGCTTCCTGTTCGGCGAAGTAGCGTATAGATCTTCAATTATCATAGAGCAGCATACTTCTTCAGATCAGACATTCAGTTCAGATTTACCCTTTTACTTCAGACATATGTTCGCCTCATTTCACATCTAAGCCTTCCATAAACAGATCTAGCAGATACAAATACATTCCAGATCTAGATATTCCGCTTCATCATTTCTTCATTAGAGCACCATAGAATCAGATCTATCATCAAACCTTTACCCTTTCCATACAGATATACTTCACAGAGAAGTATTCATTCAAGCTCAGACATCATGCTCTCACACTCATGATTTGCACAATGAATTTCTTCTCCTTATATAGGTTTATCCTTTTTCAATACCACGGGCCAAAACAATACCATGAGCCTTCAAAACCACGAGCCCAACAATATATTATGAGCGCTTTTTTCCCATACGCGACTTGGAACGTTTATTCCTGCGTGCATACGCGGCTTACACTAGGCCGATCCACGTATGCCTTGAGACATACTCTTTTCATCATGGATTTAGTACATGCTGAGTTCCTTTCTTTACTGCCTTCTGTACATACTGTAGATACATCATATTTAGCTCATCAGGAACATATTCTATCAAGCACAACTTCATCAAGTAAGTTGTCATCATCTTCATTAAGTGGGTTGCCTGTCAAGGACAACACTCAGCATCATACAAACATCATATCACATCAGATTTACATCATTTACCAAGTCCATCAAGTCAAGCATAACTTCATCAGGTGGATTGCCATCAAGGACAGCACATGTCAACAGTCGCATGTCTTCATCTTCAATCAGTGGGTTGCCATCAAGGACAACACTCTGCATCATATTTCCAACATTATTATGGCTCCCTGATCATTGAAATAACAAGATTCATAAAGTCTGAGTACTTCTAGACACTGGAAAGTTTGTCGGAATACATACTTTAGAAAATTAGACTCCCAGATAAAAACTTCATCAGCCTGATTTATGGATTTTTCATGGCTCCAGCAGTGAAGCTCAAGGAGGTTAAATTCTGTGGCTGTGTCATTAATCTTGAAGTCTCTAACAGCTAAAGGAGTATGTTCTACATCTACAACAGGGGGTCATAGAGTATTAACAGATACAATACTTTTGGAAGCCATTATTTTGTTAATTTCTTCAATTGATTCATCTTTTGACTTAGAAAAACTGGTTTAGGCTTGTAGGAACACCTCAGACAGATGATTTACAGTTTACAGAATGATTTAGAGTAAAACATGGGTCTTTCTATGGTCTGAAAAGGTATAAACTTTTTCAATTGATCAAATTTTCAATCTTTGTGATTTTAAAGCAATTTCAAACCTCAGAATCTCTGAGAAAATATGTCCAGGGTTTACAGAAAAGGGTTTGGGAATCTGCTGGGATTTCTTCAGTTCGACAGATGGCTTTTAAAGGATTTAATTAGTCAAAATGTTCTTTCTGTGACAAAAGCAATCTCAAGACATAAAATTTATGCAAAAAGACACCTAAGGTCTATAGGAAAGGATTGAAAGGCACAGAAGGTTTCCTTTAGTCTGCAAAGGCTTCTATTTCAATTCTATTACTCATTACTTTTTCTTTAGATCAAGAAACATGCCTTTTCTTTGAGGAATACCTGGGAAAAAGGAATGTTTTTTTTTTTGCAGAGGGTTTCTGAGGTAGCATAAGGCTTTTTGAGGCTCTCTTGATCTTTATAGAGCTTTGGATGACTTCTACAATAGTTGTAGCAACAAATTGGTTAAATTATGTTTCAATTTGGCTTAAAAACATAGTTAGCAACAATTTTTTTGATCAGAATAGCTCTTTTTGAGCGAAAATGTAACAGAAATGGTGTAAAAGGGTGCAATAGGTGGCTATATGCATTTTTATCAAACAGTGTTTTAGCATTAATGCACAGTCAATTTGAATTGACATGTTGGCTTGCGTAATGTGGTGGAGAAAACTGCTCAGTGGTTTTCGCATGAGCCAAAGGTGGTTGGCAGTGTTATTTGTGGCGATGTGATCAAATAAGAATTTGACAGGTAGTAGGGAGGAGAGCCCTGTAAACTGTGCATTTGGAATGGTCTGGGGTATGTTAACAATCATTCTATCAAATTTGCAATAGGCAATAATGGCCATCAGATCTGATTAGTTAAGATCCGACGGTTGGGATGATGCGATGGAGTATCAGGAATAGATAGGCGTGGGGCCTGGTATTTTAAGTTATGCGGTGGGGTTATACTGTATATGGTCGAGATTTGTAATATAACCAATGGGGTTGGGAAAAGTGTGAGTTATGTATAGGTGGGAAAATATAAATGATAGGTTAAGAATAAAATGTGGGTTGGGAAATACATATGCGGGATTTATTTTAATACGGGATAAATTTTTAATGTGGGATTTAATATACTAATTTAATGTTAATAAAATTAATGGGGGGTTAAATACAGTAAGTTCTAACGCAAAACTTATGTCAGGAGTGAATATTTACACAGTGGGTCCCGATAAAAAGATTTAATCATTTAAACTTAGGATAAAGGGTTTTTATTGGTTTTATAAATAAAAGGAAATTAATAAAGGTATTTTACTTTTCCAAAGGATAAATGTGTTTTGACTTGGGAAAAGGGAGTCTTTGCAAGGGGAAATAAGTGAAATAAGGGGAAAGAGTAAAAATGAAGGGGATGTGGTATTTTTTACAAGGGAATGATTTTGAAAGGAAGTTAGTAAATGAAATGACCAATTTTATTCTATCCATTCCTTGTGAAAATTGTTTTTACCTACCCATCGCTACCCTAACATTTTTTCTTCATTTACATGGGTGAATTTGAGCTTGCAGACCCTTATTCAATTTTGTTTTAAACAAGAAACTAACTAATTATTTCCTTATTTCTTCCAAGGGCTCAGATTAAACTGTTGAGCTCCTTATTATTCTCTACCTAACTACTGATCTACCAAGATTAAACAGTTTGGCTAGATATTCATTCTCTATCTATCAACATGAAATTTAAATCATGAAAGGTCAAGATTAAGCAATTTTAATTTCATGTATTGTGGCATTTTTAACAAGATGCACTCAATCTTTATTTTACAAAGTGAAGTAAAAAGTAGTTGCATTTGAATTTGCATCACTTTCATATTTTATTTTTTCTCTTTTTTTGTTTTGGGTTCATTTTTTATTCTTTTTTGATCTTTTTTCTTTCAATTCCTTTGATTTTTATTTTAGGAATTTTAACCTCTTTACTTTTTTTTCCTTATATGGGAAAACAATTTTGCAGAAAGAAAAGTATGTACATATTACAAGACTAATCATAGTCAATTCAAAATTATGAATCCTATTATTAAAGGACCCTACCAGTGGCTCCACATGGGAATGGAATTTCCTGGTGAAATGTCAACAAATTTGAGACTAATAGCCTTTGAATTTTGACTGTGATAGCATTGAAACTTTGTTCTGAGCTCTTCATCATTCATACTTACGATATTTTGTCTTTCAAAGCTTAGGGCCTTCTCTCTAGGCTTCAACTTTGCAAGAAAAATATCCAATCCAATCTAAACTCTGCAATGTTATGTACAATGAGCAAAGTAAACAAAGTGAACTATTATTATTCTGGGAAATAGTAATGCTTCAATATTCTACCATTGATAGGTCCTCCTAGCAGATTTGATCCATCCAACTCCTTCAAAAAGAATGCATTGTTTCCTCTATAACCATAAATGACATAAGTGCCTTTCCATAAGAAATCAAATTTCCCATGTTTACCTTTCTCTTCTCTCCTAGAATCCCACTTAAGAACTTTGTCACCTATATAAAAGTCATCTTCCTTTGTCTTTCTGTCAAAATTTTTTTTAATCTTCTCTTCAACAACTTGAGACTTGAGATAGACATCTTCGCTGGTTTGCTGCAAGTGTATGGTCTGATCTATCCTTCTCTGGATATCATTGGTTTCTACCTACAGTTATTATATTATCTTCATTACCGGTACTCCTAAAGAGGGTGGAAAAACAACATCCATCCCATAAAAAATTTGATAAGGGGATGTACCAATGGACTTCTTTGTGGTGATTTTTTCTGCCCATAAGGCATTTACTAACCTTTTGTTTGAAGTTTTCTTATTGTCTTCTAATAGTTTCTTGATGATATTCACAAGGATTTTATTGGAGGATTCAGCAAGACCATTACCTTGAGGGTAATAAGAAATGGATTGGCCAATGGTAATGTGGTATTTATTATAGAATTCAATCATCTTTTTAGACTTGAAAGAAGCTGCATTATCAGTAATGAGCTTTTGGGGGCATCCAAATCTTGACAGCATATTGTTTTCTAAGAATGAGATTATGACGGTATCAATGGCTTCCCTAGAAGGAATGGCTTCTATCCACTTGGTGAAATAGTCTGTGGCTATCAAAATGAATTTGTGTTGGGCTGAGGATGGCGGGTGAATTTCACCAATGAATTCTAAACCCCATTGCTGAAATGGAATTTCTGTGGAGATGCGTTTAAGGGGTAAATGTAGTGTCTTTTTCTTTCCTTCAAATATTTTGCATTTTTTATAGGAGGTCACATACTTTTTCACATCTACAAACAGTGTAGACCAGTAAAAACTAGCTCTCAAGATCTTATCTGAAGTTGACTTCTAGTAAAGGTGTCCTCCATAGTCACCTGCATGAAACTCTTCCATAACTTTATCAGCTTCATCTTTAACTAAACAATTCAATAAAATTCCACTATGATATTTCCAAGGTAGCGCATTATCTATGATACAAAATTTCATTGTCTTTAACTTTAAAAATCTAGCTTTAGTTCTTGATCATTCATGAGGAGCTTGTAAATTTAGTAATACAAATACAATATCTGCATACCATGGTGAATCTGAAAAGGCTTCACTGACCTGTGGAATCGCCATCTCTTCTTGATCATCTAATTGGGCAATAAAATTTATATCTAAAGCATGAATTTGATTCAGCCATGAGTTTGGCTAAACCTTGACCTTTAATGAGTTTTGTGGGCTTAATTTCTATGTCATATTTCAAATTGGTGGCAATCCATTTCCCCCTTTTACTATCAAGCCCATTTTGAGTTAGAATGTCCTTCACAACTGAATTTGGAACATAAGCAATGATGTGTGAATACAATATGTACACTCTAAATTCTTTGATAGCCTTCACTAATGCTAGTGCCTACTTTTCCATTACGTTATACTTTAAAGTGGCATCTCTAAGTGATTTGCTGAAAAAAGCAATGGGTTGTGCATAGCCTTGATCATTTTTTTGCAATAAAACTGCAACAATAATATGTTCTGAAGCAAAAGAAAAAATAATGATTTTTTTTTTGAAATCAGGACTTATTAGGACTGGTGTTCTTGTTAAGGCTTGTTTGATTGATTCAAATTATTGTTTGGCCTCCATAGTCCATTTAAGTACTGAGTATTTTTTCAACATGTTATTGAGTTCTCTAATTATTTTTGCTAAGTTTGAAATGAGTCTTGTGAGAATATTGATTTTACCTAAGAATGCCTGCAATTCTTTAATATTCCTGGGATGGCTTATGTTTAGAATGGCCTCTAGTTTAGCTGGGTCTATCCTGACTCCCTCTTTTGATATAATATTCCCTAATAGTTTGCATCCTTCAAGTCCAAAAAGAGTCTTTTGGGGATTTAAATAAATGCCAAGTTTCCTGCATTTGATAAAAACTTGTCTTAGGTGATCTAGATGTTCATTATCAATTTTTAAAAATATAGTTATATGATCTAGATAGATCAAAAGAAAATCATGAATTTATTTAGAAAAATCTATATCCATAGCTCTTTGAAAGGTGGCTCCTGCATTCATTAATCCAAAATGCATTTTCACATACATAAAAGTACCACAAGGAGTAGTAAATGCACTCTTTGGTTGGTCTTCAAGCTAAACTAAAATTTGGTTATACCCAGAAAATCCATCAAGTAATGAAATTCTGGATGTAACAACTACCCTCTATAAAATATGATCCATCTTGGGGAGAGGGTAGTTATCTTTTAGGGACACTTTATTTAAATTTTGAAAATCAACACAAAGTTTGATTTCCCCTATCTTCTTCCTAGTGGGAACTAGGTTTGAAACCCAATCAGAATATCTTATAGGTGAAATTATATGGGCTTCATACACTCTCTTTACCTCTTTTTCAATTAATGGCATTAAAACTAGATTGATTCTTCTAAGATTCTGTTTGAAAGTTTTTTTATCTTCTTTTATAGGTATTTTGTGTTGTATTATGCTAGTGTCATAAGATTTTAAGTCTTCAGAACTCCATGCAAATACATCTTTAAATTCCTTAAACAGAGCTATGTATTTCAATTTTTCTTCTTGAGGTAAGTCTTTTGAAAGTTTGATGATTTTAGGCCTTTGTTCTGTTCCTATATTGCATTCTTCTATATCAGATCTTAATGGTTCCATCTTTGGTTTTCTTGCAGCACGATTTGAATCAAAAGTATATTCTAATGGGGATAATCCCTTAGGTAAAACGTTATTCTTAAGGTTTAAAATGTCAGAATCATCATCTTCTAATTATTCTATTTCTACCTTTTCTAAATTATCTATTTATTCTTGAGTGAATTTAGTAGGTTTAGTGAAATCCAAGTTATTTACATCTATCTCATTGTCTAATTTATCATCTACTGTAAAATCTGTGTCTATGTTACAACTGTGAAATTCTCCCTTAGCATTCATGAAATGATAGATTTGTTCATCCTATGAAAATATCTGCCAATATTTTAGATTATCTGGTATAGTAGGCCTGTGTTTAAATTCTGTTGTATATTGATGATTTGGTTGAAAAGGAAGATTACAGGTACTAACCAAAAGCTGCTAAATTGTGTGCTTGTATGTTTTGTTTTCTAGGAATTACAGAAAAATCACACTCTAGAAATTCTTTCATCAGATCTAAATTTTTTTCTCTATATTGGCTTAATCTAGGATTATACATAGAATATTCTCCTCTAATCTGTTTTACAATTAAATCAGAGTCTCCCATGATAGAAACTCTTTTGCCTCCTAAATTCTAACAATCTGCAGTCCTAAAATCAAGGCTTCATATTCATCCTTGTTGTACATTTGAAGTTTAATCTAAAGGCATGACCTTCTGCATGATTTTTTTCCATGTTATGAATCCAAAATCCTACGCATGCTCCTAATTTGTTCACTAATCCATCAAAATCTAGGTGCCACATTGATTCATGAAATATGTTTTCACTGTCTGGGCATTTATCGTTCTGTTTTAATTCAGTGTTGTTCTCTATGCCAGTTTCAGAATTACATAAAATGAAAGAGTCCATATCAGTAGGTGTGGAATAAAAAGGATAATTTTGAGGTCTTTCTACACTAATAACCATGTACTTCATTAATGTCTCTCTATAAAGTTTCTTGGGTTGGCCAAATACTGAAATAGTGGCATAAGACATGTCTAGTTGTAGAGATCCTTGCAATTTTGCTCCCCATGAGTGAGATAACAACATTCCATATTTAGGAGGGATATCGCTACTACAATATCCATGACTATGATTTTTCCAGGGTATTTAACTAAAGTGACACATAAATATTTTATTAAGCCTAGACATTTCACTTTGTTGGAATCAAATGAGAAGAGATCTTTATAAGCCCTAGTGATGTCTAAATTCAAGGTTTCCATGATTGCTTTTGGAATTAAATTATGTGAAGCTCCTGAATCTAACATAAAATTATGTAAAATTTGATCATGAATGGTCAAGCTAATGTAGAAAGGAGGAACTCCTCCTTCTTGGTGTTCTCCATTTAATTAAGGACCAAAAATTAGTTCTGGTTGATCATCACTCAAATTGACAGAATCTTCTCCATCATTTATGTTTAAAGTCTCAGTGATATGTGATTTGTATAGATCATGCTTAACCAACTTTGTTATAGGAATTAGTATCTTCAGTTTGGAAATTTCAGATCGTATGTTGAAAGGTGCTTGTGATTTTCCTAACTGAATTATTTCTTCTTTTGTAACTGCAGTTTGGGTATGTTTCTCTTCTTTTTCTACAATTGGTTTTTCATTTTCTGTTTGTGTTTCCACTGTTTTACTGATTTCAATTTTATTTTCAGGGACAATTTGAGATGCAGTGGAATTTTTGGCAGGTTTTGAGGTTTCAACAACTGTTTTGGTAATAGTTTTTTTAGGATTAGCTGATTTTGGAACAATAGCATATGTTTTTGGATATGAAATTGTTGTTTTAGAATAAGTTTTTGTCTTAGCAGCAGCATATTTTTTAGGATGAGCTGAAGTTTGAACATCAATATTTGTAATGTCAACAATCTTAGGACTGGGTGTTATTTTGGGACTAGAAATTTTCTAATTAGGATTTGAATTTTTTTGAGTTGAACTAGAGTTTTAGTGGGTTTCCCTAGGAAGAATTTGCATAACTTTTTTTGTAGGAGCTTCTACTGTTTTCTTTGTTTGATTTTGGGCAGAATTCTTAGTAGGGGCTTATACATTTTTCTTGCTCCTAAGGTTTTATTGCTTATGAACTTCATTAATTTCAAACTCATAACCTTTCTTGTAACCAAAAGACTCACCAGATTGTAATTGTAATTATTGTAATTCATATAACTCATGTTCTTCCTGTGTAAGAAAAATGGTGTTATCATCATTAATGCCCATTATATTGATCTGAGTGTCTTCATCATATTTTTTTTGGTGAGAAATTTCAGCATAGTTCTCTCTGAAAGGTGGTCTTATTGTTTGATCAGGTGTTGATTCTCTAGATTTACCAGTGTTGGTGTTTTTCCTGAAATTGAGATTTCTTATTTGAGGTCCTTGTTGTTGGTTATCCCATTGTGGCCTCCTTTCCATATTATCTAGCCTATCCATCATTCTTTCTAAAATTTTTGCTAAGTTTTCTATTTTGAGATCTGAGGTTGATGTTTCATCTTTTATTGTGACTCTTCTTTCATTTCTTAATCTAGCTTTCTTGGCTAACAAGTTTGCCTCTACACTTGCAGCATTACTTTGCATATGCTCTAAGGTTTCTGGGTTTCTCTATCTCAGTTGGTAAGCCATATATGTATCAAATCCATCATGGAATTTTATCAATGCAGAGTCTAGAGGAGGTTTAAGATTGGTAGGGATTACATTGTAAATACTATTATATCTTGTACAATAGTCCTAAACTATTTCACTTCTTTCTCTTTTTATACTTTCAAATTCAGACAAAATTTTTAATGGATTATTATTTTTCTCCCATCTATTAAGAAACATCCTGTGGAAAGCAGCGAAATCAACAATACTACCAATAGGAAAACCTTTAAACCACGTTTTTACTTTACCAGCTAAAGTTTGAGCAAAAATTCTCGTTTGAACATCAACATCATCTATTTCATGTAGTTCAAATCAGTGTGTCATTTTATTAACATCTTGTTTTGTAGTTTAGTGAGTGGTTCCATCAAATTGAGGAATTTTTCTTTGATAATCTTGTGACATGGAATTTATAGGGGCTTGTAGGACCAATGGGGAATATCTGGAAGCCATGGCTTGTATTCTAGCTTGGCTAGGAGGTAAGTTTGAAGTACTTGCAGATGAGGTAGAAGTACTTGGAGATGTAGTTGGGATATTAGAAGAGGTGTTGGGAAATGTGGTTGAAGTGCTTGAAAATGTAGCAGCAGTGCTAGAGGATGAACTTGCAATATTTTGGGATGGAAATAAAACTCTAGGTTGAAGTGGAAGCATAGATATGAAGGATTCTGTGGACTGAAGTGTGGTGGAAATAATAGATGAGGTGGTAGTAAACAAGGATGAACCTACAAATTCTAAATGATTCGTATCTAAATAATTGGTAGAAGGCTTAGGGGTATAAGCAGATAAAGAAGTCAATTCAACTGAATGTTGAAAATAAGCCTCATCAATTTCTTTAATCAATGTTTCAGTTATAGCATCAAGTTTATCATACACTTCTAGGGCTTTTTCATCTGAATCTAGTGAAACAATTTCCTTCTTACTTTCAATGAATGAAATGAAATCAGGATCTATTACCCTATTATCTATGTCACTTTCTGATTTTGTTTTAAACAAAAATTTCTCAAAAGATAAATCAAATTCAATGTCTTGTAAACTTGATATTTTATTGGGAAGAAAACTTTATTTGTTTAATGAAAATTTATTACCTAAAATTTCTACTTTTTTGTTTTTCTTTACAATCCTGTCAGGATTATCTACTATGACAGCAGGTTCTAGATTTGGATTAGACCTGGTATAGTAGACTCTTCTAGAAGCCAGAATTACAGTTTTTAACGAAAAATTTACTAAAAACCCTTCAAAACAATCTTAAGGTGAAAAGATAAGTAAAAGTATTTCCTTTAAGATCTATTTTAAACACTAAGGATTGGTTAGAGTCCTGAGTATGGTCGCCAATATGTTATCACTCCAATAATTTTCAAGGGTTGTTATTATTTTTTTTGTTTTAAAGAATATTAGAGGTAACCACAAACCTACTTTTAAACCTTAGGATCTAGCCTTCCTAATGCTCATAGAGGGTTCTCTCTAAATGATTTATCTTTGATGATTTTATTTTATTTTAGGCTAGTTATGTAGGGTTATTTGGGATTTTGATTTTGATTTGATTTGGTGGTGAAATCACTTACTCATATGGATAGATCTAGGTCTGTATTCCATTGGGCTAATTGATTCAATGTGTCAAGCAGTCAGATCAGGATCAAGGTCTAAAGGGAAATGTTTACAGGGGGAGATAGCTAAGTTACTTTAGATCTTCAAGGCCGATGGTGAAAATGGTTTCAATCGGGATAAGAGAGAAATTAAGGGTTCTCAAATTCGGATAATGAATTAAAAGGCAAAGGTCAATCGAAACTAGGGATCAATTAAGAATTCCCTAATCTAGATATGAGTAGAAAACATGTAAATGATAAAACAGTTCAAAACAAAGTGCTTTTAACATATTCTGAAATAACATTATTGATTTATCATTTAGATTTAATAAAACATATGAGCATGTGAAAAAAATAAGAAATTAACAAAGAACAAGTGAAAATACTTCACTAAAGTGGCCCAACACATGAATCCGGTAATATGATGCTTTATTGCTTTAATCAAATCTGTTGACTTGAAATTGGTACAATCACCCTTAGGTTCCAAAATAGTACAACTATATAAATGTTTAGCAATTCATCCACCCTCAATACTTCTAAATGAGAAGTATCTATACAAAAAATGTTACAAAATATCCTAAAACAAACTTAGGAATTATTCATGGAAAAAGAAATTTATTCATGCAAGAAGATAGTGAAAACTTTCTAACTAATGCTATTTGTCCCTAATTTTATTGATTTTTTGTTCAATAGTTGATATTTTGTTGCTGATATGTCTCTTTATTGTAGCTCAACGAAGGCTGCAGTTAGGCAGTGAAGTATCCTCTACGCTGGTAGCTTTCATCTCTTTTTTTATTTTCACACTATCCTTTCAACTAATACACTATAAAATCTACTTTGTAATTTCTATTTTGACATTAAACTGATACTCTTTCACTATGATACTCTTTGACTGTGATATTTTCACTGTAAACTGTGACTACCCTGTTTTTAATGCAAACTGATTTCATAGTAAATCAATCATATTTTCCCACAATTCTGTCTCTGGAAATTTGATTTTCATCATCCTCCTGAATATTTCATCTACTTCAGTATATTTTGATAATGTAGGCTTTTTGACAAATAGGTGTTTCACCTCATGCTGTAAGTGGAAAAAATTCTCAAAATTCTTGTAAAGTACCTTTCCTATGGGAATACCTTGCATGGCTAAGTTATTAGATTTCTCCTTAGCCACTTCTCTCATTTTTTTGTCATAGTCATCCTGCTTGATTAGTTTATCATGAATAACTAATGGATCTGGAAGGCCTTTTTTCCTTAGGAAATCAAAATTCATCATGAACCTTGTGATGGAAATCTCCATATTCTGGCATTTTTCTTCTAACTGTATCATCAAATTATTTTTAGAAATTACCTTCCTAAATTTTAGGATGGTATATGTTCTATCATTGATTCCAATTTCTTCTAGCTCTTGCCTATTCTTGGAATTAAGAAATTTGATGATTTCAAGAGCTTCTTCAGGTTTCTTGACAAGTTCTTCTTTTATCTTTTGGATAGCTTCTCTTGCTGATTTCACTAAGTCTTTCTGTTCATAGATAACCTGTATGGATGACCAAATATCATTTACTACTTCAATGATATTGGCACAAAGATATTTTTTGGCTTGTGCCATGGGTTCTTTTAATCTTAGATCTTTCTCTAACTTCTTCAATTGCTCATTCAACCTGTTTTATTTTTGTTCTTCATTCTTGTGCATTATCTTAGCAAGTTTCTTTTCATCTTGAAAACTTTTAAGTTGTTCTTTAAGTTTGTTAATTTCATTTGTATGAATAGACATGTCCTGAATTTCTTTAACTAACTTGCTTGCTTCATCTATAGGCTGTGCTGATGTTGTTGAAGACTCTTTTGCTGAAGTTGTCAATGAGGTGATTGGAAGTGCTGTAGCCATTGGTATTTTAGGAGCCAATGATTTTTCTCGTTTGGAAGGTACAACTATGGTGACTACAAGAATGACTGTGACAGGGACTTCTTCTGCTCTATCTCTTTTTTCCCGGACCAACTTGTCCATTTCGTTCTCCATTTCTTTAATCTGGGCAGTCAATTATTGTATGAGATTCATCATCTCATCTTTTTGATTTGCATCTTGTAAAACCTCCTTTTCTTGACAATGTTAGGTAGGAGGGAGCTTAAGTTACTTCCTTAATGCAACAATGTCTGCATTTTTCTTCTTAATCAATTCATCTGCAACTTTGACATTACTAGGATCAAATCCTACTTCAATAACCAAAACTTCTTGTGATTTGATTCTATTATCTTTTGCTTGAGAGGATGCCTTTTCCAACTTGAGCTGATCTTTGATGCTTGCAAGAGTGCTTTGGAGCTTCTGAACAATCATTGCCTTGTTTGTCATTGTTGAATAAAGCATTTCACCAGCCCATTTGTGAAATTCAATATGATCAATAGGATGAAGGTCATCTGCTTGAACTTCATATGCTGATTTTTGGTAATCTGCTAGTGGTTTAGGATGCTTGAATTTAGGCTGTAGGAAAGTCATCTCCATTTTCCTAGTCTTATAGTCAAAAGTAGAAAGAAATCTGCTTTGGTCACTAGGTGACTGTTTCCAATACTGATTGTATGTATCATTCTTCAATGCTTCATTTTTCATCTTTATTTCGATGCATTTCTACATGATATCCATCTCCTTCTCTACTAGTTTGCTTGAAGATGACATTTCAACACTGTGTTTCTTTTGAATAAGTTGAGTTTTAGAAGTTGATGGTTGATGTTCTTATTCAATCACTATAGGAGGTGAATTGTCCTTTGTTGTTGTTTTTGTATCAATTACTTCAATTGTTTCTACTCTTTCATTGATGGGATTTAATTTAGGCTTTTCCCTGTACATCAATTTAAATTTAGTTTCAGTTGTAGTTTTTGTAGTATATGATCCTTCCTTTATGTTTCTCTTTGAGCTTTTATCTTCTTGGGCTGGAGTCTGAAAGTTTTGACTAGTATCACCTTGCTTCTCTGCCACTATCAAGGTGTTCTCCAACCATTTATACTGGCTAGAGTATTTCTCAATATCTGGTTTCTTCTCATGTACATAAGCAGTTAGTTTGCATTTAACTCTGATTTTACTTATTACTCCTAGAGGACCATAATACCATAGAAAATGCTTACTATATTTAAACTCTTACAAGTACTTTTCAGCCTCTGGACCTACACCTCTTCTGTTACAAATGAAAGGGCCAACCTGATTCTTTATTTTGAACTGTGTCTTCTTCTTAGCTGCAAGGAAATTGATTGCATCATAATTAATAATCTGTCTTATGTACTCAAGGGAAAATAAACTCATTGGGAGGTATTTGGGAAGTCTATATGGAAAATGATTTGATCCATATATACCCTTATCTCTGTATGGTTTTGGTACAAGTACCAATCTCCTATCCTATTATACTCTGACAAATGTAGGACTTTCTTAATTTCCTCACTAATTCTGGGCTGTCTACTACTGTTCAGCATATTGATAATAAGATGAATGAAGGAATCATTAAACTCTATAGAGGTGGACTGTGTGGAGTCGTTTCTTATTAAAGGAGTCCAAAACATGACTTACCGTGGGTTTCCTTCAACATTAAGCTTCTGAAGGTTTATAGTAAACTTCTCATACTGAAAGGATAAAAACATGTGTAATAAGACTGAGGAATACTTGAAAACACCTTTAGAAGGCATTTTGACCAATTGTTCATGAATATTATCAACAAGGTATTGGGAAAAATTAAAAATCATAGTAGGGGGATGACCAGGTGTGAAGGTAGACAAAAGAAAAATAACACTGCAACATCAGCATGATCATCTGTGAAATAACCAAGAATAAAAGACAGCATGGAGATGATATGTCTTGTCCTTTCAGAAAATTTTGTAGAAGGGTAAGGATCATTTATTTTGGGAATTTCTACAAAAAAAGGCATGAAAGTCTCGAATATTTGGAACCTCTTGGGGAAGTCCAAATTCAGATACAACTGTGTGAGAGCCTCAATGGACAAAGGAATTTCATCTGGTCTGGATTTTATCTGGAGCATTTGGTTGATGAGTCAGCAGTAATGGTAAACACGATTTCTTTTTCAGAGTTTATTATGGCTCTCTGATCGGGTAAATAACAAGATTAACAAAGTTTAATTACTTTTGGGCACTGAAAAGTTTGTGGGAATACATACTTTGGCAAATTAGACTCCCTAATAAAAACTTCATCAGCCTGATCTATGGATTTTTCATGGCTCTAGTAGTGGATATCAAGAAGGTTAAATTATGAGGTTGTGTCATTAATCTTGAAGTGTCTATAAGATAAAGGAGAATGTTCTACATATACAACAGGAGGTTGTAGAGGATTATCAGATACAATACTTTTGGAAGCCATTATTTTGTTAATTTCTTCAATTGATTAATCTTTTGACTTATAAAAACTGATTTAGGTCTATAGGAGCACCTCAGAAAAATGATTTACAATTTTCAAAATGATTTAGGATGAAACATGGGTCTTTCTATGGTCTGCAAACGTCTAAACTTGTTTAATTGATCAAATTTTCAATCTCTGTGATTTTAAAGAAATTTCAGACCTCAGAATATCTGTGAAAATATGTCTAGGGTTTGCAGAAAAGGGTTTGGGAATCTATTGGGATTTATTCAAGTCTGTAGATGGATTTTAAAGGATTTAATTAATCAAAATGTTCTTTCTATGACAAAAGCAATCTCAAGACATCAAATTTCTGCAAAAGGGTCTGTAGGAAAGGATTGAAAGGCACGAAAGGTTTCCTGTAGTCTCCAAAGGCTTATATTTGAATTCAATTACTGATTACTTTTTCTTTATATTAAAAAAAAAAGCCTTTTCTTTGAGAAATACCTGGGAAAAATGAAGATTTTTGTCTACAGAGGGTTTCTGAGGTAGTAGAAGGCTTTCTAAGGTTCTCCTGGTCTTTATAGAGCTTTGGATGATTTTTTCAATAGTTGTAGTGGAGAATTGGCTAAATTATGTTTCAATTTGGCTTAAAAGTAGACTCGACAGCAATTATTTCAGTCTCAATAGCTCTTTCTGCGTGGAAATGTAACAGAAATGGTGGAAAAGTGTGTAATGGGTGGCTATATGCATTTTTATCAAAAAATGTTTTAACATTAATGCGCGGTCAATTTGAATTGACATGGTGGTTTGCAAAATGGGAAAGAGAAAACCGCTTAGTGGTTTTCGCATGAGCCAAAGGTGGTTGGGAGTGTTATTTTTGGCGATGTGATCAAATAAGAATTTGACACGTAGTAGGGAGGATAGACCCATAAACCACCCATTTAGCAAGGTCTAGGGTATTTTAACAATCGTGCTATCAGATGTGCGATAGGCAATAATGGTCGTCAGATCTGATCGGTTAAAATATGATGGTTGGGATGATGTGATGGAGTATCAGGAATGGATAGGCGTGGGGCCCAGTACATTAAATTATGCAGCGGGGTTATACTATATATGGTCAAGATTTTTAATATAACCAATGGGGTTAGGAAAAGTATGAGGAAAATATAAACCATAGGTTAAGAATAAAATGTGGGTTGTGAAATACATATGCGAGATTTATTTTAATACGAGATAAAGGTTTAATGTGGGATTTAATATACTAAGTTAATGTTAATAAAATGAATGGGGGGTTAAATACACAAAGTTCTAACACAAAACTTATGACAGTAGTGAATATTTGCACAGTGGGTCCCGATAAAAGTATTTAATCATTTAAACTTAGGATAAAGGGTTTGTATGGGTTTTATAAATAAAAGGAAATTAATGAAGGAATTTTAATTTTCCAAAGGATAAATGTGTTTTGACTTGGGAAAAGGAATTTTTTGTAAGGGGAAATAAGTGAATTGAGGGGAAAGAATAAAAATGAAGGGGATGGGGTATTTTTTACAAGGGAATGATTTTGAAAGGAAGTTAGTAAATGAAATGACCAATTTTCTTCTATCCAAGCCTTGTGAAAACTTCTTTTACCTACCCATCAGCTACCCTAACATTTTTTCTTCATTTACATGGGTGCATTTGAGCTTGCAGAGCCTTATTCATTTTTCTTTTAAACATAAAACTAACTAATTCTATCCTTATTTCTTCCAAGGGCTCAGATTAAACTATTGAGCTCCTTATTATTCTCTACCTAACTACTAATCTACCAAGATTAAACAATTTGGCTACATCTTTATTCTCTATCTATCAACATGAAATTTAAAGCATGAAAGGTTAAGATTAAGCAGTTTGACTTTCATGTATTGTGGCATTTTTAACAAGCTGCACACAATCTTTATTTTACAAAGTGAAGTAAAAAGTAGTGGCATTTGAACTTGCATCACTTTCATGTTTTATTTTTTCTCTTTTTTTGTTTGGGGTTCATTTTTTATTCATTTTTTATATTTTTTCTTTCAAGTCTTTTGATTTTTCTTTTAGGAATTTTACCCTGTTTACATTTTGTATTTTTCTAATATGGGAAAACAATTTTTCAGAAAGAAAAGTATGTACATATTACATGACAAATCAAATTCAATTCAAAATTATAAATCCTATTATTATAGGACCCTAACAGGTCGATGCCTACTAATGTTTCTAAGGCTAGGAGTTTCATTGCAGAAGCACAGTACCTGAGGAAATTCATATCCTTCTTTTAGTGGTAACAACACCGCTCCACACCATAACAACAGTTGGCAAGATTTTCCATTGGGCAAAAGGTCAGCAAAGGGATTTTGAAAGGCCAAACAAGAAGATCATCCAAGCACTTGTTCTAGTATTATGAAGCTTGCAACGACCCTTTGAAGTGTAGATAGATGCGAGTGGGTATGCTATGGGATTTGTCTTGATGTGAGGAGGAAGGCATGTATGCTACCATTCAGAAGTACTTCAAGAGACAATTATTAACTATCCTATCTATGACAAAGAGTTATATGCCATGGTGCAAGTTGTGAAGAAGTGGATGCATTATCTGATGGGAAAGTAGACAGTAATCCACACAGATCACCAAGTGTTACAGTATTTGTAGGACCATAGTAAGCTACAATAGACCAGGCATTACAAGTGGATGGAGTTTTTATAGTGGTTTCATTTGGTGATGAAATATAAGAATTAGGAAATCACAAAAAAGTTGTCAGACATGATTTCAAGGCTACCCACATCAAATATTATAGATTTGGGGACTCTTACGCACATGAAGCCATTCACCCATTGATCTTTATGAGATCCTAATGAAATTGTGCTTGAGGGTTTGTAAATTGCAAGTGATTAAATTGAGTTTTTGAGAGATTTTATGTTAATTTTTAAACACTTAAAGCATGTAAATAAAACTCTGAAATATACAGAAATAATAGAAAAATGGACCATAATAATAACCAAAACACAACAAATGATTAAGAAGTCCACCCCTACTGGGCTATGTCTCCTTGGTCTAGCTTTCAACGGATTGACCCTCTTTCATTATGATCAAAATGGTGATTACATACATTTATAGTGCTGAAATGGCTTCAGAACATGTTCCATCAGCTTTGGAATACCCAGAAACTCTTTTATATCGTCTTTTTGATTCGAAATTGGTTAAAAACTGAAGAAGTTATGAGCCTCCTTAGTTTTCCTGCTAACCACACCGCAATTTCCCCAAAATCCAGACCGATCCTACAATTTCACCCTAATTTCGGCTAATTGAGCGAAAATTTTCCATAATTCCACGCGAAATTTTTGGAGCATTAGAATGCCCACTAAAAAATAAATGTTGAAATTTTGAACTATATGTTTTGGCGCATTAAAAAAATTTAATGACAAAAAATGCGGAGAGTTTCAAAAACCGTCAGTGGTTTAGATGGGCACTGTCACAGTGATGTCACATGGGGGGTTAGAGTGGGAAGTTTGTGAATGCATCTAGCCTCCATCGTGCCCCCTATCTCTGACAAATGGTCATGTCACATATTGTTTGAGGGGGCTGGGGCTAAGCCCTGGCCCCTACCTCCATAGATCTTCCACATGCACTTTAACATATGTTTTCAACCATATGATTAACAAGTAACAATGGTGGTTTTGTGGTGAAGTCATGGTGTTGTTTGTGGTGAGGTCTAGTGTTCCACCCACGTCTCGTCTGCTCGACCATTAACAAATTTTGGTGGCCTCCCATGCTACCACGTGGCGGCCTCTGGTTTGGCCACATGGCATCATGTGGTTGGTCATCACACCAACTAATGAAATTAGGCCAACAAACACCAATAGGAACTTGAGAAGCGGTGAAGCCTAATTGGTAAACTCAACCTAGTCACCCTTTGACCAGTTAACCATGCCCAGTCAGCTATACGGACTGTTGACTTAGCAACCTACACATTTTTTGGTAAAATTTACATGTTTGGGAAAATGAAAAAAATGTGTGTTTGGGAGCATACAGTGTCAGCTTTCCGTGAAACAATTTGCGTTAGATTCAGAACTATGAGATATTATTGGTCTTTTAGGTTCCACATCATTCTAAAAATTTTCATTTTTTAGCATAAGTTTGAGCACCTGATCACCCATGATGCATATAGATAGACATATTTAGAGGATGAGGAATTCGAGGAGTTGTATCAGCATTTGTAGAGTCAGATTAATGTACAAGATGGTGACAACAACATTGACTGCCATCTCCAGGATGGGTTACTCTATAAGTTGGATAATCTATATGTTCCTAAAGGTGAGTGATTGCAACTGATTAGAGAGGCTCACACCTCCAAGGTTGGAGGGAACTTTGGTGTAGGGAATATCATAGCTAAATTGTAGAGGTATGTGTATTGGCCCAAGATGTAAGATAAGGTAGCTAGTTCCATAAGAGGATGCATGATTTGTTGTACTAAAAAGCCTAGTAACAGCAAACAGGGTCTATATCACCCCTTAACTTTACCTATTTGTCCTTAGGAAATTATTTCCATGGAATCTGTGGGAGTTTTACCAACAACTAGGAAGGGACATGACTACCTCTTTGTGGTATTTTTCAGGTTCATCAAGATCTGTGTTCTGATGCCCTGTAAAAATACCATCATCGGGTAAGAAGTACCAAATTTGTTCTTTGGACAATTTTGGGTGCACTTTTGGATTCCAAGGAGCATCATTTCAGACAGGGATACAATATTTATTAGTGAATTATGGACTACATTATGGGATAATATGGACAAAAAGTTGAAGATATCTATAAAATTCCATCCACAAACAGATGAGAAGACAAAAGTAATCAACAATACTTTGGTGTATCTTCTGAGGGGATACAACCAAAAGCATATGAATACCTGGGATGAAAGTAAGGTATATATAAAACATTATTACAACTAAGTAGTACACACTGTTATAGGAAAGTCCCCATTTGAACTTGTTTCAGATATTATCCGCTTTCACCTTTGGATATTTCATATGGGCAGCAAGATGAAGTGAGTGAAAATCTTACAGGAGATTCTTTTAGGGTTGATAAAATGATCAAGTTCTTAGTGTTAAGCTCAAAAATATAACTGCTCAAAATCATTCAAAACCTGAAAAAATTCTAAGTGCTCATCACCTTGAATCTGACGCACCTTAATTCATCGAAAACCAATTCCGTATGTGAAAGTTATAGCCTCCTATCTATTATCTCAAATAAGTAAATTTCAAAAAAAATGATAGAAAACTATCGAATCAAAAGTTCGTACTGCTGACATGGCAGGTGACTGTGTAGGGGAAAATGTTGGTCAAGGATCGACTAAGTGAATCAGACATTGACAAGTGTCACTGTGGTATTGGTTTTTAAGGTTGGTGATTTTTTGCAATTTTATTAGTTTATTTCAAGTCCAATTGGGTGTCGACACGTGGCAAGCCTGGAGGCTGCCATGGGCCCCACCACCTAAAGTTATATGGTGGTGAAAAATTATATATGGTGGATGGGCGGAGGTCAGGCTCGACCCCATGACCTTCCCCACACAAGCACCATGATCTACTACTATATTCGCATGATGGTTGTCAAATAACATACGTTTCACCTTATATTTAAGTTTGAATGTATTGCATGGCGGGGGTAAGGCTAGGGACACCCCCAAAAGGCTATCCCCGACCCATATAACCTAACACTATGACCATCAGGCAATGCTCCAACTTAACCATGCCATTAGCACGCATTAACCCTCACTTAATTAGTAATTAACTCCCGCTTATCCTTATTAAACCGACCTTATATTGGCGGCGAAGTTGGAAAATTCCGCCATTTTCAGTCGAACTCCAAATTTGGCGGAGTTAATTGGAGTTCTCTCTAGTTTTGGAGGAGTTTTCCTAAGAAAATTTGATTGAGCCATAACTTTTGAAAAATTAGACTAATTTTGGCTCAAAAATAGTCTATCCTAGTATATTTGGACATTCTAAGAAGTTTGGAGCAGGTTTCAGGAGTAGTAGAGGATTGTAAACATCAATTTTTTCCATTTTAAGCTAATAAAAAGGCCCGAGACATGGAAGTTTTATGCGGATTAATGCCTCTTGTGGACAAGGGCGATCTCCTTAGTATTCAATGAATAGCTAGAAAAAAAAATCCATTTGGAAACCTTTTTCTCTAGATTAATTTCATTTCAGAATTATTATAAGAAGGTAGAGAGGACATTCCCCTACCTTGAAATCCAATGTGCGATGCAGTCTTTTATCTAGTTGCTCCAAAGAGGCTTCTCCAATAAGTAGAGCCTCCTATCAAAGACAAGACAAAATAATCAAAGCATCTGCAACATATAATAATAAAGAAAATCTAACCCAAATTAGTGATCAAGGAGTCTAAGTATTGATTTTATTTCAATAAGCATAAGAACAACTCAATAAGAAAAAGAGATCCATATGTATTATCTTGAATAAAAGGATTAATCTTACAACATGATGCCTTGATGTCGTACAAATTTCTCCTGGGGTCCTGAACAATCGTTTCTCCTTCAGTTTGATAATCCTTCCTCTTTGAATACCAGCATGGAGTTATGGACATAAGGGTGTGATCATTCTCATGCCAACAGCAACTCACTAGTGTAGAGAGTATGCACTCTTTTGAATTTCTTCAGCAACTACCATGTATGTTTACCCTTCAACCTGAAACTTGAGCTCAATTTATAGGGAAATGGAGGTAGTTTCAGTTCCATGAAGAGGGGGATGGATTCCTCTCATGAAGGGATTTGAGCTCCATGGACCAATGGATAAGCTCCATGAGTGGAGGGATAAATCTTGAACTAATCGCGACTCTAGAAGCTTCCAATTGGCAGAATATTCGACTCGCTATACTTCTAGAATTTAATTTTTCTTGTATCTGACATTTTACGGGGGTCCGCGGGTAATAGTAGTAGAACGTGCAGGGGTTTATGCAGTTTATAAACCAAACATCTATGGACCCACAGGAAAAGGCTAGAAAAAGTGCGGAGGTATACTTTTAAGAGTTTTAAATAGCTTTACTCCAATTCCAAGACTTGATTCAGGAACATAAGGGTTTTTGACTTCTAAGGGAACGTGATATAGGTGGTGATAGACCCATATGGACAGTCAAATGTCATGGTGACAAAATAACGTATAACAGGAAGCTAGACCAAGGAGATGTAGCCCAGGAGGGGTGAAATCCTTCATCAAAGCACTGTGTTAATTGATCATTTGATGTTTTTCTATACATTTTATTGTTGATGTTCAGCACTTTGTTTTTAATGTTAAAATTATAATGAATTTAAAATAAAAATTGATGCAAGTACTTTTTTAACACTCATAAACAACTCAAGGAAATCTATGCACATGAAGCAAATGATCAAAAATTTATTTATAATTCTGAAGATTAAATTAGCACAGAAAAACTAGCATTCAGATTCAAATCAAGGTGGTATCAGAGCAAGGTTATTTTCTTGATATTTGCTTGAATTTTGTGCAAGTAAGGTTTTAATGGTTGCAAAATTGTGATGCTTACAAGTTTAAAGTTACAAAGAAGAGAAGGGAAACTGTTGGTTTCTAGTCTTGAATTATAACTATAAGAAGGAGAGCTATAAGGCCACAATCTCCATCCAAATTTTCACTCCTAGCTGCACTTGAAGCACCTCAAGTTATATCTCTAGCTGAGGTTGAGGAGGTACAAGTCGTACCAAAAGTTGAGCTTGAATCCGTAGCCATCATGTTAGGTGCAAGAGAGATTGAAGGTCTTTCAGAAGAGGAAAAATACAAGAAGGCTTTCTATGACCTAACTGACATTGTTAGGGTCCTCTATGAAGAGAGGAGCACTAGGATAGTTGGAGGGAATTCTAATTCTTCACCTGGAGAGGGAACCTCAGAAGACAAAAAGGATGAAGAGAAGGCTTCAAATGGTAGTGTAGGAAATCCTCCTCCATCGCCACCATCTTCATCATCATCCTCATCATCACCATAAGCATCATCTTCCATAAAACAGCACAAACCACCCATAATCACTCAAAAAACCCAAAAGGAAAAACTCTCTTACTCAAATTGGAAATTAAGTTTGAATTTCCCATGTATAATGGTGAGGTAAATGTAGAGAAGTTGGACAATTGGATTTTTTAGTTTGATATTTATTGAAAAATTCAAAGTCTACAAGATGATGAAACAAAGATACAGTTGGCTTCATTGAGGCTAGAAGGAGCAGCACTAATCTGGTGGGAAGCAAAGACTCAAGAGGAAATATGAATCCATGGTAATATATCCATTTATTGGGTTGAGTTCATTTCTTCAATTAAGAGGCAGTTTTATCATTTATATTACATGCAAAAATCCATTATGAGTTTGCAAAACTTTAGGAAACTCAAGGGTCAAATAGCTCAATATTATACCCAGGAGTTTAGGAAAAGGGATTTGTTTTTAGGTGTAAACTTGAATTCCCAAGAGGCTCTATTGAAATACATTTGGGGTTTAAATTCCTATTTAAAACACACTATTCTTATGTTCAATCCCATAAACTTATATGAGGTATGTGTGCAATCAACTCACCTTGAAGCAAGGGGGAAGAAAATTGAGGAAGCGGGCAGTAAGAAGAAGCCATTCAAGGGTAAGGAGAAAGAGAATGGAGAAAAATGGAAGGGAAAGAAGAATGCAAGTGTTAATAAAGAAGGGGAGAAAAACACATGCAAACATTGTTCCAAATAGGGGCATGATGAACCTCACTATTGGAAACAACATCCCGAACTAAGGCCTAAGAAACTAAATAATAAGGGGAAACAAAAGATGACTGCTACCACACAACATGATCTTGGATATGATTCCAGTGATGAGACCAATGTTACAGCCATTGTAACAAAGGGAAAATAAGCCATAGCAAGTACTAGTTCATCAAATTGTCAAAATAACACTCCAAATGAAGAAACAAAAATAAATTTGGTCCAGGTAAGGGTGATCTCAAACCATACAAATATTGACGCATTATTTGGTAGTGGGTCACAAGAGAACTTAATCTCAAAAGACTTGTTCAAAAATCTTAACCTTGAAACTGTACCTCATCATAAGGCATATCCTTTGGGTTGGATAGTCAATAATGAAAATTTACAGGTTACAAGGAAATGTATATTCATTTTTTCCATTACTCTAAATTTTATTGATGAAGTCGAGTTAGATGTGGTTCTGCTTGACATTTCAAGAATTATCATGGGAAGAACATATTTGTTTGACAGGAAAGCGGTATTTTATCTCCATGACAACAAATATCATTTTCTCATGGATGGGGTAGAATATATTGTGAGAGCTCATCACAAAAGCTAAATATTTCTTTGGTTAATGCAAGGCAGATGAATAGACTACTTAATGCAAGTAAAAAAATTTTGCTTCTCGTGGTCAAGAAAAACAATGATATGGATTATTAATATTTTGAAGGTTGTGTTGACAAATTAAAATATGATTTTTTTGATTTGGTAAGTTAACATGGTGATATGTTTCAGGAGAAAAATGGGTTACCTCCCAAGAGGGGAATTCAGCATGAGATACAGCTGCAGCAAGATGTTCCACTTCCAAAAATTAACATGTATCACATATCGATAATGGATAACATGGAAATCAAGAAGAAAATTAAAGAATTGTTGAACCAATTTATCATACACCCATCTTCTTTTCCATGTGGTTCACTGATTTCTTGGTTCCAAAGAAGGACGAGACTTGGCGCATGTGTGTGGATTTCCGTGCACTGAAAAAAATCATGGTAAAGAATCATTATCCACTTCCAAGAATTGATGATTTTCTTGAGAGATTGAGGTTTGCAAAGTATTTTAGTAAGTTAGAGTTACGAAGTGGTTATCATCGAGTTAGAATAGTTGAAGAGGACATGTGGAAAAACACATTTAAAACTAAACAAGGATTGTTTGAGTGTCTTGTTATGCCTTTCGATCTTACCAATTCCACAGGTACTTTCATTAGAGTTATGAATTATGTATTGAGGCCATTTCTTGATGATTTGTTCATTGTCTATTTATATGATATTTTGATATTCAGCCAATCAAGAGATGAACATGTCATGGTTGTGAAAAAAGTACTTGATTTCTTGAGAAAAGAATAGTTGTTTTTGAAGATGTCGAAGTGTGAATTTGGCAAGACTTATTTAGTGTATTTGGGACACATTGTTGGAGGAGGTGAGTTGAAGATAGACCCCTCTAAGGTTAGGGTCATTGTGAATTGGCCCAAGCCCAATACAGTTATGGAGGTAAGATATTCTCTTGGAGTGGCACAATATTGGAGGAGGTTTATTGCTAATTTTTCCTCTATTGCAGCTCCATTACATGCATTGACTAGTGTCAAGAAAGTCTTCCATTGGGGAGATGAGCATAAAAAATAATTTTATGCTTTGAAACAAAATATCAATTCCACACTGGTATTGGCTCTTCCAGATCTTAGACAACCATTTGAGATTCAAACAAGTGCTAGTGATTACACCAAGGGATTAGTTCTCATGTAGCATGGTAAGTCCATTTCATTTCATTCTGAAATTTTTAATGGTGTTGTGACTAACTATCCCACTTATGACAATGAGATATATGCATTGGTACAAAGTGTAAATATATGGAAACACTACTTGATGGGGAAAGAGACCATTATCCATACCCACCATTAACCATTGCAGTACTTACAGTCACGATCATAGTTGAAACAATCACAACATTTTATATGGATGGGATTTCTACAACAGTTTCATTTGGTTAGTAGGTATAAAAAGGGAATCTACAATAAGGTAGATTATATGCTTTCTAGGCCTATTGTAAATTCATATATTATACTCAAGCACAATTATATTTTGCATGAAAGTTACATTGAGAAATATGCATATGATAATGACTTTCAAGATGTGTATGCAATCTTGAGTCAAGAAAACCAAAATGAAGAGTTAGAATACCATGTACATAAAAAAAATTTGTATCACTTGGGCAAGTTATGTATTCCACAGGAAGAAAGAAACAATATCATAAGGGAGGCAGACACTTCATTGATTGATGGACATTTCGGTGTAGGCAAGACAGTAGAAAATTTCCAAAGGTATTGTTATTGGCCACGCATGTTTAACTGTGTATCTCATTTCATTAGAGGATGTTCTTTGTGTGCAATAAGCAAGCCTAGCAATAGGAAACTAGGATTGTACACTCCACTTCCAGTACCTTCACGTCCATGGTAGAGTAAATCAATGGATTTTGTAGGAGGTCTTCCATTGTCAAGGAAAGGCCATGATTACTTGTATGTAGTTATAGATAGGTTTGGAAAGATGTGTATATTGATGCCATGTAAAAATAAAATTACAGTTGAAAAAACAAATCGTCTTTTCTTTCAAAATGTTTGGGTTCAATTTGGTCTTCCTACTTCTATTGTAAGTGATCGAGATTTTCGATTTGTTGGAAATTTTTGGTCAAATTTGTGGGACATGATGGACACTAAGTTGAATAAGAGTACATCCTTTCATCTACAAATAGATGTTCAAACCGAGGTGATCAATGGGACAGTCATTCATCTTCTTCAAGGATATTGTAGTAAACATCCCAATTTGTGGGATGAACAGTTCGATTACATTCAACATGCATACAATAGGGCAAAGGATCTTCCACTAGCACATCTCCATTTGAGGCATGTCTTCGGTAATTGCCAATATCTCCATTAGACTTCATTTGTGGGAAATATTTTGATATTGATGGCCATAGAGACATAGATAAAGCAAAGAAGTTCATTGAGAAAATTCATTTGATACATCGCATAGCGCAAGGACGGCTTGAAAAGAGTCAAAGAGGCTACAAGGCAAGGCATAATAAACACCATTTTGATCATGAATTCCAATTTGGTGACGAAGTTTGGTTATATATTATCAAATAGAGACTTGAAGGGGAGGGTAAAAAGCTTAAGCCAATCTATTATGGTCCTTTTAAAATTCTGGAAAATATTGGTAACAATGCATTTAAGCTATATTTTCCTCCTTATATACAAATATACTTTGTTGTTAATGTTGATAATTTGATATTTTTTTAGCCTCCATTGATTTATGATAAAGGAGAGCATGTTTAGTAGCCATCAATAAGTGATTTCACACCAGGATATCTTGATGAACTTCAACAAGATCTCATACTTGACAGAAGAACCATAAATTCAATGAGAGGGAATGTCGGATACCTTTGAGTGGGACTCAAGGGACAAAATTCTTCTAAGGCCAAGTGGATGGAGATAGAGAAGGTGAGGAACTGTACCCTCACCTGCTGAACAATTGATAGTAACCTTTTGGGGTCCAAAAGGCTTCTAGTGGGGAGGAATGACTAGGTGCTCAGTGTTAAGATAAAAAATAGAATTTATTAGAACCGTTTGGAACCTGAACAACCACAAAGTTCTCTTCTCCTTGAATTTGGTGCACTTAATTTCATCGAAAACCGACTCTGTATGTGAAATTTAGAGCCTGTTGTCAATTTTCTCAAAGAGGTAAAATTTCAAAAAAATGACAGATAACTGCCCAGTCAGAATTCCATACTACTGATGAGGCAGGTGACAGTGGAGGGGTCAAAGGCTATTCAAGGATCCTCTGGGCGAATTAGATGGTGACAAGTTTCATTGCGGCATGGCTTTTAAGGTTGATGATTTGTCACAATTTTATTGGTTTATTTCAAGTCCAATAAGGTGTCGAAATGTGGCAAGCCCAAAGGCTGCCATGTGCCACCCCTCCCCCCTCCTCAAGTTATATGGTGGTGAAAAATTATATATTTCGTATGGGCAAAGGTCAAGCTCGACCCCGCAACCTCCCCCAGACAAACACAATGACTTACCACTATACCCGCACGATGATTCTTAACTAACATAGGTTTCAAATTGTATTTAAGTTTGAATGCATTAAATGGCGGGGTTAAGGCCAAGGCCAGCCCCGACCCATATAACCGAATAAAACGACCATCACGAAGCACTCCAACTTAACCACGCCATTAGCACGCATTAATCCTCACTTAATTACCAATTAAATATCACTTATCCTTAATTAAATAAATCTTATCATGGCAGTAAAGTTGGCGGAGTTTGCCATTTTTGGTGGAACTCCAAATTTGGCGGAGTTAACTGGAGGTTCTCTCCAGTTTTGGAGGAATTTTCTTAGGCAAAATTGATTGAGCCATAAATTTTGCAAAATTTTACCAATTTTGGCTTAGAAAGAGACTATCCTAGTAGATTTCAACATTCTAAGTAGTTTGGAGCAGGTTTCAGGTGTATTAGAGGATTGTAAACATCACGTTTTTCCATTTTGAGCTAATACAAAGGAGCAAGCCATGGATGCTAGACTGAGGATATGTAACCCAGGAGGGGTGAACTCCTTCATCAAAGCACTATGTTAATGGATCATTTGATGGTTTGATGTAAATTTTATTGTTGTTGTTCAACACTTTGTTTTTAATGTTAAAATGTTCATGAATTTAACATGAAAATTGATGCAAATACTTGTTTAAGACTCACAAACACCTCAAGGAAATCTATGCACATGAAACAAATGATCAACAATTTATTTATAATTCTGAAGATGAAATTAGCATAAAAAAACTAACATTTAGATTCAGATAATAAAATTATAGAGAAGATCAAACAAATCCATTTACAAGTACAATAAACACTAGAAAAATAATAACAAAATTAAGGTCGGGTATGATCAACATATAATAAATAATTTATTCATGGTGGGACACATAGTATGTCTATAGTTTAAAAAGAACATGCTATAGGGGCCTAGTAATAGAATTAAGTCTCCGAGGTACGGTCCCTTTGAGATATTGGAAAAGGTGGGTGATAATTCCTATAGACTTATTTTAGCACCATATATGTGCATTTAATCAGTTTTGGATGTAGAGAATTTGAAACTCTATGAGCCTTCCATGGTAGACCAGGAAAGGGAATAGATCCTACCTTTTGTGGAGGATTTAGCACCGGATGCTCAGGCAGAGTTGATAGAAGATACAATTTTGCATAATATGTCCAAAATTACAAGACATTACCAACATGAACTTTTACTGATTGGATTGAAGGGAAAAATTCCAGGAAAATCTAAATGGTACACCAAAGAGAAGGTGGAGGGAAATGTTCCTCACCTCATTCAGTAAAATCTTTTGAAGACTAAAGCCTTCCAAAAAGGGGAGGTGTAACCTTTATTAGATAATTATATTTTTTTTCATACATCTCTATGAATTTAGAGTAGAAACAATATAGTAATATGCTAATGGGACCGTTTTGACTGGCGGGACTAAGTTTCAACAAACGGGGTCTGAAACCTTCTCAGAGCATTTTAAGGCATCAAACAACATTTTTTGGGGGTAAAAATTTTCTGCTTTGGAGTAAACCATTTCATGCTGTTATAAACACAAATATATTTCCAAAAACATAATAAGCGTGTCAATTGAATTCTATATGCAAAAGTTATGCCCCTCATAAGTTGACCTTCCTATTTCACACCTATAATTCAAGAGGATGTCATGTCATCCCCCATTATTCATGGAATAGGGGCTAGCCACATTTTTGTGGCTTAAAAAATTCTATAATATTCTATATTGTAATTATAGTTAAGAGTTTATATATTCAAAATTGACCGCTAGTAGGCTATGAGGGTGTGTTATAATTGGGCCACTAGGAGGAAGAGGCATTCCATTCTTTTGAGAGCATTTTGTTCCATAACTAAGAAAGGATAGCTTGGAAAGATAGGAGTTATAGCACTCATAGAGGATATGTGCACTATAGTAGCCCACGGGACAGAGGCATTACTTCTTCGTACTCGTAGCCATATTTTCCGTATAGAGAAAGAGAGCAAAGCGACCTCACCTTTAAGCTAGGTTTTCTCTCGAAAGGGTTTCCCAAAGCATATGTTGTGTCTTATGTGTGTGTGAGAGATTTTTTTTTCGTTCTCTAATTGTTTTCATTATTTCCATTCATGCGAATGCTCTAATTATAGTTAAATTATATAGTTTAATATAACTTTAATAGTGTATAATTTTCAGATTTCTAATGTAATATTATCATATTTGTTGTGATGAACTGTCTAGTGGAATATCCATGAAAGTTTACGGATCATATTTCTATTAAAATAGAAATTATATCATTAGAAGGATATCGATGACCTATATATAATTGGTGATATCATATTTTAATTACATAACCATTAGAAACAAAGGATTTTTGTAACACCATCTCCACAATAAACATTATAGGTCGGGTTAGATCCATTGTAACACTTCCCACAACTTGAGATAGTACAAGGGGGTGGGAGGGAGAATTACATAACTAGTAAGATGAAGCGAAAGACAATCCAAAAGGACAGATAAAACATGATAAATCTAGAAATTGGAAAAGATAAAAAAAATTCTTTAGTTTCTTAAAGAATCTGAGGCCTCTTATAGGGCTATAAAATATTCTAGCCAAGAAACCTAATCGAAGTATATACACGACTAAAGGTTACAAACTAATATCAAGTGTATATGAACCATCTACAATATGGAAAGAGATGTGTTTCTAACTACACCACACAATTAAATAATAAAATAATGTAGGTTCTTCTTGAAGGCTAGGACCCTAAGGGTGTAACACTCCTAAAATATTGCACTACCTAGTTGAGCTAGTCAGGCTCGCTCACTAGGTCAGTCCTCAAGGGAGCAGTGTCGTTTCCTGCTTGTGTTATTTGTTTGGATATATTTTTAAGCTATCTTAGTTGGCTAATACATTCTTAGCCTTTATGAAAATGGTGGATGTACCTTTTCGTCATTATTTTCTTCTAATTTAAGTGGAAAGCATCCTTGATTTCCTCCAATTTTTAGAATAGTGCTAGGAAAAGGAAATTTTTTATAATATCTAAGAAAAATACTATTGTTTTAAATGGATTTACTAATGATAAATGAATTTTCATCCTAAACAGTTATGTTTATAAAGTATGAAAGCTTAAATAAGAGAAGAAATTCTTCGGTATCAAGAAAAAAATTGTTGAAAAAGTGCAATGAATGGAACTTAGTACTCGTGAGATAAGAAAATAATATATGTGTGTCGATAGTTGAAGGAGACTTTTTTTTGTAGATCCATGGAATGGAATAATTTGAGATAAGATTCCATGTGTTGTACTCTTAAGTTGTAAAACAAATAAGTATCAATAATGTTTAGTAGATGCTACTCAATTTATTATACATGAGTGAATTAGTTAATAATTATTGTGTAAATTATTATGAGCTATGCTATGAATTGTGTAAATTACTATGAGTTGTAGAATGTGCACAATTCCCTAGCTAAAATCATGAAAATAAAGTCAAGTATACATGGTTATGGAAATAATTAGTCTTTTCATTTAAATCAAATAGTACCTCCTCCAAAAAAAATGAGCAATACCCTATTTATTTCATTGATGCAAAATTTTTATTTTTATTTTTATATATATATTTTTAATTATTATTATTTTTTTGAACAAAAAGCCATTGCTGGTGAATACTAATACTTGACTCTTACATAGAATATTTTTCCCTTCACAAAGAAATGAAAACATGGTAACAAACTAAAGCGACATTGGGAAACTCGAGCCATCATAAATTTATTCACACAACTAGGTTGCAAAGCAGAATATAAATTAAATATTTGAATCTGCTTGAGCTTCCTCATGTCAATCTAATATTTGTTCATCAAGTTATCCCCTCCAAAAATTTATCACTTCTTGAAACATCTCAATCAGAAAAACATGTTCAAATCATCCCTCACATCATAGATTTTTTAAAATTCAAACAAATAGATTTGGAAGTTACTATCGATATGTCGCATTGCATTATTAAATGAAAATTCATTTGCCAATAACTAGAAGGATGATTGAGAACATGTTTTTTTTTTCTCAGAAAATTTAGCATCCCTATCTATTTCTTCCATCGGTTTGCAACTAGCTCTAACTATATCACAAGTATGCCTTCCAAAGCACTTCTTTACAGATCTAAAATGGAATGACCTAAAATAAATTTCCCAAAAGAAGAATTTGTGTTACAACAATGAGAGGGAAAGGTCAATATCTGTTTTTGATAAATTATTTGGCAAATTTGAGATGTAAAATGGAAATCAAAATTCAATATGGCAGTATGTGGTGCAAAGTGGCAACTCAATATCAACAAACTGCGCAGAGGGTGAACATTAATGAGTAAGGTTTAAAGTTTATTTTCTTTTAATCCCTGATGCTTTGGGGTGCACACATCTTTCCACTTGACTAAGGCCCATTTTTTTTTGCCTTCAGTGCCTCCCAATAGGAATCTCCGTTTTAGGGTGCGCAGGGCTTTGAGGACCCATTTGGGGGCTACAATAACGGAGAAAAGGTAAATGGGAAGAGAGTGCAGGACGGATTTGATGATGACCAGACGGCTCACAATGTTAAGAGTGCAGTGAGTCCAACTGGAGAGACAAGTTTCTATTTTATCAAGTAGAGCTCACTAGGAGGAGCTGTTGATGGTCGAGTCAGTGAGAGGAGCTCCCAAGTATTTTGAGGGTAGGGAGGCAATGGTGAAACCGAGGATGCAAGAAATGTTGTGTTGGGTCATAAGAGGGGTATGGAAGGAAAAGATATGATATTTTTCCTATTTGATCTCTGTTTCAAAAGCTTCAGAGAAGGAATCAAGGACAGATTTAAAGGTACGGGCTTCCTGGACAGAGGGATAGCCGATTATCTATCTATCCACAAATTGCTGATGAGAGGCTAGGGGAAAATTGTGGAGAGGTAATCCCAATAGTTCTCCTGTCTGAATGGAGTTTTTAATCAGGCAGCCCAAGCCTTGATCCATGATAATGAATATGAAGGGCGAAAGGGGGTCCCCTTGTCTTATGCCTCTTGAGGGATTGAAGGTGGCAGAGGGGATGCCATTAACCAGAATGGAGTGAAAGGGGGAGGTGATGAGAATCATGATCCATCTGATCCAGGTGTGACTGAAGCCAAAAGCTGCAAGGATATTTTTTATGTAATCCCAACTTATTTTATCAAAAGCTTTGGAAAGATCAATTTTGAGAAGCATACCTAGTTTTTTCATAGTTTTGAGGGAGTTTATGACCTCATGTGTTAAGATGATGCCATCCAGGATTTGCCTTCCTTCCACATACCCTGTTTTCTCCAGGGAGATGATGAGAGGTAGAAGCTTCTTCAACCTATTGGCAATGACCTTGGAGATTATTTTTTAAATGAAATTGTAGAGGGCTATAGGTCTGCACTTACTGGGTGAGGAAGCTCTGTCATATTTGGGGATCAGAGTGATGAAGGTAGCATTTAGAGCTGGTAACAACCAGTGAGTGGACCTATATTCCTCCACTACTTCCCAAACTTCATTTTAGATGATATCCTAGAAGAAGTGAAAGAATTTTGTCGTGAATCCATCAGGCCCTGGAGCTTTCCCGGCTTTTAATTAGAAGACTGCATGTTCCACACTACAAGAAAAAAGCACATTGGTGAGGGGCGAAAATGGTCACCATAAGCTCATTGGTGAGGGTCAAAAGAGCCTTCGTCACCAAAAACTGAACGTCACCAAAGGTGGCGTCGCCGAAAGTATAGGTGTTGTGGTGACATTCAAGGTCCGTCACCACATCTTTTTAATGTTGGCTAGCTAAAAAAGTTCGTCACCTAAAGTGCCACCCAGAAAGAGAAGAATAGTGATTGTAAGCCTTTAGGCCCTCATGAAGTGAAAATATCTTTAGTGAGACCACAAGGATATCACTGCTTGCATCCACCCATAAATTTGGCTTGATTTTTGAATCAATGATGACTTGAACATTTTTGTTGTCACCCAAAAAGCAACAAAAAGGCATCGTGGGGTCCATTAAGTTAAATCATGAAGTGTCACCAAAGAGAATTAGTGACAGGCCTTTACATTCTAAATCCTTCAAAAGTATCATTGAAAATATCTTTGGTATGGAGATATAAGATATCACTATATACACTTACAGTGACGGTTTTTTAATGACCGTCACCATATGTGACATTGGTGACGGACCTTAAAGGTCCGTCACAAGCATGACCCTCACCAATGTGCTTTTTTCTTGTAGTGCCACCTCAGCAGTAGTGGTCATGGCCAGTAGCATCCTGTTCTGATCCTCTGTTATTACCTTGGGGATGTGTTGAGTAATTTTTTCGATGGCTTCCTTCCTGTGATTGTTGGGTTCCTGGAGGATTTCCTTGAGGTGGTTGCGCATCTCCTCCATGATGGCTTCTTCCATTTCCAACCTTTCCCCAACTTTATTATTGATGACAATGATTCTTTTGTGCATTCAGTGTTCTATGGTGGATCGGTGGAAGAATTTAGTATTTCTTTCTCCTTCTTTGAGCCAGTTGATTATGGATTTATGCCTCCATAAGGTCGTTTCCTGGTTCCTTCTTTCCTCCAACTAGATGTTCAGGCACTGCTCTTGATGTGATGTCTCATCTTTGCATCCATATTGGATGATATTCTGTTGCAGAATTTTCATTTTTTCCTCCAGGTCTTTCTGCTCTGTGAATATATTACCAAATGTAGTTTTATTCCAAACTTTCAGATGTCTTTTGAGAATTTTCATATTTGTTTGGAATTGAAGCATTTGGTGCCTGGAGGGGGGACTATAGAAGGCCACCATTGGATTAACTGATCCTTAAACCCAGCGTGTCTAAACCAGCAGTGTTCAAAACGGAAGGCTTTGCGAGCATGATTACCTGGGTGGAGCCAATGGAGTTGTATCGGCCAATGATCTGATCCCACTGCTGGAATGATGGTAGTGTCCAGATCCCCTCCGAGGTGGATGAAGTCTTGGGTGATGAGAAATCTGTGCAACCGAGAGGATATCTGTTGAGTACCTCCTCTATTGTTGTTGCAAGTAAAGGTCATGTTAACGGGAAAATCTGTCCGGCCAACAGTAGGGGATCTCCCTGGTAAAAAGTCCCAACTAGACTCTAAACCATTTGGAAAGGGGATCTCGTCTGAGGTGTGGGTCTGGATACCGCTCAGTTTCTTTTCCTTTGGTCTCGGGAGAAATCTGTGAACCTGTAGACACACGCTTATTCAAATGATACAAAACACATGATTGATGAAGTAAATGAACATATAACACTGTGCGTAGCAAGATGAGTTAAAAAAGCATGGCACCGAAAGGAGATGCTATTAACAACACGTCATTAGGGTCATACTTGTAAAAACAAAATCTGTCCTAACCACAGAAGAAATAGTTCTTTATGGCAGGATACCCTTCATTTCCTTGAATGATTAAGTTGGTAATATAATGTTAGTAAACAAAGTTATTAAAATTTATTGAAGCAGAGATAGAACTTAAACACCATTAACACATGTCTAGAAGACTATAATGCATAATGATGTAATTAGAGAGACAATTTCATTAACCAAAAGATATTAGAAACCGAAAATAGAATACTCATAGTGTTGCAACATTAACCGAAATCAGACCCAAAAATGGGTTTTACAAGTGCTCGTTTTCATAATCAAAATTTGCAGTCCTTATATACAATGTTATTCTCTTTGAGTCTCCAAAAGAAAAGACCCTTTACAAGATCCCGAAGGAAGTATTTATAGAGCAAAGCTTTCCATTTGGGTTCCCTAACTTTTCGATTTCCCGACTGTTGGGCTGCCTTGTGACCCAGTCTGTTCTGCGACCTGCGACCTGAGCCACTATTGCGACCTGCGACTTGACTGGATTTTTTGACTTGCAAACTCACTGGATTTTGTGACTTGCGACCCTCAGAAATCCACGACCTACGACCTGATGAAATCTGCGACATGTGACCTACCTAGATTTTGCGACCTCGTGACCCAGTCACTTGGTCGCAGGGTCGCGCCGTCGAGATTTTAACAAGGAGTGCGACTATGCGACCCGGCGACCTGAGGAAATCTACGACCTGCGAGCTGAGGAAATTTGTGACCTGCGACCTTAAGCAAATCTGCGACTTGCGACCTCAAGCCGATCTACGACTTGAGGCCTTCTTTTTGGTGATCTTTGGATTTCATAGCAATATTTCTTATCCCGCATCCTTTGCTTTGAAAAAGGGCCCTCTTTCTTGCTGGGAAAAAATTTGGCTCATCGTGTAGACCAACAACTTCCACCTGTGGAAGGTTACATGTCTTCATTGATCGAATAATAATGTTAGGGGCATATTTAATTAATTGTACAAGTGAAAATGATAACTTTATACCCCTATGTGGTCAAATGTTGTGTCATTAAGCCATCAAAGAGAACGGCATGTGTAGGCTTTCCCTATGCCCCTTTAATCACTATACTTTATCCCCAACATTTTCTTCAGACTCCATCAAGCTGAAGCTATGCTTGGCAAGAGGAAGCGCTTCGCTCTTCCCATGCTCAGCTGCGTCTAGTTCGCTTAGATGTTAGAGCACACCAGTAGATAAGGAGTTGCATACCATGTAAATTTAACAATGGTCTTGAACGGTACTCTTTTGAACAAAGGCACATGCTCATCTTCAAACACCTTGTATCTCTTTGATGGTGTAGCGAAAATAAAAGGACTTCTCTCCCGAGACTCATTACTTGGAAAATTCTATATTTCCATGTAGGCAAAGTAGCACCATTTCAAACTATGGTCTTAAGAAACCATTGTAATGCGGCCATAAACAAACTTTTCCAACGTATATTTAAACCAACCATTATAAAATGATGCCCATCTCATTAAACATATGTCGTTTGACTAACCATAGGCTCCACATGAATTAATGAAGGTTTCATGTGAGTGTGCAACACCATTTAAACTGGTTTGGAAGACGATGGTATCATTTTTCACTTGTGTAAACTAGCCTATTTCTGCAACCTGGTGACCTGGTCGCATGGTCGAGAGGTCGCAGCTCGGATGAATTTGCATGCTTTGCGACCTGGTGACTTGGTCGCACAGTCGCATGGTCGGAGGGTCACCTTTCAGATGACTTTGCATGCTTTGCAACCTGGTGACCTGGTCGCACGGTCACATGGTCGAGCTCTCTTGGATATTGTTCACTCGATCCTTCTGTTCCAAGCGCTGCAAAATCTCTGCATGCGCTGATATGGCTTCAAAATATGTTCTCCAATCACAAGTTATAGGGATGACATGTGCAGGCACAAGGATCATCAAAATGGCAAGTGATAACATAGAACCAGCCTCTTTCACGAATCTCAGCTGCAATGACTGGAGGCAGTTTGATGACTTCGTGAAATTTCTCTACTTTGTTGATTTTGTATAACAAAGAAAATCTGGGAGGCTTGATTTTGACCAGCAAATGCATGATGCTTCCCATAAGAGTCGACCCTTCGAGCTTTCTTCTTCAGGAGCCTCATTTTAAACCTTGAGGATCTTACCTACATGGGTTTCAGTTTGCAAAGACAACATAATATAACCGGACTTCTATCTAGACGGAACGGTTAACATCTTAATAATAGCTTCAGTTTCTTGCATGGGGTTGCATGGCTCTTGCTTTTTCCCCTGAGTGCTTTTCATCCGACTCAGTGACTCGAGAAGGAATGCGACCTCTCATCAGTTGTATAGTCACAATTCTGGGTAGGTCGCATTATCTATTTGCTTGGGTTATTCTGCGACTCAGCGACCTGGGGAGAAATGCGACCTCCCAATGGTCGCATAGTCAGAATTTTGTCTGAGTCGCAATGGACGCATCCAAGGTTGATTTGCGATCTTGTGACCAGAAGCATTCACAAATTTGACCGTCTTCATCGTGCACTCGTCCTCCGACCTTGGTGCTGTGTCTACACCGTGCGTTGCAGCATTCATGCTTTTTTCGTCGTGATGGGGAGTGTATCTCTGATAACGCACACATATATCACTTGCACTCATGTTTTTTCCATCAACGTTGAGATGAACACATCGTGCCGTGCAAATGAGACTCCTCATCATTTTCGTTTCTGCTTCTTGCCTAATCCACTGAAAGCTATCCTAGTAGGTCGGGAAAATGGAAACAACTTGCAACGCATTTTCAGAGCCACTCTAACTGGACTGGTATTTTTTCACTGCAATACAATTATAATATGCTAGTACAACCACTTTCATACAATCCAAAGGGTCAGCGAATTTTCTACTTGTAAAGTAAAATGAATCTTTATTGCGAGATCGTCTTCATGGCTGCAGCAGCTTTTACGATTGCTCATCAGAACCTTCAGATAGACATCACAAAGGCAACGCGCTATTGTCGACAAGTTTCTATGGTTTGATATCCTCTGGTCAACCGAGTGTTATACGAATTGCAGTTCAGGAATTTTTGTGTGATAATGTGAAATGATACTACTGAAGTTACATTACAATCGTTGCATAAAATCTAGATCTTCTTGTTCTGGTAGGACTCGGGCATTGGTGTCAAAGCAACCTCTTCGTCAAGTTTCTCCCACCTTTGACATATCATGAATTGACTTAGAACACGTTGGACAAAAGAACTGTAGGTGTTTCTGTATCTCTTTGAAACAGTCCATACGAATAGCGTGCCCACAATGGTAGTACGTTAATACCCCTCATAGAATCTAACAAGAACTCAAAACAAATGGGACAGTTGTGGTGTATTTCTCCTTCACAAGGATGACAATCCTTCACCATAACTGAATAGTAACAACCACATTTGAAATAGTGGAAGAAATTAACTCAGCCCCCCAGTTATACATATACCACATCCATCACAGTGGCATTGTTGTTTTGAGATATCATCATCAAAAAGCATTCAAGTTTTACAAAAGTACTTCCCCATGCAGACCTCACAGTTAATACACACTTGATGAACATCTTACTCGGTGTCACAAAGTGAACAAATGACCCTTTGGACTTTGTGTCGAGGGACCTCATGTCTCTGTTGGAGCTTACAATAGACAAAATTCTTTTCTTCATTGTGACAATGTCTGCAATTAAAGACCTCATTACAACATGGCGCTCTAATACGGCATCTCCGTTTATAATGTGAGAAACTTTTGTCTTTTTATATAAATGGCATTATCATAAAATGTTTTATGATGCCCAGTGCCTTCCTATTTCATTGGGTGATATATGTGTTTTCCTTTAGTCTCCAGGGACTGCATAAGCTCTTGTTATTTTACCCCTAACGCGGTGGTGATATTGTTTGGTACACCATCCGTAGGGTCAACCTACATGCAACATTAATAATATCGATTAGTTCAGGTTAATTTTCAGAGAAAGATCCCCCCCCCACATCATTTACATGTGATTATGATCTTAAGTGAGGTACCCAAATAAA
The DNA here is from genome assembly GCA_034641835.2 of Pinus albicaulis. Taxonomy (NCBI): domain Eukaryota; kingdom Viridiplantae; phylum Streptophyta; class Pinopsida; order Pinales; family Pinaceae; genus Pinus; species Pinus albicaulis. Next base: position 30,080,695 of record MU968317.1, read on the forward strand.
ACGTTTCAAGATCCATGGTGAAAGGGTTCCTAATGCACATACTTAATACACAGAAAAGTTCTCATTCGAGTGCATGCAGAACCATCCCCCCCACACATGGCATGGCTGCAGCAAGAGCATCTCTTCATGAGGGTGAGAAGGTTCATGATGGGTTTGGAATAGGCCACGCGAACGTCGCTGACTACAAGCCGGTTCAAAACCCTAATGGCTAGGCGAGTAGAGGGGGACCCGAAATTTTGAATGTACCCAAAATTTTGGGTGTTGTTGTAGTGGCTACAACAAATGGCAAACCACTGGTAGAACCTGTTGTGGCTAGCAACAACCTCCCCTTTTTTATTTAATATTAGTAATAATACTAATTAAAATGGGGACCCTTAGTTAAAATCCAAAAAATCAATTAGGATTTGTTTCCCTTAGAAAATAAAACTTTCTATCATAAACCTACAAAAATCCCTTTGAAAGAATATTGCGAAAATATTAAGTTTATGATAGATTATAATAAAATTTCTCTTGAAACAATATAACGCATCCATAACAAAAATAGTCTATATAAAAAGCATTGATCGCAGATCGCATAGCGCAGTACAGAAATGATTAACAAATATCTTTTACGCTCGATTTATTATGCGCTTTGCGATTTTTGCGCTTTTTGCGATGATTTCATTTTGCGATTGTGCGCTTTTTGTGATTCTGCGCGTTTGCGATATGCGCTTTATGATTTTTTTACAATATGCGCTTTGCGCTATTACGCAGTTCCTCGTTTTTGCGATAAGTTTTATGATCGTGATGATTTCATATCGCGATATTGCGTACATTGCGATATTTACTATATACGCAGCAAATCGCAGATCGCAATGTCGCAGATTCACGTAAGCACGCTATCCCGAGGCAATCTTCCCATGTGTCAAATCCGTTATGCTCTATGACTATATTAAATGATTGGAGTGATTATTAATGTGAAAAGAGATTGTGTTTAGATTGGAAGTCGTTTCATAATTTAAATATTATATTTCATCCACGTTCATATTCAAAAACAGCTCTGCGTCACCTTTCTATTATCATTACTCTCATTTATTCAGTAAAAGCACAGTACACGAAGGAGTGGATCACTATACAAAGCTTCCGCTATACATTATGGGTAAGAAGGAGAAGAGCTCAAGTTTTGAGAACAAAGAAATGGCTTCGCTATACGCTAGACACCGCTTGTAACAAGGATGCGGGTATATCCACTTGGGAAGGAATGTATAATCTATTAGAGGATGAAAACCCCGTGGTATTGAAAGTTGCAGACTACGACTGGTTCAAAGGATACGTGCTCAAGCAACTCTTAGAGACTTGGCTTGCTCATTCCCCGGACGAATTGCAGCAAGACCAAGGATTCTCCCATATACCCAGATATGGTGAGATGGGTGCTTTGGATAGCACGAGATATCTCAGCATAAGCAATTCAAGACTCGGTACGAAGAGCTAATTGGGTCATTCACCGTAGAAGATGTGAGATTAATGTATAAGCTGCCAAAACCTCGAGCACTTATAATAGCAAATTCATGGAAGATTTTTCCAAATAACACGTGAATTTGCGAGATTGCACAAAGGAGTGGACTAAAAGAAGTGAACCATTAAAGAAGAACAAAAAAGGTATGTACAACACGGGTTCGCTTACTTCTCCTTATTGTTTTACTGTTGCTATGTTATGTAGGCTTTTTGGAAAGCCCTCGATATAAATATGATTTTGCCCGAATGGCTTCCTTTGTTGAATGCGGCCGTTAATTCTACAATTGTAGACTCGCCAAAATCTATCTCGATACTATGACCTACTCGCTATTTTTCAATACCGGTCCAAACGAAATGTTTCTCACTGGTTTACCCGCTTTTTATTTATCTCGCTTATGTCATGGACGTCATCTCGCTATGTCTCTAAATTCCCTCGTAATGGGTTGGAAATGGACTATCCAAGACCCTTCGCCCATTCATGTGTACCATAAAGAACTGTGGGAATCTAAGTTTGTCCCCCATTTTTACCAAATTTGCCATGGAATAATGTTTCCATTGTACATAACCTTGTATAATAAGGATCCCCCAAGGTTATCTTCAGAAACAGAGGTTGATATTCTCCCCGTCGCAAGATGGATTGGAGAAGAATTGTTCACCTATATTAGGGTTTTTGGAATTTATGCTTCTCCACATGTGTTACCCCTATATGTTCTCGATAGACTTGTAGCCCCAGAAATTGCTTATCGGACTGGTGGCCGGGGGAGGGATGACAAAAGATTTAAAGGATAAGAAAAAGGGCATTTGCACACAATTTCCCATAAAATGTGGAACATTTTCACCTGTCCCGATATTGGTCATGCATTTCAAGAGATAGGCAACATTACATCCCTACAAACTGCTCAAATTCTCAAAAAGGTTATATGACCAAAATGATATTGTTAAGAATTTTACCAATGAAATCAAAGTAAATGAATTTGTCGCAGAGCCCTGATCTTTTTCGATGATATGTTCCAAGCAAGAAATTCATTCAAAGAAGTTTTGAATTCAGTCCCCGAGCACATGCCTATCCCCACCCAGGACTCCAAACGAATTCAAACTTTACTAGAGAAAGGAGACTAATTCCCTGTTCCTTTGGATAATCTACGCTTAGAGCCCGCAAGGGAGAAAACTCCCTAGTGTTAGTCTTAACAGCAGCTCGAAAGTACAAGTAAATCCAAATCAAAATCCGACAGAGATTCCAACTCTCCAATAATTCCAAAGAAAAGGAAGATAAAACGGAAGAATCCATTAAAGATTTCTGCACAATCAAATGAACTTGATCAACAAAGAAATTCCGAGTCCTCAACAGACAATTCCTCCTCCAACCATAATGCAGCAAAGAACGAAACTAACACCATTGAGTTAGATAAAGAATGGGAAACCTTTAATCAATTGATTAATATAGAAGGACGAATGTAATGCACCTCGTCCCGTACAATCAAAGTTTTGAACGCGGGAGCGAACAAACGAAAAGCCGCAGCAACGAGAACACATACCAATCACACCTCCTCCCAAATCGTACTTAATGTAGAGGACATCCCTCCTCCGGATGTATTTTATAGCCTAAAATACAAAGCAAAGAAGCTAAAAGACAAAGGAAAAAGAGAAAAATAGAAAGTGCAATTGCTAACGAACCGTAACAAGTAGATGTTTTATGGAAAGATCCCGCCATAGAGCCTACTCAGTAATCTCACTAAATTATCTCAAATAACAGGAGCTTATGCTTCTAGCAACCATTGATAAAGCAAGCTTGAGATACAACTTTTTGTTGGATGAAAAAAGAAGAATGAGTAAAGGCCCTACAACAACAATTGCAACAGTACATAGCCAATAAGGAAGCACAATTAAAACTTGAAGAGTTGCAACAACAACTTCAAGAAATCCAAGAACAAAGATAAGGATGATCCCAAGCTTCAGTAATTCATTTCGAAAACCATCTCTTTGAATAATCAACTACGCAACAAGAAGAAGTTTTCTCATCAAAAGATATTGCAATGGAATTCTTTATGCCAAGAAAGTGATAAAATCACAAGTCATGCCGTAAATTTACGAAATGATTATGATTTTATTAATGAAAAGATCAATGATTATCTAGCATGGCAAAAGACAGAAGAAGGAAGAAAAATTGGTGCACCCATCATTAATGAGAACCATAAAGAAATATTGTTTAATAATTGGGATGCACAAATCAAGAGTAGTAAAGGGCAGTGAGAAGAGGCATCTACAACGGCAAACACTTCACCTGATTGTGTAAATGACAATTTACACAAAGCTAACTTGATTTCTCAAACTGCTCTGTGTTATCTCCACGAGCAAATCAATTGCAAATGTATGGAGGCAAAAGGCAGAAGAAAGAGCAAAAATCCATCCAAGGGTCGACAAGATTGAATTGGGACGACATCTGGGCATACTTAGTAAAGCCACACAGCAAGATAGCACGCTCAATTGTATCATCAATGCTACGAGAAGATTGCTTCTACGCTTGCTCGACTCAGTCTTTCTCGTGATAATTGAATTCGAAAGTCTGGTCAATCAGCATCTTCTCAAAAAACATGCTAGATTCCCGCAAGATCAAAGATCAAGCTCATAGTTAGATAGATTTAGTTTTGATTTCACCGTATTTTAGCCTAGGGAAAAGGACGGTCATTGAACCGATCCTTTAATTTTTTGTAATAAACTATTTTTTAGAGTTAGTTAAGTAGTATTTAAACCCCTCTCATGCATTTAGAGAGGGGTCCCGGATCTTAATACTTTTAGACTTGGAGATTGCATTTGCATATCCATTGTCTTATATATTTTTTTGAAAAGGATCACATCCCGATGATTTTTATGCGAAATTATCTTTGAAGTGTTGTATTTTCGCATCTTTAGAATTCGATTTTTGCATTATAATTGTTTGATAGAGTATCGATCATATCCCGAAGTCATCAAGATGAACAAGGTATTTCTATCTGCTTTCTTGTTGATATTTCGATTGTTATATGATATTCGTTTTAAGATTGCTATCATTTATATGTATTTGTTTTCACAACGCTTCTCTTTTATATATCATTTCGAGTATAATTGAAACGTTATTTTTCATAATTACATGTAAATGGTATACAACGATGAATACAATATGCTATTATAATTATGTTTAATTTCTTAAACAGAGTTATCTTTATTTGTTTCTCGCACATTTCAATTTGATTAATAATACATTTTCATGGCTATTGTTGGATTGAAACAATCTTAAGTTGTATTCACATGTTATTACCCAGGGTTAGTATTAGAATTTATTTATCGTATTTAGCTTAGATTAGTTTTATTTCGAGCTAATTTAGTCCCATTTCCACATATCCAATCCAATCCATTTAGTTATAAGGAACCGGTCCTTTAAATCCAATTGAGCCACCATACCAAACGGAAAAGGAGCTGTCCTAAGGTCCCGACCGGTGGTTATCCCCGATGTTTGAAGCAGAGATTTTCTAGGCTTCAACATTTTTGGCACTAGAAGGAGGGAAGATGAGCTATGAATGGCAAGTAAATATCTATCCACAAGCCATTCCGAGAGAAAAACACCCTCATTAACTTCTTCAATTTCTTCCGAAATTCAAAATCCTAGAGAAGAAATTGGGCAAAATATTCGTACACCCACTACCAAAATCTTTAAACATTCGCACGATCAACATCCTGAGTCTCCTGAAGTTCAAGATTTAATTCATAAATTGAAAGATTCTCATTATCTCTTGAAGAGTCTGAAATATCTAAAGGTAGTGTAACTTCAAAATTTGTTTCTTCAAAACCTCTTACTAGGCTTCAAAGTGAAAAACTTGGTATCTCTCCAAAATAATTCCCTTTACCTAGTAGAGTTAAAACAAGAAAAACACAATCGGAATCAGCAAGTTCAACCTCTAATATCCAAATACCTGTTTCTGAAATCCCTTCTCAACAAAGTATAGTCGTTTCCATATCATCTCCACAAACTTCTTCTCCTCAATCCTCATCAGTCTCAACATCATTCATTCCAACAACTTTTATCCAAACACCACCAGTTTCTACTATCCCTCCGATAGTCATCCCAACAATGGCACAGAGACCATGGTCTACTCCAGAGCGACCAACATGGTCTGCACCTTTACACGATTTACCGGACAATCCCGGAAAATGGCTTCCAAAGTTTAGCCCAGATCTTAACATTCCAGCTGAAGAACATATCAATAACTTTATGCTGGCCATTAATTTGAATGGAGTTACACAGGAGGATGTTGTAGTTATACTATTTCCTTACACCCTTCAAGGAACAGCAGGATCATGGTATTTTTCATTACCATCAGGATCTATAACAAGTTGGGACATTTTTGCAGATCAATTTTTAACCAAATTTGGAGATGACCGATCAATTGCAACTTTACTTAATGATCTCTCAAATTTGAAAATTGAACCCAAGGAACCAATTAAGGAGTTTAACTCCCGATTCAATAAGCTCTTAAACAAAATTCCCATTGATTCCAAGCCAAGTGAGCAGGTCAGAATTGAATGGTACATTACTACCTTACCCTCAAACATAGCAATTTTCGTAGACAGAGCTGCAAAGCCCACATTAGCCGAAAGTATGAAAGAAGCTATTGCAGTTGAAAAACGTATCACTTCTCTGGAAAAGAAAAATGCTCTTGAAGAAAGGAAATCAAAGAAGGTCAGCTTTAGAGATGATTCAAAGAAAAAGGCCAAAGATCCATATGACATGGAAGGTTTACAGAAAGTTCTTAAAACCATGTCAAATGAAATGGTCGAAATAAAAAACAAGTAGCTGAAACTTCCACCAAGAAACCATTCCGGAATTTTAGAAAGAACCAAGTTGAATCTAAACCTCCTAATACAATCTCTAATGCAGAATCAGAAGAAGAGGAAGAAGAAGAAGATACATCTGTAGTATCAGATCAAGAGGACAAAAATGAAGAAATAGCTGAATTAAATGGAATGTGGGATTTTATTCTCCCTAATTCTGATAGTGAAGAAGCTATGCCTGTAAGTACTAGGAGTAAATCTACACCAGAACCAGTACAAACAGTTCCAAAAAAGAAAATTGCAACTCCAAGTACCAAAGAAAAACCCACTGTGAAGAAAACTTCTCCATTACCTACTCAAAATCAGCCATTTTCTTCTAATCCTCTCACATCGACAGCCAAAACTTTAGTAGTGTCAGAACCCATGGAATAAAACATTGTCGAAGACATGAAAAAGATCAAAGCCAACATTTCCTTACATGAACTCAGCAAACTAAAACACCAGCAAAAATTGTTATTAAAAGAACTTAACGCTACACTAATTTCTCCTGTACCAAGCGGTGTAGTGGAAAAAGCAGCAAGAGGAACTGGTAAGCCACCTGATAAGGTAGATGCTACTGATACTGTGCTCATTGGGGAAAAGTCAAATTCTCAAACTCCTCCTTTTCTTTTGACTTATGAGATGTACAATAAAAATCTGCACAATTGTTTAATTGATTCTGGAGCTTCCTCCAATATAATGCCTACATCTGTCTGTGCTAAATTGAATATTGAACCACATAAATCAGCAGTACATATTGTTCAGTTGGATCGATCCAAAGTTCAAGTGGTAGGAGAAATCAATTCAGTCACAATCAGATTAGCTTCTGATCCTAGGATTGTCCAAAGAATTGATATTTTGATTGCTGATATTCCTGAATTCTATGGGTTGATCTTGAGCAGGGACTGGTCTGCGAAACTTAATGGTTACATCTTGACTGATTATTCACACATGTGGCTTCCTTATAAAGGGAAACCAAATCAAATTAAAATTGAACGAGAAAAGCATATGACACACACTGTCACTGAATTTGAACAACCTAATGAACCTGTGGCATTCAACAACAATATTCTTGGAGGATATTCTGCTGAATCATTTCTTGGAAATTTCAAAGCTCCTCAGTCTCCTTTTTCTGTAAATACTTTTGTTTCTCAGATAGAAATTTTTTCAGAGTCTGATTCTTCCAGAATTGTAAATATTTCAGATTTAATTGTAGATAAGCCAATAGATAAGTCTTTATTTTGGTCGTTATATTTTGATGGATCGAAGTCTAGTGATGGAGCTGGAGCTGGATGCATATTGATTGATCCGAATGGAGAGAAAAATATGTTATCATGCAGATTAGAATTTGAGTGTACTAACAATACTGCAGAATATGAAGCCTTGGTTCAAGGACTTTATAAAGCCATAGGGTTAGATGTTAAATACTTGAGAGTCTTTGGTGATTCCGAAATTGTAATCAAACAAGTTAGGAATACTATTCATTGCCTTTCAGGTCATCTTAAACACTATCAAACCCTAGTACAAGATCTCACCACTCATTTTTTAGCATTTAATATTTCTGTTATTCCTAGGAATCAAAATACATCGGCTGACTTGTTAGCTAATGTTGCATCTAAACTCCTACCTGCTGAAGACTGCAGTCCTGATAGGTTTTCTGTAGAATTGATCTTTCGTCCATCTGTCCCAGACAATGTCACAAACTGGAGAGTTTTCTATCATGGTCAAGATATTTTAAATTTCATGATTTCAGACAAATCATATGATGATCAAATTATTGATGAAGAAGGTCATGATTTACAAATTGCTTCAAAAAGTAATGAAAATCCCATTCCGAAATCTGTTGTTAAATTGGAGGACTTATATGATATTAAGGACAGATTCAAGAAAGTTGTTCATACAAAACTTCAAAGTTCCACTTTGAAGTTTGAATTAGTAAATCTTGGTTCTGATTCTAAACCCCAAAACATTAATTTAGGACTCAATTTAACACCAGAGGAAAGAAGTGCATTCATTAAATTGCTGAACAAGTATAAAAAAGTTTTTTCTTGGAATTATGATGATCTAAAAACATATGATACTTCGATTATTCAACACACGATTCCAATGCTTCCTGATGTTAAACCTGTTCAACAGAAACTGAGGAAAATCCATCCAAATCTCGAGAGTCAAATCAAATCAGAACTCAATAAACTTTTGAAAGCCAAGATCATTTTTCCGGTTAGGCACTCTAATTGGGTTTCCAATATGGTACCTGTAAGAAAGAAGAATGGTGATATAAGAATTTGTATTGATTTTACAAATCTAAACAAAGCATGTTTAAAAGAAAATTTCCCATTACCAACCATGGAACAGATACTTCAAAAGGTAGCTGGTTCTGAACTTATGTCTTTTCTCGATGGGTTTTCAGGGTATAATCAAGTTTTAGTTCACCCAGATGACAGATTGAAGACAACTTTCAGAACAAAATGGGGAACTTATGCTTATCATAAAATGCCTTTTGGTCTAATAAATGCAGGAGCAACTTTTCAAAGAGCCATGGACATTGCATTTAAAGGTCTGATCAATAAATCTGTTGTTGTTTATCTTGATGACATAACGGTATTTTCAAAAAAGAGAGCCAATCATCTACATGACTTAAAGAAAATTTTTGAAAGATGTAGAAGGTTTGGTATTTCCTTAAATCCAAAGAAATCTTTCTTTTCTTTAGATGAAGGAAAACTCTTAGAATTTGTTGTGTCAAAAGATGGAATATATATTGATCCAGAAAGAGTAAAAGAAATTTCTGATATTTCTTTACCACATAACAAAAAATCCATGCAATCATTTCTTGGACAGATCAATTTTGTAAAAAGATTCATTCCTGATTTTTCTTTAATTGTTTTACCTATGCAAAATATGATCAAGAAAAATTCAATATTCAAATGGACGCATAAAGAAAAGGAAGCTTTTGATTCAATCAAACAAGAAATCATTAATGCACCAGCATTGAATACCCCGGATTTTTCGAAAGGTTTTATTTTGTATACTTTGGCCACTGAAACATCCTATGCAGCCGTTTTAACACAACTCAATGATCAAGAAATTGAAGCACCTATTTCTTTCTTTAGTTCAAATCTGCAAGGAGCTGAGCTTAATTATTCTGATGTTGAAAAAAAAGCCTTTGCTGTGTTTAAATCAATCAAACATTTCAGACCTTTTCTCTTAAAAACACATACAAAAATCATTGTCCCATTCTCTGCAGTGAGGCAATTATTAATTCAAAGAGAAGTAGGAGAAAAGAGAGCTAACTGGGTAACAACTTTGCAAGAATATGATGTTGTTATTAAACCAGCCAAGATTGTTAGAGGACAAGGTTTTTGCAGATTATTGGCAGGAGCTCATAACATACCAGAAGATCAAAATTCAAATCAAGATATTCAAGTAAGTCAGATAAGTGTTACAGATGCTGATTCTCAGTATACTGACCTCATCTATTACTTGAAAAATGGGTATGCTCCTTATAATCTCAGCTATAAGAGTAAGCGCGCTTTAAGGTTAAAAGCTATTAAATATGAGATCATTGATAATGTGTTATTTAGAAAAAATTATGATTCAATTTTATTAAGATGTCTTGAAAAAACTGAAGCTGAAAAGGTTTTGCAGGAACTACATGATGGACCAGCAGGGGTCATTTTGGAGGAGATACTACAGCTCACAAAATAATTCGTGCCGGTTATTACTGGCCTACCCTTTTTAAAGACACACATGATTATGTAAGGAAGTGCCAAATTTGTCAGACTGCAAGTGGAAGACAAAGAAAACCAGCGTTTCCTTTGCAACCAGTAACTATTGAACAACCATTTGAACAATGGGGACTTGATATTATTGGTGAAATAGTACCTCATTCTTCCAAACAGCATAAGTACATCCTTACGGCAACTGATTACTTTACAAAATGGGTAGAGGCAATCCCATTAAAGGTAGCCAATTCTGATGCAATTATTGATTTCATAGATCAGTTCATCATAACCAGGTTTGGTGTACCTCAAGCTCTTGTTTTTGATAATGCATCTTACTTTTCTGGTAATAGTTTAATTGAATTTGCAGTCAAAAGAGGTTTTAAATTAAAATATTCAGCAAATTATTATCCACAAGGTAATGGTTTGGCTGAATCCACTAACAAAAACCTTATCAAAATCATTAAAAGAATCGTTGATCAAAATCAAAAGAATTGGCACAAATCTTTAATCTTTGCGTTATGGGCTGATCGTATCACTGAAAAAGCTTCGATAGGGACTTCACCTTTTAATCTGGTTTATGGAAAAGAAGCTGTGATACCTTTAAATTTAACTCTTCCATCATTAGCCCTAGTGCAGTTTATTGAAGAAAATCCTTCATCATCTATTCAATTGAGATACGATCAAATCCTTAAATGAGAAGAAGATAGGGATAAAGCAAAAATTACTCATGAAAAACATCAACAGCTTGTAAAATCTTCTTTTGATGCAAGTTCTACCGGCTCAAAACTTTTATCAATTGGTGATTTCGTTTTGAAATGGGATAAAGCACACGAAGAAAAAGGTAAACATACCAAATTTCAGAAAATGTGGCTTGGACCATTTTAGATCGTTGAGAAGATAGGCTCAAATACATACATACTCCAAGATCTAACAGGTAAGAGAGAACCTCTTCCTGTAAACGGGCTTATCTTAAAGAAATTCTTTTCCTAAGGAGGTAACCCCTTCTTAAACTGTACATATTTCTTTCTGCAGATTTTGATTGTTTTTATTGTTACAAATAAAGGTCGTTAATAAGTCCCTGATTGAATGTTTACTATTTAAGAAAAATTTCTTCGGGAAAATATTATGAATATTTATTTTATGTAAATAAGAATTTTTAAAGCAAATGATCATAGTTTTTGAATAGTTTAAAATAAGATGTTTAAACTTTGAAAAGATTATTTCAATCATTTACATGATCTTTTGAAATATTGAGGAAAATGTAAAATCATTAGAAGTTTATCAGGCAGAGAAAGGTTATTTGTAAAAGTAAAGTTTTTTCAAAGTTTTGGAACTCAAAAAACTCTGAAAATTGTCATCCATTGGTTCTTAAGGATAAAACTATTTTACCCCATCCATTTAAGTTGTGATTTTTTAGAATGTAATTCTAAGAAATTATACGAAAAATTTAGGAGATAAGAGGTCTCATTATGAGCCGACTTACTATGTTCATAAGGAATGATAAAACTGACATTACCAATACTGCATACCAAAACAGGGTAATGGCTTATAAATATAAGACAAGGGGTCTCATCACGAGCCAGCTTGTTCAGTTTAATTATAACTAGTGAATGGCATTGTTATCAACTGGCCACCAAACCAGAACAATGGCTCTTAAAATAAAAAATAAATAAAAGACAAAAAAACATGAGATAAGAAATCTTATGAATTTATCTTTTAAAATGTCATAATTTTAATTGGATGGGACAATTAATGGTTAATGGTTTAAAGGTAACCCTGTCGAGACTATAAACGTTTGCTGGCAGCAGAGTCAATACCTATGACAATAGAGTATATTATAAAACCAAAATTCGAAGAGATCCACTTACTTTATTATTAACACCAATCAAAGCTTGAGATAACCCAAAATGTTTTTATTTTTCTCAAAGAACTAGAAAGAAATTATGAAATGATTTTTATTTTTCTTTCATAGTTACATTTTATTTTGAATAATTCTTAGATAAGTTTTCATCATCCTTAAAAAAATTTACTTACTAAAGATAGAATGTTCATTTTATTTTTCAGAGATAACTGTTTCTTCCAGTGAATCGCCAATTGTTGTGGCTAGCAACAACCTCCCCTTTTTAATTAATATTAGTAATAATACTAAATAAAATGGGGACCCTTAGTTAAAATCCAAAAAAATCAATTAGGATTTGTTTCCTTTAGAAAATAAAATTTTCTATCATAAACCTACAAAAATCCCTTTGAAGAGAATATTGCGAAAATATTAAGTTTATGATAGATTATAATAAAATTGCTCTTGAAACAATATAACGCATCCATAACAAAAATAGTCTATATAAAAAGCATTGATCGCAGATCGCATAGCGCAGAAAACAGAAATGATTAACAAATATCTTTTACGCTCTGATTTATTATGCGCTTTTGCGCTTTTGCGCTTTTGCGATGATTTCATTTTGCGATTGTGCGCTTTTTGTGATTCTGCGCATTTGCGATATGTGCTTTTATGATTTTTGCGATATGCGCTTTGCGCTATTACGCAGTTCCTGTTTTTGTGATAAGTTTTATGACTGTGATGATTTCATATCGCGATATTGCGACATTGCGATATTGCGATATTGCGCAGCAAATCGCACATCGCAATGTCATAGATTCACATAAGCGCGCTATCCCGAGGAAATCTTCCCATGTGTCAAATCCGTTATGCGCTTTAATGACTATATTAAATGATTGGAGTGATTATTAATGTGAAAAGAGATTGTGTTTAGATTGGAAGTCATTTCATAATTTAAATATTATATTTCATCCGCGTTCATATTCAAAACAGTCTCGTCACCTTTCTATTATCATTACTCTCATTTATTCATAAAACGCAGGCACGAAGGAGCGGATCACTATACAAGGCTTCCATTATACATTATGGGTAAGAAGGAGAAGAGCTCAAGTTATGAGAACAAAGAAATGGCTTCGCTATACGCAGACACCGCCTGTAACAAGGATGCGGGCATATCCACTTGGGAAGGAATGTATAATCTATTAGAGAATGAAAACCCTGTGGTGTTGAAAGTTGCAGCTACAGCCGGATCAAAGGATACGTCTGAAGCGACCCTTAGAGACTTGGCTTGCTCATTCCTGCATAGAATTGCAGCAAGGCCAAGGATTCTCCCATATACAGATATGGTGAGATGGGTGCTGGATAGCACAGATATCTCAGACAGGAAATTCAAGACTCAGTCTGAAGAGCTAATTGGGTCATTCACCGTAGAAGATGTGAGATTAATGTATAAGCTGCCGGAACCTCATACGCCTTATAATGAGCAATTCATGAAAGAATTTGACAGAGAACATGCAAATTTCTCAGAATGTACACAGGAATGGACCAAAAGAGATGAACCATTGAAGAAAAAAAAGCACGGGTGGACAATACCAAAAAAGGATGTTTTAGACACTGTTCACAAGTTCAAATATCCAAAGGGGCAAATTGACACAGTTTCTACCACAAGATAAGGTATGTGAGTTTGCCAAAATTATCCTCTGTAGAGCTTTTAGAAATTAACAAATAAGCTGTTGGAGGTCAAGAGTTCTCAGATAAATACAAAGCTCTTCTTGAGAAAAGCCAGGAGTTGAAAATACTTGAAATAACTGTCAGATAAAATGAAGAAACATTAACCAAATTCAAAGCATCTGATATTGAGTAGAGAAAAAGATGTAGAGCATTTTCGGCACAGAGGAAAATTACTGCAAAAGGTCAAATCGATAAAAAAGAAACTACTCTGGCTACACAAGAGCGGAAAGGGGAAATAGGGGAAATTGTTCTTACGCTTGCCAACTCTGTCTTTTAAAGACGGCTGAATTCTGAAGTCGGTTAACCGCATATTCTCAAAACTATGCTAGATGCCTGCAAGAGCAAAGATCAAGTTTATAGCTAGATAGATTTAGTTTTAATTTCACTGTATTTTAGCCTAGAAAAAGGACGGTCATTGAACCGAATCCTTAATTTTTGTAATAAACTATTTTTAGAGTTAGTTAAAGTAGTATTTAAACCCCTCTCATGTAGAGAGACAGGGGTCCTGGATCTTAATACTGTGAGACTTGAAGATTGCATTTCTGTACTCCATTGTCTTATCTATTTTTTGAAAAGGATCACATCTGGTGATTTTTATGCGAAATTATCTTTGAAGTGTTGCATTTCTGTACCTTTAGAATTCGATTTTGCATTATAATTGCTGGATAGAGTATCAGATTGCATCTGGAAGTCATCAAGATGAACAAGGTATTTATATCTGTTTGCTGTTGATTTCTGTTGTTATATGATATTCGTTTTAAGATTGCTATCATTTATATGTATTTGTTTTCACAACGCTCTCTTTTGTATATCATTTCTGAGTATAATTGAACGTTATTTTTCATAATTACATGTAAATGGTATTCAATGATGAATGCAATATGCTATTATAACTATGTTTAATTTCTTAAACAGAGTTACCTTTATTTGTTTCTGCACATTTCAATTTGATTAATAATACATTTTCATGGTTATTGTTGGATTGAAACAATCTTAAGTTGTGTTCACATGTTATTACCCGGGTTAGTATTAGAAGTTCTTTATCAGTATTTAGCTTAGATTAGATAGTTTTATTTTAGTTAATTTAGTCTCATTTCCACCCACCCAATCCAATCCATTTAGTTATAAGGAAACTGGTCCTTTAAATCCAGTCGGAGCCACCATACCAAACGGAAAAGGAGCTGTCCTAAGGTCCCGACCGGGTGGTTATCCCCGATGTTTGAAGCAGAGATTTTCTAGGCTTCAACAGATCCCCAGGAGACCCTACTATTTGGCTTAACAAAAGCATATTATATTAGAGAAGGTGAAACCCTTAACATAGCCATAATTCTTCGTGTTTGAAGGTCGATGGTGGTTGGGCTTCCTGGAGCTGCGCCTGCACCAACATCCACCTTCGCGAAAAAACCTCGATGCCTTCCTCAGCTCTAACTTAATTAGCATATGCGAAAAGCCATCTCGCAACCTCGCCTCAAGGTGCATGCGTAAGGATGGCCTGCAACCCTTTCCACTAATGTAGAGTGTGGTGGGACTCAATTCCAATTCCACTACCATAATTGTTGATGGGAGGGTACATCTACCTCTTCGCACCCCGATCAAGGGATGTATGTCTGTATCTTTTGAAGAATATGTGAAACAATGAGATATTTTATGTGATTAGTTTTAATCACCTAATTTAATTACCTATTTAATTAAATTAGTTATTATTATTTTCTTTATCTTCATAGAGTGTTTAATGATCTACATTGTTCTGTGATGCATGAAATATTTCAGAAATCACATACCAATAAATATTATCGCATTAAATCTATAGATTAATTCTTTTATTATTATTATTTTTAAATCACTCCCTTACTCCCATTTTATACTTTACATCCATTCACACATGCTATTTTAATGGTAAAATGGTCCCATTATCCCCAATCGGAGCCAGTATTCCAAATAGAAAAGGAATAGTTTTAGGTTCCCGAACGAGTGGTTATCCCCGATGTTGAGGCAGATATGTTCGAGCATTCAACAGGTATATATGTTAAAGCCTAAAAATCTAAATCTTTTGAAACTTTCAAAATATTTTTTACATGGATTGAAAACAATACACAATTTCATATTATCTATATCCATACTGATAAGGGAAAATAATATACTTCAAATTAATTTTAAAACTATCTTCGATGGCATGGGATTCAACATTAAACATTTGTGCCTTATAATCCTCAATAGAATGGTGTTGCTAAAATAATGAACAATACAATCTAAAATATGGCATGTTCAATGATGTGTTTCGAAAAAGTTAAGCTAATGTTCTAGGCTGATAGAATTTTATGTGTAATGTATATTAAGAAAAAAATTCTACCTCATTCTCTAAAAAAAAAACACTCCCTATGAAATGTGTTATCACCACATTCCTTTTGTAAGGTATCTTATGGTTTTTGGTTACACCTATTATGTCTCGATACCTAAGGAACATATAAGTAAAATTGGTGCAAGGAGTTGAAAATGTATCTTCTTTGGGTACAAGGATACCTCCAAAGCAGATCGTCTCTACAAGGAAGTAAGGAAGAGGTTTATACTATCTAGAGATGTAATGTTTCTTAAATATTACAATACTAAAAAAAATTTAAGTAGAAAATTGATCGCTTGGGTAAGTTCGGGCATGAAAAATATTTCCAGGAATTTGATAATGACATTCCACATCTTGAACGGGGGATCCCTATCCTGGATCAATTTGTGGAATATCCTTTTGAAGCACTCTCTACCCCTGATAAAGCTCTAGAGACTGATCAAGAAGACACTTTGAGTGATGTGATTGATGGAATTAGAATGCTAGATCTTGATTCAACCCCATCTCATTTAATTGAGCAATGAGGTCCATCTTATAAAGGTTCTCCAAAATGGCTCACTAAGACACTTGAATGTTTTCATCCTAATGAGGTTGGAAAGAAAAGAATGAGAAGTTCGACTAGCAAGAATGGAGGTGATGTACAGGAATCTGATTGAATTGTTGATATGGATGTTTCCTTTTATTGTGGAATATTTTTTTCTAAAAATTTCAAACCAGCTTCCTTAAAGGAAGCTACTTCTCATGATGAATGAAAAGACGAAATTCAAAAAGAGTATTATTCTCTGATAAACAATGAAACTTGGAATCTATTGGACCTTCCATGTGGAACCAAATGAATTGGATACAAGTGAGTATTCAAGAACAACTATATAGAAAATGGCTCACTTGGAAAGCATAAAACTGGGTTTGTGGCCAATGTTTTTGCATAGAAAGGGGTCGATTATGAGGAGACCTTTTCCCGCACAAAAAAACAGTCTACCATCCAGACACCCCACTACCAAATGGATTGAAAAACCTCTTTCTTTAATGGATATCAAAAATATAATGTTTTTACATCTAAAATAAAAGGATTTATTGTGAAGTGACAAGAGAAAATTGTATAATCCTTATATGGCCTCAAACAATCTCAATGAGTCTAATATGGGAAATTGACTTGCCAAATTTTGGAACTAAATTTAAAAGAATTTGCAACTTTATTTGTTAATAATTCTGGAAAATTATTGTATATGTTTTGGTGTCTTTTGATGATCTAACGAGGATAGGGAACGAAAATAACATTGCACCCACAAAGAAAGAATTGAGGAAAGGTTTTGAGATGACAGATTTTGTATATGTTCACTACTATATAGGTATTGAAGTAACAAAACATTTGAATATTATATTCCTCTCTCAAAAGAAGTACATTGGTTGTTTGTTGAAAAAAATTTCCATGGCTAAGTGTAATCCTTTGACTAGTCTTATCAAACAAAATTTAAATCTTACATCCAAAGAAGGAAATTAATTTGTGGATGCAAAAAAGTACATACAACTTGTAGGATGTATTAAATACCTGACTGCTACTCGACCATACATTTAATTTTTTGTTGGAATACTTTCTAATTTTACACAAAAACCTTGCGAGTTTCATTAGTATTCTGCGCAAAGAGTTCTAAGATAATTGAAGGGAACTCAAGGTGTTATCACTCCACCGGATCTCTGAATGCTGAAAAGGAGACCAACAAAGGTAACCATAGACCGCTTTGGCCTAGTAGCTATCCCTAATAGGGAGGAGAGGGTTCTCTTCAAGAGATCACAGCCAAATTGACTAGATAATGAGGATCTTAGGCTAGGTATAGTAGGCTCTAGGGTTTTATTGATTGATTTTCGGTGTTGGATGGTGAATTAGGTCTCGAAAGAACTAGGTGAGGGCACTGACGATCAGACTTACAAAGATCTAATGGGGCAAGGTAGGCACACACTTTAGCACTTTCAAGTATCTAGATGAGTGTGATTAGACTAGTAGGGTTTCAAAAGGAGCATGGAAATCATGAATTATTTTCTATCAAAACAAAGTGAGACACAACTATGATAATTCCTCCAAAACAGAGCATCAAATAATGAATTATGATTATATAACTTAGAAATCAATCACATTGAGTGATGGTAATAAATATGGAAATTATAATACATTCAAACATATGAAAACATAAGAGGTAGCACTGTTAAGGCACATACCACAAGAATCCCACCAAAATACCTACAACTCTGTCTATTTGTTCCTACCAAAAAATGATTGAATACACTAGTGTTCAAAGCTCAATTACACAACATCCAACCCTTGAAATGAAAAAGGAAATGAAAGATATAGACCAAAAAAAACTTCTCCTAGCCTCAACGATCAAATCCATGACTTGTGGAGCTAAAACCAAGTCTTTCTCCAACTAAAAAAAAATTAGGGAGGTTATGAACTATTTCTCCTTTTAGAAAATAAACTATAGAAATCCTCTCTAAGCATTAATTGGAGGTAAATACACCTATTTAAATATATTACCATGATATATACCTTCACTTTTAACCCTTTACCCTTTTACATTTCCAAAAGTGAAACTGTCAAATAAAAATTACATAGGAAAATTGTAAAATTATATAGCGAATTTCCAGAAGTGCAACAAATTTCTTGTAAGGCCTTTTTGGTTGCATTCCCATCATCCAAATTTGAAAATAAGAGTTTCTCTGAGTAGCTGGTCAAGTGTAGATGACATTAGAGTATTCAAGAAATAAATTTTGCCTCTCGAAGCCAGCTAAAAATGAATTTTCCCAAGACTACGCCTAGAAGTGCAACAAATTTATGAAAGTAGGGCAAAGAGGTGATTTTTATCACTTTTATGAAATTTCCTTAAAAAATGAACTCTGAACAGGAAATATGACAAAATGGGTTGTCTTAGAATTTGGTTATCTTTTTAGAAACATAATTTTTTTCTCATTTGGAGGTATGTAGAAAAATCACAACCAATTTCACTACGCTTCTAAGGAGAGACAGAAAAACATGCACTATTCTGCACCAATCTACATTAGTATGCACCAAAAATTCAAAATTTGTCTAAAAACTCCAAGGTTTGCAAAATTTCAAAATTGTTGTGTGAGTTTGTTGTGTGAAGCTCTGAAAAACTGTGTCATGCAACCAAAGAGGCTTCAACAAGAAAATGGAGTTTGATCCTCTCTTGTTGTCTCATTAGGGTACCTTTGAGCTTATTTTACAACTCCTTTACCTTGACATTGAAAATCTTGTTTTTGGTAGGGTTATAAACCATGTGCCTCAACATCTGATTGTTATTATTGGTGTTGTGAAGGAGCTTCTCGAGGTGTCTGTTTACCATATCAAGAAAAACATATCTATCATCATTGATTTCTCTTGCAATTATTTCCTCAACGATGAGTTCTTCTGCAAGAAGCGCCTCTTGTTTTTTTTATTTCTCCAATGCTCTTTTTAGGCCCCTTGTTTTTTGTCTTTTCCTTGTGATTTGGGCCTCATCCTCATTAAACTCATCATGTCCAATCATTGCTTTTCCTTTGGCATCTCTCCCCTTAGATTTCAACAAATCCATTTCCAAGACTACTTTCTGATCATTCAATTGTTTGTTTTCTTGCTCAAGGAAGGAGATAACAAACTATACCTTTGCCAAATTATCTTGTAGCTCTTTGATTTTGGCATCTTTTCCTTTGATGACTAGGTTTAGGGTTTATTTTGCATCTTGGGATTCCAATTCTACCAGGTTAAGATCATGTTCTTCATCATGGATAATTGTCTCTTGTTGTTCCTGATATCTTTATTTTTACTGATGTAGAAGGCAAGTCCCCTTCCACATTTTGTGGAGAAAACACTAGCCTATGTCCTTCCTGATAAATTCTTACCTCTGAGTCATTTTTTCTCCTTTTATGTGAATGGTTCTCCTCATGGCTTCATTCTTTAGCTTTTTTTAACGTCTCCTCATTCATGTCACTTGGAGAGTGTTCCTCCCTATTTCTTGGTGATCCCACATCATGCTCTGCTGAAGGCATTTCTTGATGTTGTAGTGGCTCTACCAAGTTCTCTTCAATTATCTTTTCCCAAAATGACTCCCAAGTGATTTTATTTTCTTGAAATTGGTGAATAATGATGATATTAATCATTTTGTGATCGAAAATACTATTTGTATGATCTCTTCCCTTTTCATGTATCTTCTCTGCCTTCCTGGACACACTTTTGAAGAGGTAGTTGCACAAGTTAAGAGATTTCACAACTGTAAAATGAATTAGTAGTATTATGTGGTACTGATAAAGTCTTTAAAATTGTCCTTCACAAGTGAAAAACCTCATAATGGACTTCATCAATGGAGCATATTCATCCAATAGGTATCTGAAAGAAAATACATGAAATGGAACATCGTTGTATGGTGATTTTCAGTAGGGTTTGAAGTATTCATCATCAAGACTCATAGCCTTAAACCAATATTCTCCATGGTTTGGCATATCAGTGGCTGTGGAGATGGTTTCTAGTGTGAAGATGAAATATATCCCTACTATAAAAACCTTATCCTTTTTCAAAGAAATGGAAAATAACTCTATGAGTTGTTCATTATATCCCACCTCTTGTACCTTTTCACGAAACTTTACACAGTTGAAATCTTGAAAACATTTGAGTATAAAAGGATATGATTTGATTTGGTGGAAGTGAGAGGGCTCAATCCTCAGTATATTTCCTCCTTTATACTTATTTCTCTTAGAGGAGGAGGTTTCAGTGTCCATGGAAGTAATAAAACCCTAATGAAGACGGGCAAAAACAAAGTGTTTTTCTAGGTTTATGAACGAGGTGGTAATATGAGTTTAGGGTTGCCTAAATTTTTGAAGAAATTTATGGGGAAATGGAATGGTGTTATGAAGTAAGGGGAAGTGGATTTTTTGAATTTTTGTGAGGGAAAGGGGATGAAAAGGGAAAAATATATGCCTATGGTAAAAAAAAGGTAGAAATTAGGGTTTGAGTGGAATGTTTGGGAAAAATAGGGATTGGGTGAGGGGAATATGTGTGAATGACTCAAATGGATTGAACGATGATGTGGAAGATGAGTTTCAGGGTTTTCAAACTAAAAAAATAACCATGACACAATTTCTCCAAATTGACCTTTAAAACCCTAGATGAGAGAGTGAATTTATTTTCTGCTTTGAAAACTAATGAAGAGGGGAATATTTCTCTTTAATTACTTAATTTGTAACTTTTAGGAATTCCTAAAAACCCTAAAAATTATTTTCTTGCTTCAATATTCCTTTAGAAATGTTTTCCCTACCTCCTAGCTCAAAGCGCAATGAGGTTAGCAGATGTGCAGCAGGGTATTCAGATGCGTAACACGTGGGTTCATATTGGGGGATATATAATGAGAAAAAAATAACATAATATATCGGGGGATATATAGGGGATAAAGGGTTTTTATATTGATAGGTATAGAAAATGGAGCTCAAATTTAATGAGAAAATATAAAGGGGTATAAAAATGTTAATAAAAAAATGGATACCTACAATATATAGTGAAAGTAGTGGCTTTTTAAATTCGAAACGTGTATTGCGTTTATATTGGTAAGGGGTTAAATAATGCGATTTTTAGGGGTTTTTGAATATGTACTAAAATTAATGGTATTGTTAATATTCTAAGAACACACATGATATGTTAGAGGTTTATTGAGTGAAGCCCCTATGCAGAGCAAAAAGCCTAGCGAGGATAAACTTTTGCAAGTGAGAGCTAAAAACCTGACTTTTCTACCAATGAGAGCTGAATTTTTCTTTAGAAAAGGTGAAATGATGTATATAAACCTCCTATGTTTTATTTTATATCATTTTCTTCAACATTAGTGGGGTGGCCCACAAAAATTCCATTTTGACTTTGAACCTAACCTTTTGCATTTTGGACTTTATCTTTTGAATTTTGAACTTTTGATGCTTTTTGAACACTGATTTTATTCTTGGAACCTTGAATATTTTCTTTTGGAACTAGAGTATTTGTAGATATTTGAAACTATGAAGTAATTATTACAAATTAGCAACATAAAATTATATATTTTTTTGAAATCAAATCTACTGACGAAAATACTTTATTGTCACTCCTTAGCTTGCTAGACTTTATGCATGAAACGATGATTTGTTGACCTTGGAAACCTAAGACCTAATGGAGACCTTGGACTAAATGAAACCATGACAAAAATGACTAAAATCATGATGTCAACCTATGAATGATGGTACACTCAGTTCAAAGGTGAAATGAGCCAACAACTAGTAAAATTTTGGAAGCAGTAAAATCAGACCTAGATCTACAACGAGTGACCAAATTTTTACATGATGACCTAATGGAATGATACAAATTTTAAAATGAGAGCCTAAGAAGACATGATAAGAGTCTATTTATCACTAGTGGTAGGATGCAAAAACTGACATCAACATTGGCTCCATCTGGGGTTGGCAGCTCCTTGGAGGTGTCAAGAACACCATATACCAAGTAGCCTAACCATTGGGCATGGATTCAAAAATTTAAAAACCAGTGTGATTGCTGAAAACTTGATATAATAAATTGACTCGAAATTGAATTTAGTTTACTTTGACTAAACTTTGAAAAAAACAAAAAGTAAGTGAAACTTTATGGCCTTCACCTCAGGCTCCAAGATCCGATGATTCTCCACTTCACACTTTGCAGAAAAGTTAAACTGATATATACAATGGAATTGAGAATTTTTCAAAAATATGCGTGAGAAAAGATAGTTCTTAAGGAGCCTACCATTGAAGTACTCTTCTCAATTCATCTATTTTAATAGGAAAGCATGTTGTCCATGAAAGGTTGAAATCTCGTATGGCCTTTTCCACAGGTTCTCAAACTTTTTGTGCTTCCCCTTTTCCTCGTTCTTAGCATCCCAATGGAGGACCACATCTCCAATATTGAAGTCATCCCCTTTTGTCTTGTGGCCATATACCTTCTTTATCTTTTCATGAAGCTTTGAGGTGTTCTAAAAGACCTCATCTCTTGTTTGTTGAAGATGGATCATCTCATTGATCTGGATTTGTACATCATTCTCTTCACTTCCTGCTTCTTGTAACAATTTCATGACTGGAATTGCAAGTGATGTAGGAAAATCAATGTATACACCATAAACCAAATGAAAAGGGGACATTCCTATCGATTTCTTACTACTCAACCTATCCGCCCACAAAGCATTAATAAGATTTTTGTGTCAGTTCTTTTTGTTTGCCTCCAACATATTCTTTATGATATTAATCAAAGATTTATTAGAATATTTTTATAATCCATTACCTTGTGGTTAATACGTAGTTGAGTGCCCCAATTTGATGTTGTACTTAGCACATGGCTCAACCATTTCCTTCAACTTGAATGGAGCCACATTTTCTGCAATGATATTATGAGGACAACCAAAATGAGACAAGATGTTAGTATGCAAAAACTGTATAATTACTAAATTTGTTGCTTGCGTTGTTGGGATCACTTCGATCCATTTGGTGAAGTAGTGAGTGGTCGTTAAGATCCATTTATGTTGTGAAGATGATGTAGGGTGAATCTCTCCGATAAAGTCAAGGCCCCACTACTAAAAAGGTGCATGCACTGAAATAGGCTACAAAGGCAATGGAAGAAGTTTTATTTTACCTTGAAATACCTGACATTGATCGAAACTCATCAGTGTTTTGTAGAAATATCGAAAAAGAGTTGTAAAATAGTATCCAACCCTCAACACTTTTTTAGCCGTGGTTTTCCAAAACAGGTGATCTCCACAATCTCCCCTATGAAAATCATTCATTACTTCTTTGGCTTCATTTTCAACTAAAAAGTTCAGTAAAATACCTCCCAGATCTTTCCAATAAAGAGCACTATCCAAAATGAAGTATTTGGAAGCCTTCAACTTTAATGACCTACCCTTACTCTTAGACATGAATGGAGGAGGATTTAAATTCTAAAGAGCATATGTAATATCAGAATACCAAGTAGAAGAAATAGAAATATGAGATACATGTATGAGAGTGCCATCCTCTTATTCATCGACAAAACATAAATGAGGTTGATGGCTACAACATGTAAATTTTATTCAACCATGAGCTTGGCTAGACCATGACCTTTTATTAGTTTTTTGGGCTTGATTTGAGGTCATACTCTAACATTGCTTCTATCCACTTCCCTCTTCTACCTTCTGGATCAGTCTGCATAAAAAAATCCTTTACTGTCACATTAGCGAAATAAGCTAGAATATGTGAATGTATGATCTGTACATGGAAACTACAAGGAAAAGATCCTCTAGCGGAGGTTATAAAGGAGGTTTTTAGTGTTATAAAATTGGCCAAAATTGTCAAAAAAACATATGCTACCACATCCATTTCTGGTAACAGAGGTTTTGGCAGAGCTTTTAACGGAAATTGAAAACAACTAAAAAAAAATGGGTGGTCGGAGGTTATTACAGATGTTTTTCCATCGGTGCTCTTATCAAGTTTGAATGCACCGGTGCATATTGGTACACATCACATCAGGGCAGTCTAAGGAGAATGCACCAGGCCGTTAAGGAAAACAATAGCACTGAGCCTGTTGTTGGTGATACAACGCACGGGGCCATTCTAATTTCTCTTGGGATTTGAGTGGTGCCCATAGTTCGTATAAGCGCACTGGTGCGTGTATCCTTATGAGGCACCAGTGCTCCGTATCACAGAAAGGAACTGAGATTTATAATTGGTATCAGTATTCGTGTAGTGCACATGGCATCTACAAATGCACTGGTGCTTATAGATACATAAACGCCCCGGTGCGCAGTATCACACAAACACACCGATATTTATAACTAGAATCGCTATTAGTGCGGTGCCCATAGAATCATAAACGCACCGGTTCGTATAGACACATAAACAAACCGGGTTTCATTTTGTTTTTTTTAGAAAAATCCACCTCTGACAGTCCAATTGTTGTGATTGTTTTAAATTCATTATTCATGAAAAGTCGACACATCTTATAACGATATTCATATTAATTACATTTTTATTAATGCATTTGAATGTGTTTTTTGGATTAATTTGTTATATCATATTACAATTATTGTGGTTTTTTAAAATTCATTATTCATCAAAATTCGACACATAGATATAATCTTATAACAATATTCATATGAATTAAATTTTTGTTCGTGCATTTGAGAATGACAATGGAGAATGCAATAGAATAAATTAAAACAAATATATATATATATATATATATATATATATATATATATATATATATATATATATATAAGACAGTCTTTATCATACAAAATGGGACAATTATTCATATCCCTTTGTCTTTCAATTGGGACACTATGTCCATTACATTAAACAAAATGTCTTATTTCACAGACATATTTCAAAAAATAAAACGCCTTTCTTTGATATCCAAATTACATAGTGATCATCATTCTTCGCTTCAACTGTTGTCACTATCAGAGCTACTTCCATGACTTGGGTTATTTTGAGGAATGTTGTGGTCACGACGTTAATTGTTCTCTTCTTCTTCATTTTCTATCTACAAACATAAAAAGAAACTGAAATGAGTGTATATACATTGGTGAGAATAATGAAAATTCCAATATTAAATAATATACATCAATGTAAATCGAAAATAAAAATGATGTACCATAGCAACAATTGACTCATAAAATATACACATTCTTTCAAGACCATGTACCATGCCATCTTTCAAAATTTCATCTATTGGCGCAGTTCCATACTTTGTTTCCTCCAAGTTTTACACCCCATAACAAATCATAAATTTAATATAAAATATGTTTTTTTTCTATTAATTATAGACGGAGCTAATTAAAACAAGATCGATAGATGCTTACAAATTCCACAATTAAATTTTGATATGCCAACATATACTCACAACCCATATTTAACCCAATTTCCATCAATTCGTCTGATGATTCTTCTTTGTATGTTAGCACCTGTTTGAAGACATTCAATGATGATTTTTGTAAAAAAACTTAAAAAATACAAAAATGAAATCTAGTTAAGTTATTATAAGGAAGTAACAATTACTCACAAACTTAGAGATCAACAATTTTCTTCCTTGTCGTCTTGTTTTATGTGTTGAATGGGTTCCATTTTCTTTTATTTTCTGCAATAAAATTATTGAAAATTAATATTTAATGCTAAATTGTTTATTTATAGTACCTAATGATAGAAAAATTCAATGATTACATATTACATTTGAAGCACGTTGTTTTGTTTGTTCCACTAGAACCCTCAAACTTTTGTAAAATATTTTCCCCCTTTCGTTAACTTCCAGCACCGCTCCAGATGAGCCAAGGAGCAATTCATTTTCATTTGCATGTTCTATTTCTTTTCTTTTCTAAGAACAACATTCCTTTTCTGAGTTGTTGGTCCCTGTAGAACATTAAACATATGTGAATTAGTAGAGTTTTTGACACATGTTATCTAATAATTTTAAGTATATTATTAATGATAATTAAAAAATGAAACTCATATTGGATCGATAGTATTGTTTCATTCACATGATTCATCTTTTTGCAATTTTTCCATTAATATTTTACGCTCTTCTGGTCATAGATCAAAAATAATCGTATCGATCTTCGTAATTTTGTGGCTCTGCATGATACATAGTAAAAAATACATATTAGCTAAAGTTACATATAGTTCAAAAATAATATTCTTTATAAATAATTTACAAAGAACTTTCCGTTTTTGCTTTTCTTGATGTGTTAACAGTATTTTTATTACTTGATATCTTGTTAGTCATTTCTTTATCAATCTCAAACCTGTAGCATATCATCTATAAATATATTTATAAATAAATTCTCAACTTTTCAGTTAGAAAATAAATCTCGAGACACCGGTGCACCTTTCATGAAATCCGCACCACCGGCGGTGCGTGGATATATAACAACGCACCGCCAAACAGTATAACACGTTGTATGGTGCATTCGGTATTATAAATTCACCGCAAAAATAGTGTAATAAATTGAGCAGTTCGTGGGGTATTATAAACGCACCGTAAAAATGGTGTAATACACCGTACGGTGCTTTCCTAGATAAAGAAAGCACCGGTGCCCTATTTCATATTTGGCGCACGGATTTTTAAAAATATTTTCAATTTTTTACGACACAGAACTTGTGCGGTGCGCTATAATAATACAGAGCACCGATGTGGTGGAGTATGCAGGGCGCACCGATAAAGAAAAATCCGTTTTTTCAAAAATTCACGCAATTTCTGAATGGATTGGGATTCGACTATGCAAGTCGTCCTGTGGGTTGGATGTCAATATAAAATAAAAAAACCCTAATTCTGAAATCACAAAAACAGGGAGAAGAAAGGGAAAAAATAAACAAATAAAGCGTTCAGGGTAAAAATGGATAAAACTGCAGGAAAAAATAAAAAACTACAGAAAAAGGAAAAAAAATAATTAAATTTAATCACGAAATGGTTTAAAATTCTATGATAAAGGACTTGAATCACCAGATTTTTGGTTTCTGATTGTCTGAATACTTCTGTTGAAACATATTTCGCCATCCACAGTGCCCTCGTGCTCTCTAGCTCCAAGTCTGTCTCCTGCAAAAATCTCATTGAATTTTTTTAGCAAAAATAGTGAAATAATGAAAAGTCTTTGGTATTTAAAGAATTATTTTATCAAATTAGATTTTCGAAAATATTTTGCCGCTCATTTTTCAAATTGCAGTTTTTTTTTTAACTTAAAAAAAATAGAGTTGCGTTTTTTTATTTCTGTTTATTCATTTCTGGTTCCCGTAAATGTGATGCACCGGTGCATTTTATAAATAATATGCACCGGGGCCTATTAGGATAATAAGCACACCAGACTTTTTAAAGTTTTTTTATTTTTATTTTTGTATGTAAGATCATAAAAAATAATGATAATTATAAAGTACATGACTTTATTTTCATTCTTTTCTAAACTTTATATATGTAAGATCATAGTAAAATAATGATAATTATAAAGTACATGAATTTATTTTCATTATTTTCTAAACTTTGTGTTACAAAAATTCTTATTATTCTAGATTTTTTATTTTACAATTATTTGCAAATTTACAAATTTAAATATTTTAATAAAATCATTTCACATTAATACAATTAAAATTTTCACTTTAATAGAATTAAAATTTTACAAATTAATATTTCACATACAATTACATTAATTAAAATTGCAATTACAATTACAATTAAAATTACAATTACAATTTTACATTAATTTCACATACATGAATTACGATTAGAATTACAATTATAATTTTAATTTTACATACAATTACATTTACAATTTTACATATAATTATATTTACAATTACAATTACAATTTTATAAATATTTTACAGACAATTCAATTAAAATTACAATTACAAATACAATTACATTTACAACTTTACATAGAATTACATTTACAATTACAATTACAATTTTACATAGAATTACATTTACAATTACAATTACAATTTTACAAATATTTTACATACAATTCAGTTAAAAATACAATTACAATTTGTGAAATTTACATACAATTAGAATTACAATTACAATTTCACAATTTCTCATATATACAATTACGATCATTTCACAATAAATTAAATATTACAATTACAATTAAAATGTTACATTAATAAATATTTTACATACAATTACACTTTAAATTACAATTAGTACAAATGCAAATACAATTTTACATAGAATTAAAATTTAAATTACAATTAAATTCACGACATAATATTTAATAAATATCATGGTCATTTAATAATATTAAATTAACTAATAAACATCATCACGATCATGATAACCATCGTACAAACATCATATTCGACTAATAAACACATTCAATTAACATCAAATTAACATTATATATTAACATCATCACAACACAAACATCAAATATACATCTCAATATAATGTCAAATAACTCATGCGCCTATCACATATACACATCTATCTGCAAGCTAAACATTAAATGAACATATCTAACATGACTAACAATATGCACCACATCATGATTATCATCAACGTGAAAATTAAGTACAACTGCAACATGAACATAAAATACATGGACTATATATATATATATATATATATATATATATATATATATATATAACTGAATAATGTTAAAAATATAGAACTGTAATATAAATCATGTCATGGATCAAGCGTTGGTGATAGTATAACAACATCAATAACACTAGTAGAAGTTGATGCGGCCTGCTCAGTAACACTGGGTGCAGCCTCGATAGTCAATGGTCGACTAGCTTGCTCATGATCATTATGATCACTAGTACTGATGAATGCATCCGCTGGTGGTAGTACAACATGATCAATATGAGGCACAATAGTAGCAGAGGCGGCCTGCTTAGTCAATAGTACTACAGCCTCGGCGGTCGATGGTCCAGCCTGCTCATGATGATCGTGACTAGCACTCATGGTGGATGTTGTAGGCTGCTAACTGGATGTGGCCAATGGTCCAGCCTCATCTCCATGATTACTAGTGTCAAATGCTGGCAGTGGAGCCTCATGCCGATCATCAGGCACGCCGCATGGTGAACAACCACGAGATGCATTTGAGTGGCTGTTGGCAGACTATCCATCACATGTCGCAGCTCGACTATGCCTATAGATATGGAAAATCCTCCTCAATCGCTTAACATTTGTTGTAGCTCCTACAACATGCTGCATTAGGCCATACATGTCACATGGCATGCCTCTTCACATCTGTATCAATCTATCATCACCCGGTATCTCTCTGTAATGAGCAGGACTGATGCTCGAATCTGAAATCAATCCACAAAGTTGACTGCCCAACACCATCTAGTATCTGGTCTCTGGTCGACCATGCCTAGCAAAAGGTGGTACCAGTGCACCATGAGGCGCATGAGGATCAACACGTCTCTCTGCTGTGCCACTGGCCACATCCTGATCTGGCGCATCAGCCATCTCCTGATCGTAATCATCAGGATCGACACCTGGATCATGTGGTGGATCTAGCATCTCATCGCCATCAAAATACCTAATGTCTGCAAAATATATACAAGTACACAACAATAATTAGACAATTTCATTACATAATTTAATAAAAACAAGTTAAAGAACATGTTAGAATAAATATAAATAAAACAGTAATATTACCTCTATCATTTGGTGGCTCATCAGGAGTGAAGAGGATGTTGGGACACCCTCGCCAATCTAGTCCAGCATAAGGACATGGAACCATAATGAAGGGATGCAGCCCACCAAAGCTGGCTAGTAAGTCCAGCGAATCATGTGATATTCTCGCTGGAAACATAGTGTCTCCCCTCTTGGGCATCAACTTCCCCCACATGCGCATCCGGGCCTACAACATCGGCCTATGAGGCTGTCAAACAAAACTAGGTCTCATCTCTGGAAACCTCTCAAAAAATAAACAAAATAGCTCTGAAGCAAAAGGGAAGTTGACCCTCCATTGTGCATGAGCATGACATCTATCTAAGGCCATACAAAACGGTCGCAAAAAAATGGCAGACCACCTGACAAGTCATGGCTGATGTACTAAAGAATCAACGTAATATAAAAGAGATCAACCAATGTGTTGCCTATCACTAGTGTTGTGCAAAATGATCGAAGCGATAATAGAGAGGCACTGCACGTCTTATCTACCAAAAGCACCTATACGTAACTGACCTCTAGGTACTTGAAAATATAAAGGAGACACTACATGTTCTCCAATGTATCTCTGGGAGTAAACTAACTGACTCCCTGCTACACAACTAGGTGGCACGTCCGCGAATGAGGGAAAATTCACCCCTCTCCTCGATAGTCCTATAATAAAATAAATGTCCTCCTCAGTGGGTGTGTACCACTGGTTAGGAACAACCTAAAAAAGCATGTTGGTGGGCATTCCACTTGCTGATAAGATGTCTCAAAATCACACTATGGGCCTTTAGGCCGGAAATAACCTCCTCATAGAAGTTGAGGAGGCCTACCTGCTTAAGGATGTCCTGGGTATCTACAGTAATAGGGCGAGAGAATCCATCTCTCTCTCTCTCTCTCACCTCCCATTGGCCAATCATGTAATATTGTTATGCTTGTTGCTGTTGTTGTTGCTCATGTTCTCTCTAAATCATTTCCATATTAAATAGTTTTTTTTATTAAAACAGAAATGTATTTATAAATTTACATATATAATTTTTTTTGAAAAAAAAAACATAGATACAATTCGGTGCTCCATAAAAACAGTCACGCACCAGTGTTGGTGCATTCTAATATTTTAGCGCACCATCCTCGGGGCCGCTAATTAAACAAACCGCAACGGTTTCAGTGCCGATTTCTATTTTTAAAGCACCGCGGACAGTATATAATTCAGAATAGAATTGTGCTGACTGAAATATATGCCCCGGCATGTATAGTCATGTCAATGCACCGACTTCAGGACAATGACATAGTTGATGGTGCGATAATTTATCTGGCCGCACCATTGACCGTCTCAGAATGCAAAATGCGGTGCGCTGACATAAACTAGGGCGGTAAATACAGTCAACGCACCACACTATGATTTCCGCGGTCAACGGTGTGCATATATAAATGAGCGCACCACCTTTTTCTTTTTTATTTTTAATTTAGAATTATTTGGGGCACCTTCTGGCACCGCCCCAAAAACGGTGCAGTTATCGTTA